>OW679195.1:31016231-31190265 GCA_940337035.1 Agriotes lineatus | reverse complement strand
ACGTCCCACATGTCCCATATGTCCTTAACGTCCCAGACGTCCAAGACGTCCTAGATGTTCCATATGTCCTTAACGTCCCAGACGTCCCACATGTTCCATATGTCCCTAACGTCCCAGACGTCCCAGATGTCCCATATGTCCCATATGTCCCTAATGTCCCAGGCGTCCTAGACGTCCCCACTGTCCCGAATGTCCCTAACGTCCCAGACGTTCCAGACGTCCCAGACGTCCCAGACGTCATAGATGCTTCATATGTCCCTAACGTCCCAGACGTCCTAAATGTCCCATATATTCCTAATGTTCCAGGCGTCCTAGATGTTCCATATGTCCCTAACGTTCCCGACGTCCTAAATGTCCCATATGTCCCTAACGTTCCAGACGTCCCAGATGTCCCATATGTCCCTAACGTCCCAGACGTCCCAGATGTCCCATATGTACCATTTGTTCACAATGTCCCAGCGTCCTAGATGTTCCATATGTGCCTAACGTCCCAGACGTCCTAAATGTCCCATATGTCCTTAACGTCCCAGACGTCCCAGCTGTCCCGTATGCCCCTAACGTCCCAGACGTCCCAGACGTTCTAGATGTCCCATATGTCCCTAACGTCCCAGACGTCCTAGATGCCCTATATGTCCGTAACGTCCCAAACGTCTCAGATGTCCCATATGTCCTTAACGTCCTAGACGTCCCAGATGTCCCATATTTCCCTAACGGCCCAGAAGTTCTAGATGTCCCATATGTCCTTAACGTCCCAGACGTCCCAGCTGTCCCGTATGTCCCTAACGTCCTAGACGTCCCAGACGTTCTAGATGTCCCACATGTCCCTAACGTCCCAGACGTCCTAGATGTCCTATATGTCCCTAATGTCCCAGACGTCCCAGTTGTCCCAGATGTCCCATATGTCCGATATGTCCCTAATGTCCCAGGCGTCCTAAATGTCCCATATGTCCTTAACGTCCCAGACTTCCCAGACGTCCTAGATGTCCCATATGTCCTTAACGTCCCAGACGTTTTAGATGTCCCATATGTCCCTAACGTCCCAGGCGTCCAGATGTCCCATATGTCCTATATTTCCCTAACGTCCCAGACGTTCTAGATGTCCCATATGTCCTTAACGTCCCAGACGTCCCAGCTGTCCCGTATGTCCCTAACGTCCTAGACGTCCCAGACGTTCTAGATGTCCCACATGTCCCTAACGTCACAGACGTCTTAGATGTCCTATATGTCCCTAACGTCCCAGACGTCCCAGACGTCCCAGATGTCCCATATGTCCGATATGTCCCTAATGTCCCAGGCGTCCTAAATGTCCCTTATGTCCTTAACGTCCCAGACTTTCCAGACGTCCTAGATGTCCCATATGTCCTTAACGTCCCAGACGTTTTAGATGATCCATATGTCTCTAACGTCCCAGACGTATTAAATGTCTCATATGTCCCTAACGTCCCAGACGTTTCAGCTGTCCCGTATGTCCCCAACGTCCCGTATGTCCCCAACGTCCCAGACGTCCCAGACGTCTTAGATGTCCCATATGTCATTAACGTCCCAGACGTGCCAGATGTCCCATATGTTCCTAACGTCCCAGATGTCCCATATGTCCCATATGACCCTAATGTCCCAGGCGTCCCAGATGTCCCATATGTCCCATATGTCCCTAATGTTCCAGACGTCCCAGACGTCCTAGATGTCCCATATGTCTTTAACGTCCCAGACGTCCCAGATGTTCCATATGTCCCATGTGTCCCTAATGTCCCAGGCGTCCCAGATGTCCCAAATGTCCCATAAGTCTTTAATGCCTCAGGCGTCCTAAATGTCCCATATGTCCCTAACGTCCCAGACGTCACAGATGTCCCATATGACCCATATGTCCGTAATGTCCCAGGCGTCCTAGTTGTCCCATATGTCCCATATGTCCCTAACGTCCCAGACGTCCCAGATGTCCCATATGTCCCATATGTCTCTAATGTCCCAGGCGTCCTAGATGTTCCATATGTCCCTAACGTCCCAGACGTCCTAAATGTCCCATATGTCCCTAACGTCCCAGACGTCCCAGCCGTCCCGTATGTCCCTAATGTCTCAGACGTCTCAGGCGTCTCAGACGTCCTAGATGTCCCATATGTCCCTATCGTCCAGACGTCCTAGATGTCCTATATGTCCCTATCGTCCCAGACGTGCTAGGTGTCCCATATGCCCTTAACGTCCCAGACGTCCCATATGTCCCATATGTCCCTATCGTCCCAGACGTCCCAGATGTCCCATATGTCCCTAACGTCCCAGACGTCTCAGATGTCCCATATGTCCCATATGTCCCTACTGTCCCAGACGTCCCATATCCCATATGTCCCATATGTCCCATATGTCCCTAATGTCCCAGACGTCCTAGATGTCCCATATGTCCCTATCGTCCCAGACGTCCTAGATGTCCTATATGTCCCTAACGTCCCAGACGTCCCAGTTGTCCCAGATGTCCCATATGTCCGATATGTCCCTAATGTCCCAGGCGTCCTAAATGTCCCATATGTCCTTAACGTCCCAGACTTCCTATACGACCTAGATGTCCCATATGTCCTTAACGTCCCAGACGTCTCAGCTGTCCCGTATGTCCCTAACGTCCTAGACGTCCCAGACGTTCTAGATGTCCCACATGTCCCTAATGTCCCAGACGTCCTAGATGTCCTATATGTCCCTAACGTCCCAGACGTCCCAGACGTCCCAGATGTCCCATATGTCCGATATATCCCTAATGTCCCAGGCGTCCTAAATGTCCCATATGTCCTTAACGTCCCAGACTTCCCAGACGTCCTAGATGTCCCATATGTCCTTAACGTCTCAGACGTTTTAGATGTTCCATATGTCTCTAACGTCCCAGACGTATTAAATGTCTCATATGTCCTTAACGTCCCAGACGTTTTAGCTGTCCCGTATGTCCCTAACGTCCCAGACGTCCCAGACGTCCTAGATGTCCCATATGTCATTAACGTCCCAGACGTCCCAGATGTCCCATATGTTCCTAACGTCCCAGACGTCCCAGATGTCCCATATGACCCTAATGTCCCAGGCGTCCCAGATGTCCCATATGTCCCATATGTCCCTAATGTTCCAGGCGTCCTAAATGTCCCATATGTCCTAAACGTCCCAGACGTCCCAGACGTCCTAGATGTCCCATATGTCTTTAACGTCCCAGACGTCCCAGATGTCCCATATGTCCCATGTGTCCCTAATGTCCCAGGCGTCCCAGATGTCCCATATGTCCCATAAGTCCTTAATGCCTCAGGCGTCCTAAATGTCCCATAAGTCCCTAACGTCTCAGACGTCACAGATGTCCCATATGTCCCATATGTCCTTAATGTCCCAGGCGTCCTAGATGTCCCATATGTCCCATATGTCCCTAATGTCCCAGGCGTCCTAAATGTCCCAGACGTCCCAGACGTCCCAGACGTCCCAGATGTCCCATATGTCCCTAATGTCCCAGGCGTCCTAGATGTCCCATATGTCCTTAACGTCCTAGACGTCTCAGACGTCCCATATGTCCCTAACGTCCCAGACGTCCCAGATGTCCCATGTGTCCCATATGTCCCTAATGTCCCAGGCGTCCCAGATGTCCCATATGTCCCATATGTCCCTAATATTCCAGGCGTCCTAAATGTCCCATATGTGCTTAACGTCCCAGACGTCCCAGACGTCCTAGATGTCGCATATGTCTTTAACGTCCACGACGTCCCAGATGTCCCATATGTCCCATGTGTCCCTAATGTCCCAGGAGTCCCAGATGTCCCATATGTCGTTAATGCCTCAGGCGTCCTAAATGTCCTATATGTCCCTAACGTCCCAGACGTCTCAGATGATCCATATGTCCCATATGTCCCTAATGTCCCATGCGTCCTAGATGTTCCATATGTCCCTAACGTTACAGACATCCTAAATGTCCCATATGTCCCTAACATCCCAGACGTCCCAGCTGTCTCGTATGTCCCATATGTCCCTAACATCCCAGACGTCCCAGCTGTCCCGTATTTCCCATATGTCCCTAATGTCTCAGACGTCTCAGACGTATCAGACGTCCTAGATGTCGTATATGTCGCTAACGTCCCAGACGTCCCACATGTCCCATATGTCCTTAACGTCCCAGACGTCCAAGACGTCCTAGATGTTCCATATGTCCTTAACGTCCCACATGTTCCATATGTCCCTAACGTCCCAGACGTCCCAGATGTCCCATATGTCCCATATGTCCCTAATGTCCCAGGCGTCCTAGACGTCCCCACTATCCCGAATGTCCCTAACGTCCCAGACGTTCCAGACGTCCCAGACGTCCCAGACGTCATAGATGCTTCATATGTCCCTAACGTCCCAGACGTCCTAAATGTCCCATATATTCCTAATGTTCCAGGCGTCCTAGATGTTCCATATGTCCCTAACGTTCCCGACGTCCTAAATGTCCCATATGTCCCTAACGTTCCAGACGTCCCAGATGTCCCATATGTCCCTAACGTCCCAGACGTCCCAGATGTCCCATATGTACCATTTGTTCACAATGTCCCAGCGTCCTAGATGTTCCATATGTGCCTAACGTCCCAGACGTCCTAAATGTCCCATATGTCCTTAACGTCCCAGACGTCCCAGCTGTCCCGTATGCCCCTAACGTCCCAGACGTCCCAGACGTTCTAGATGTCCCATATGTCCCTAACGTCCCAGACGTCCTAGATGCCCTATATGTCCGTAACGTCCCAAACGTCTCAGATGTCCCATATGTCCTTAACGTCCTAGACGTCCCAGATGTCCCATATTTCCCTAACGGCCCAGAAGTTCTAGATGTCCCATATGTCCTTAACGTCCCAGACGTCCCAGCTGTCCCGTATGTCCCTAACGTCCTAGACGTCCCAGACGTTCTAGATGTCCCACATGTCCCTAACGTCCCAGACGTCCTAGATGTCCTATATGTCCCTAATGTCCCAGACGTCCCAGTTGTCCCAGATGTCCCATATGTCCGATATGTCCCTAATGTCCCAGGCGTCCTAAATGTCCCATATGTCCTTAACGTCCCAGACTTCCCAGACGTCCTAGATGTCCCATATGTCCTTAACGTCCCAGACGTTTTAGATGTCCCATATGTCCCTAACGTCCCAGGCGTCCCAGATGTCCCATATGTCCCATATTTCCCTAACGTCCCAGACGTTCTAGATGTCCCATATGTCCTTAACGTCCCAGACGTCCCAGCTGTCCCGTATGTCCCTAACGTCCTAGACGTCCCAGACGTTCTAGATGTCCCACATGTCCCTAACGTCCCAGACGTCTTAGATGTCCTATATGTCCCTAACGTCCCAGACGTCCCAGACGTCCCAGATGTCCCATATGTCCGATATGTCCCTAATGTCCCAGGCGTCCTAAATGTCCCTTATGTCCTTAACGTCCCAGACTTTCCAGACGTCCTAGATGTCCCATATGTCCTTAACGTCCCAGACGTTTTAGATGATCCATATGTCTCTAACGTCCCAGACGTATTAAATGTCTCATATGTCCCTAACGTCCCAGACGTTTCAGCTGTCCCGTATGTCCCCAACGTCCCGTATGTCCCCAACGTCCCAGACGTCCCAGACGTCCTAGATGTCCCATATGTCATTAACGTCCCAGACGTGCCAGATGTCCCATATGTTCCTAACGTCCCAGATGTCCCATATGTCCCATATGACCCTAATGTCCCAGGCGTCCCAGATGTCCCATATGTCCCATATGTCCCTAATGTTCCAGACGTCCCAGACGTCCTAGATGTCCCATATGTCTTTAACGTCCCAGACGTCCCAGATGTTCCATATGTCCCATGTGTCCCTAATGTCCCAGGCGTCCCAGATGTCCCAAATGTCCCATAAGTCTTTAATGCCTCAGGCGTCCTAAATGTCCCATATGTCCCTAACGTCCCAGACGTCACAGATGTCCCATATGTCCCATATGTCCGTAATGTCCCAGGCGTCCTAGTTGTCCCATATGTCCCATATGTCCCTAACGTCCCAGACGTCCCAGATGTCCCATATGTCCCATATGTCTCTAATGTCCCAGGCGTCCTAGATGTTCCATATGTCCCTAACGTCCCAGACGTCCTTAATGTCCCATATGTCCCTAACGTCCCAGACGTCCCAGCCGTCCCGTATGTCCCTAATGTCTCAGACGTCTCAGGCGTCTCAGACGTCCTAGATGTCCCATATGTCCCTATCGTCCCAGACGTCCTAGATGTCCTATATGTCCCTATCGTCCCAGACGTGCTAGGTGTCCCATATGCCCTTAACGTCCCAGACGTCCCATATGTCCCATATGTCCCTATCGTCCCAGACGTCCCAGATGTCCCATATGTCCCTAACGTCCCAGACGTCTCAGATGTCCCATATGTCCCATATGTCCCTACTGTCCCAGACGTCCCATATCCCATATGTCCCATATGTCCCATATGTCCCTAATGTCCCAGACGTCCTAGATGTCCCATATGTCCCTATCGTCCCAGACGTCCTAGATGTCCTATATGTCCCTATCGTCCCAGACGTGCTAGGTGTCCCATATGTCCCTAACGTCCCAGACTTTCCAGATGTCCCATATGTCCCTATCGTTCCAGACGTCCCAGATGTCCCATATGTCCCTAACGTCCAAGACGTCTCAGATGTCCCATATGTCCCATATGTCCCTAATGTCCCAGACGTCCTAAATGTGCCATATGTCCTTAACGTCCCAGACGTCCTAGATGTCCCATATGTCCTTGACGTCCCAGACGTCCCAAATGTCCCATATGTCCCATATGTCCCTAATGTCCCAGGCTTCCTAAATGTCCCATATGTTCTTAACGTCCCAGACGTCCTAGATGTCCCATATGTCCCTATCGTCCCAGACGTCCTAGATGTCCTATATGTCCCTATCGTCCCAGACGTGCTAGGTGTCCCATATGTCCCTAACGTCCCAGACGTTCCAGATGTCCCATATGTCCCTATCGTCCCAGACGTCCCAGATGTCCCATATGTCCCTAACGTCCCAGACGTCTCAGATGTCCCATATGTCCCATATGTCCCTAATGTCCCAGACGTCCTAAATGTGCCATATGTCCTTAACGTCCCAGACGTCCTAGATGTCCCATATGTCCTTGACGTCCCAGACGTCCCAAATGTCCCATATGTCCCATATGTCCCTAATGTCCAGGCTTCCTAAATGTCCCATATGTTCTTAACGTCCCAGACGTCCCAAACGTCCCAGATGTCCCATATGTCCCTAACGTCCCAGACGTCCCAGATGTCCCATATGTCCCTAATGTCCCAGGCGTCCCAGATGTCCCATATGTCCCATATGTCCCTAATGTTCCAAGCGTCCTAAATGTCCCATATGTGCTTAACGTCCCAGACGTCCCAGACGTCCTAGATGTCCCATATGTCTTTAACGTCCACGACGTCCCAGACGTCCCAGATGTCCCATATGTCCCATATGTCCCTAATGTTCCAGGCGTCCCAGATGTCCCATATGTCCATAATGTCCCAGGCGTCCTAAATGTCCCATATGTCCTTAACGTCCCAGATGTCCCAGACGTCCTAGATGTCCCATATGTCCTTAACGTCCCAGACGTCCCAGATGTCCCATATGTCCCTAACGTCCCAGACGTCCCATATGTCCCTAATGTCCCAGGCGTCCCAGATGTCCCATATGTCCCATATGTCTCTAATGTTCCAGGCGTCCTAAATGTCCCCATATGTGCTTAACGTCCCAGACGTCCCAGACGTCCTAGATGTCCCATATGTCTTCAACGTCCACGAAGTCCCAGACGTCCCAGATGTCCCATATGTCCCTAATGTTGCAGGCGTCCCAGATGTCCCATATGTCCCTAATGTCCCAGGCGTCCTAAATGTCCCATATGTCCTTAACGTCCCAGATGTCCCAGACGTCCTAGATGTCCCATATGTCCTTAACGTCCCAGACGTCCCAGATGTCCCATATGTCCCTAACGTCGCAGACGGCCCAGTTGTCCCATATGTCCCTTATGTCCTTAATGTCCCAGGCGTCCTAGATGTTCCTTATGTCCCTAAAGTCCCCGACGCACAGTGGTTCCAAATCCCGAAAACGTGGCCAAAACCTCAAGACGTGCTCAAATCTTTACGAAATTAGCTACTCGAGGGTATTCGATGTTGCTGATTACGAATCTGAAGTCAAAATTAACAAAAACAAAATGGCTGCTTCAATATGGCGGATCGACATTATAAAAAGTAATCGTATTAAAACAAGAATTGGTAACTAGGGGTTTTTGATATTGCTGATTACGAATCCGAAGTCAAAATTAACAAAAACAAAATGGCTGTTTCAATATGGCGGATCGACATTATAAAAAGAAATCGTATTAAAACAAGAATTAGTAACTAGGGGTTTTTGGCATTGTTGATTACGAATCCGAAATCAAAATTAACAAAAACAAAATGGCTGTTTCAATATACCGGACCGACAATATAAAAAATAATCATATCATAACAAAAATTGGCGTGTAGGGGTTTTTGGCATTGCTGATTAGTGATTACGAATCCGAAGTCATAATCGGTATAAACAACTTGGTGAATCCAAAATGTGGGACATATATGTAAAAAATTAAAAACTGAAATAAAACAATACATATTAAAAATGGTATAGTATTCCAACCAAAAATTGGAAAGCTATTTAAAATCAAGTACATCATGGAAAATGTAAGTCATGTCTAAGTTGGTTTATACAATCAAGAAATAATTTTCTAATGTCAAGCAGCTTTCACGTAATGACAGTTCATCACTTCAACTGTAAATTGTACATCTAACTGTTTCTGTACCATTTTACATGATTTAATTAGGTACTAGGTTGTTTAACCGCAATTTTTAAAACCGTATGCTAGCATACATAATGTTGAAAATCCCCAAAATTCCTAATGCATATGTCAAATTTGAAGGTTATTATTGAAATGTCACTGAATGATAATCAAACACTCATTTTATGAATTAAATTACGAAGTGACTTACTGTTCTCAATGCTGGCCTGATTTTAATAGCTTTCCAATTTGTGGTTGGAATACTATATCAAAAGTTCATTTTTTATATTGTATATATATTTCATATTATATTATACTTATTGCCGGTCTTATAAAGGCCACTAATCTGACGTTAACTTTATTTCGCTGTTAAAATAAACAAAAGCACATCAAAACGTCAGTGCTTATGACATTTTCTTCATCAGTAAACACATTTTTATGCGCTTTTGTTTATTTTAACAGCGAATTAAAGTTAACGTCAGGTTCGTGACCTTTATAAGACTGGCTGTTATTGTATGTTGTATTTTCGTATTATATATATTTTACGTTATGTTTTTATATTATATATATTTTAGGTACATTATATTTCTATATGATATATATTTTACATGTTTTATATCAAAATTTCTGAAAATTTTTATTGGAACAAATTTCAAATTCGAAACACAGATTGAAAGATTTCAAATTTTAAAGAAAATATTTAAAAATATAATTGCCTTGGCATCGAAATGGAATTCATCCTCGTTTAATAAAATCATCACGAAGCGTTCCAGGGGATGTGGCATTTAAAAAGTCTAGAATCTAATGTTTCATATGTACAACACTCACTGCGATGGTTATAGTAGTGTTCAACCAGCTCTCATTTATCTTGAAGAATCGAGAAGTTATTCTGCAGGATTCTCGCCATTTCAATTTAAATTTTGAAAGCAACGCTTTCATATTTTGTGTCTCTTTAGGATGTATTTTGAATGAACTCTACCTCGTTCCAGAGAAGTTTTTCTCCAAAATCGTGACTTGTTCATCTAAGTTCAACTGCAAGTGGTCCTTTATTATCGAAAAAATTTGTTTGCGTGTGTACTGGTACTCGGACGATTGTGATCCTACGATACGAATAAATATTGAGCTATATATTTATTTTATACATGCCCTGTTTCACCATAATAATTGTTTTAATTTTATTTAATAACAAACTTTTTTCTAACTTTCACATTTGATTGTATATTTAATCGGGTTATCAGAAGAAGTGAAAATTAAATTTGCTAATGTAATAGTTTCCAGTTTGCTTCTATGCTTCTCAAAGTAATTTGTGTAAAGAATATTTAACTCATTTCTAATCAGTACAGTTTAGCTGCGCGCTACTGCAGCAATGTTGTTTAAAACGAGAATAGCAGATAGTAGCAGCTATTTTTGAAATATTCTTAATCAGAAAACCTTCACCTTTATATTGAAATAGAAACCTAAGCGGTATCTCGCGGATACTTAACTTTTCAAATGTTTTTCCATACGTTTTTACTTTAATAAGGATTTCTGACAGCAATTTTTCGAAGTCACTTGTACTACAGTTAATGCAATAATTAAAAACAAATTATGGTAAAAACATATTATACAAACCTCCAGGAACACCCTCCATTTTATAAAATTGAAAACGAGCACTTGAATTAAAAGTTAAGATCACTTTCAACAGAGCGAATGTTCGCCGTGAAAACTCTTATCGCGCTAGTAGGAGATAGCTCTAACTTACATGTGCTAGCCAGCTTCGTGTAGGTACAACAGCGTCCTCCCCTTTATCCACTGTGAGGATAAATACCCTCTCTATTAAATTCCGTATTCAAACTTAAGCAGGAAAATATTTTATTTTTTGACTTTTGACCAGCTTTTAGGGATTTGGAACCACTGAGCGACGTCCTAAATGTCCCATATGTCCCTAACGTTCCAGACGTCCCAACTGTCCCGAATGCCCCTAACGTCCCAGACGTCCCGGTCGTCCCAGGCGTCCTAGATGCCCCATATGTCCCTAACGTCCCAGACGTCCTAAATGTCCTATATGTCCCTAACTTCCCAGACGTCCCAGACGTATCAGACGTCCCATATGTCCCATATGTCCCTAATGTCCCAGGCGTCCTAAATGTCCCATATGTCCTTAACGTCCCAGTGGTCCCAGACGTCCTAGACGTCCCATATGTCCTTAACATCCCAGACGTCCCAGATGTCCCATATGTCCCTAACGTCCCAGACGTCCTAAATGTCCCATATGTCCTTAACGTCCCAGACTTCCCAGACGTCCTAGATGTCACATATGTCCTTAACGTCCCAGACGTTTTAGATGTCCCATATGTCCCTAACGTCCCAGGCTTCCCAGATGTCCCATATGTCCCATATGTCCTTAACGTCCCAGACGTCCCAGCTGTCCCGTATGTCCCTAACGTCCTAGACGTCCCAGACGTTCTAGATGTCCTATATGTCCCTAACGTCCCAGACGTCCCAGACGTCCCAGATGTCCTAGATGTCCCATATGTCCTTGACGTCCCAGACGTCCCAGCTGTCCCGTATGTCCCTAACGTCCTAGACGTCCCAGACGTTCTAGATGTCCCACATGTCCCTAACGTCCCAGACGTCCTAGATGTCCTAAATGTCCCTAACGTCCCAGACGTCCCATATGTCCCATATGTCCTTAATGTGCCAAACGTCCCAGATGTCCCATATGTCCCTAATGTCCCAGGCGTCCTGAATGTCCCATATGTCCCTAACGTCCCAGACATCCTAAATCCCCCATATATCCTTAACGTTCCAGACGTCCCAGCTGTCCCGTATGTCCCTAGCTTCCCAGAAGTCCCAGAAGTTCTACATGTCCCATATGTCCCTAACGACCCAGACGCCCTAGAGGTCTTATATATCCTTAACGTCCCAGACGTCCCAGACGTCCCAGGCGTCCCAGGTGTCCTATGTCCTATGTCCCATGTCTCTAATGTCCCTGGCGTCCTAAATGTCCCATATGTCCTTAACGTCACAGACGTCCCAGACGTCCTAGATGTCCCATATGTCAACATCCCAGACGTTTCAGATGTCCCATATGTCCCTAACGTCCCAGACGTCCCAGATGTCCCATATGTCCCATATGTCCCAAATGTCCCAGGCGTCCTAGATGTTCCATATGTCCCTAACGTCCCAGACGTCCTAAATGTCTCATATGTCTCTAACGTCCCAGACGTCCCAGCTGTCCCGTATGTCCCTAACGTCCCAGACGTCCCAAATGTCCTAGATGCCCAATATGTCCTTAACGTCCCAGAACTCCCAGTTGTCCCATATGTCCCTAACGTCCCAGACGTCCCAGATGTCCCATATGTCCCATACGTTCACAATGTCCCAGGCGTCCTAGATGTTCCATATGTCCCTAACGTCCCAGACGTCCTAAATGTCCCATATGTCCTTAACGTCCTAGACGTCCCAGCTGTCCCGTATGCCCCTAACGTCCCAGACGTTCTAGATGTCCCATATGTCCCTAACGTCCCAGACGTCCTAAATGTCCCATATGTCCTTAACGTCCCAGACGTCCCAGCATTCCCGTATGCCCCTAACGTCCCAGACGTCCTAGATGTTCCATATGTCCCTAACGTCCCAGACGTTCTAGATGTCGCATATGTCCCTAACGTCCCAGACGTCCTAGATGCCCTATATGTCCGTAACGTCCCAGACGTCTCAGATGTCCCATATGTCCTTAACGTCCTAGACGCCCCAGATGTCCCATATTTCCCTAACGTCCCAGACGTTCTAGATGTCCCATATGTCCTTAACGTCTTAGACGTCCTAGCTGTCCCGTATGTCCCTAACGTCTCAGACGTCCTAGATGTCCTATATGTCCCTAACGTCCCAGCCGTAACAGACGTCCCCGATGTCCCATATGTCCGATATGTCCTTAACGTCCCAGACCTCCCAGACGTCCTAGATGTCCCATATGTCCCTAACGTCTCAGACGTCCTAGATGTCCTATATGTCCCTAACGTCCCAGCCGTCCCAGACGTCCCCGATGTCCCATATGTCCGATATGTCCTTAACGTCCCAGACCTCCCAGACGTCCTAGATGTCCCATATGTCCTTAACGTCCCAGACGTTTTAGATGTCCCATAAGTCCCTAACGTCCCAGACGTCCCAGATGTCCCATATGTCCCATATGTCCCAAATGTACCAGGCGTCCTAGATGTTCCATATGTCCCTAACGTCCCAGACGTCCTAAATGTCTCATATGTCCATAACGTCCCAGACGTTTCAGCTGTCCCGTATGTCCCTAACGTCCCAGACGTCCCAGACGTCCTAGATGTCCCATATGTCATTAACGTCCCAGACGTCCCAGATGTGCCATATGTTCCAAACGTCCCAGACGTCCCAGATGTCCCATATGTCCCATATGACCCTAATGCCCCAGGCGTCCCAGATGTCCCATATGTCCCATATGTCCCATATGTCCTTAACGTCCCAGACGTTTCAGCTGTCCCGTATGTCCCTAACGTCCCAGACGTCCTAGACGTCCTAGATGTCCCACATGTCATTAACGTCCCAGACGTCCCAGATGTGCCATATGTTCCAAACGTCCCAGACGTCCCAGATGTCCCATATGTCCCATATGACCCTAATGCCCCAGGCGTCCCAGATGTCCCATATGTCCCATATGTCCCTAATGTTCCAGGCGTCCTAAACGTCCCATATGTCCTGAACGTCCCAGACGTCCCAGACGTCCTAGATGTCCCATATGTCTTTAACGTCCCAAACGTCCCAGATGTCCCATATGTCCCATGTGTCCCTAATGTCCCACACGTCCCAGATGTCCCATATGTCCCATAAGTCCTTAATCCCTCAGGCGTCCTAAATGTCCCATATGTCCCTAACGTTCCAGACGTCACAGATGTCCCATATGTCCCATATGTCCCTAATGTCCCAGGCGTTTCAGATGTCCCATATGTCCCATATGTCCCTAATGTCCCAGGCGTCCTAAATGTCCCAGACGTCTCAGACGTCCTAGATGTCCCATATGTCCCTAACGTCCCAGACGTCCCAGATGTCCCATATGTCCCTAATGTCCCAGGCGTCCTAAATGTCCCATATGTCATTAACGTCCCATACGTCCCAGACGTCCTAGATGTCCCATATGTCCCTAACGTCCCAGACGTCCCAGACGTCCTAGATGTCCCATATGTAACTAACGTCCTAGACGTCCTAGATGTCCTATATGTCCCTAACGTCCCAGACGTCCCAGACGTCCCAGATGTCCCATATGTCCCATATGTCCCTAATGTCCCAGCCGTCCTAGATGTAACATATGTCCCATATGTCACTAATGTCCCAGGCGTCCCAGATGTCCCATATGCCCCATATGTCCCTAATGTCCCAAACGTCCTAAATGTTACATATGTCCTCAACGTAACAGACGTCCCAGACGTCCTAGATGTCCCATATGTCCTTAACGTCCTAGACGTCCCAGGTGTCCCATATGTCCCTAACGTCCCAGACGTCTCAGATGTCACATATGTCCCATATATCCCTAATGTCCCAGGCGTTCTAGATGTCCCGATTGTCCCATATGTCCCTAATGTTTCAGGCGTCATAAATGTCCCACATGTCCTTAACGTCCCAGACGTCCCAGACGTCCTGAATGTTCCATATTGCTTAACGTCCCAGACGTCCCAGATGTCCCATATGTCCCATATGTCCGATATGTCCCTAATGACCCAGGCGTCCTAAATGTCCCATATGTCCTTAACGTCCCAGACTTCCCAGACGTCCTAGATGTCCCATATGTCCTTAACGTGCCAGACGTTTTAGATGTTCCATATGTCTCTAACGTCCCAGACGTATTAAATGTCTCATATGTCCCTAACGTCCCAGACGTTTCAGCTGTCCCGTATGTCCCTAACGTCCCAGACGTTCCAGACGTCCTAGATGTCCCATATGTCATTAACGTCCCAGACGTTTCAGATGTCCCATATGTTCCTAACGTCCCAGGCGTCCCAGATGTCCCATATGTCCCATATGACCCTAATGTCCCAGGCGTCCCAGATGTCCCATATGTCCCATATGTCCCTAATGTTCCAGGCGTCCTAAATGTCCCATATGTCCTGAACGTCCCAGACGTCCTAGATGTCTCATATGTCTTTAACGTCCCAGACGTCCCAGATGTCCCATATGTCCCATGTGTCTCTAATGTCCCAGGCGTCTCAGATGTCCCATATGTCCCATAAGTCTTTAATGCCTCAGGCGTCCTAAATGTCCCATATGTCCCTAACGTCTTAGACGTCAGAAATGTCCCATATGTCCCATATGTCCTTAATGTCCCAGGCGTCCTAGATGTCCCATATGTCCCATATGTCCCTAATGTCCCAGGCGTCCTAAATGTCCCAGACGTCCCAGACGTCCTAGATGTCCCATATGTCCCTAACGTCCCAGACGTCCCAGATGTCCCATATGTCCCTAATGTCCCAGGCGTCCTAGATGTCCCATATGTCCCTAACGTTCCAGACGTCCCAGACGTCGTAGATGTCCCATATGTCCTTAACGTCCCAGACGTCTCAGACGTCCCATATGTCCCTAACGTTACAGACGTCCCAGATGTCCCATGTGTCCCATATGTCCCTAATGTCCCAGGCGTCCCAGATGTCCCATATGTCCCATATGTCCCTAATGTTCCAGGCGTCCTAAATGTCCCATATGTGCTTAACGTCCCAGACGTCCAAGACGTCCTAGATGTCGCATATGTCTTTAACGTCCACGACGTCCCAGATGTCCCATATGTCCCATGTGTCCCTAATGTCCCATGCGTCCTAGATGTTCCATATGTCCCTAACGTCCCAGACATCCTAAATGTCCCATATGTCCCTAACATCCCAGACGTCCCAGCTGTCCCGTATGTCCCTAATGTCTCAGACGTCTCAGACGTATCAGACGTCCTAGATGTCGTATATGTCGCTAACGTCCCAGACGTCCCAGATGTCCCATATGTCCTTAACGTCCCAGACGTCCAAGACGTCCTAGATGTCCCATATGTCCTTAACGTCCCAGACGTCCCACATGTCACATATGTCCCTAACGTCCCAGACGTCCCAGATGTCCCATATGTCCCATATGTCCCTAATGTCCCAGGCGTCCTAGATGTTCCACATGTCCCTAACGTCCCCGACGTCCTAAATGTCCCATATGTCCCTAACGTTCCAGACGTCCCAACTGTCCCGCATGTCCCTAACGTCCCAGACGTCCCAGACGTCCCAGACGTCCCAGACGTCCCAGACGTCCCAGACGTCCCAGACGTCCCAGACGTCCTAGATGCTTCATATGTCCCTAACGTCCCAGACGTCCTAAATGTCCCATATATCCCTAATGTCCCAGGCGTCCTAGATGTTCCATATGTCCCTAACGTCTTCGACGTCCTAAATGTCTCATATGTCCCTAACGTTCCAGACGTCCCAGATGTCCCATATGTCCCATATGTTCACAATGTCCCAGGCGTCCTAGATGTTCCATATGTCCCTAAAGTCTCAGACGTCCTAAATGTCCCATATGTCCTTAACATCCCAGACGTCCCAGCTGTCCCGTATGCCCCTAACGTCCCAGACGTCCCAGACGTTCTAGATGTCCCATATGTCCCTAACGTCCCAAACGTCTCAGATGTCCCATATGTCCTTAACGTCCTAGACGTCCCAGATGTCCCATATTTCCCTAACGTCCCAGACGTTCTAGATGTCCCATATGTCCTTAACGTCCCAGACGTCCCAGCTGTCCCGTATGTACATAACGTCCTAGACGTCCCAGACGTTCTAGATGTCCCACATGTCCCTAACGTCCCAGACGTCCTAGATGTCCTATATGTCACTAACGTCCCAGACGTCCCAGTTGTCCCAGATGTCCCATATGTCCGATATGTCCCTAATGTCCCAGGCGTCCTAAATGTCCCATATGTCCTTAACGTCCCAGACTTCCCAGACGTCCTAGATGTCCCATATGTCCTTAACGTCCCAGACGTTTTAGATGTCCCATATGTCCCTAACGTCCCAGGCGTCCCAGATGTCCCATATGTCCCATATTTCCCTAACGTCCCAGACGTTCTAGATGTCCCATATGTCCTTAACGTCCCAGACGTCCCAGCTGTCCCGTATGTCCCTAACGTCCTAGACGTCCCAGACGTTCTAGATGTCCCACATGTCCCTAACGTCCCAGACGTCCTAGATGTCCTATATGTCCCTAACGTCCCAGACGTCCCAGACGTCCCAGATGTCCCATATGTCCGATATGTCCCTAATGTCCCAAGCGTCCTAAATGTCCCATATGTCCTTAACGTCCCAGACTTCCCAGACGTCCTAGATGTCCCATATGTCCTTAACGTCCTAGACGTTTTAGATGTTCCATATGTCTCTAACGTCCCAGACGTATTAAATGTCTCATATGTCCCTAACGTCCCAGACGTTTCAGCTGTCGTGTATGTCCCCAACGTTCCAGACGTCCCAGACGTCCTAGATGTCCCATATGTTCCTAACGTCCCAGACGTCCCAGATGTCCCATATGTTCCTAACGTCCCAGACGTCCCAGAGGTCCCATATGTCCCAAGGCGTCCCAGATGTCCCATATGTCCCATATGTCCCTAATGTTCCAGGCGTCCTAAATGTCCCATATGTCCTGAACGTCCCAGACGTCCCAGACGTCCTAGATGTCCCATATGTCTTTAACGTCCAAGACGTCCCAGATGTCCCATATGTCCCATGTGTCCCTAATGTCCCAGGCGTCCCAGATGTCCCATATGTCCCATAAGTCCTTAATGCCTCAGGCGTCCTAAATGTCCCATATGTCCCTAACGTCCCAGACGTCCCATATGTCCTTAATGTCCCAGGCGTCCTAGATGTCCCATATGTACCATATGTCCCTAATGTCCCAGGCGTCCTAAATGTTCCAGACGTCCCAGACGTCCTAGATGTCCCATATGTCCCTAACGTCCCAGACGTCCCAGATGTTCTATATGTCCCTAATGTCCCAGGCGTCCTAAATGTTCCATATGTCATTAACGTCCAAGACGTCCCAGCCGTCCTAGATGTCCCATACGTCCCTAACGTCCTAGACGTCCAGACGTCCTAGATGTCCCATATGTCCTTAACGTCCCAGACGTCTCAGACGTCCCATATGTCCCTAACGTCCCAGACGTCCCAGATGTCCCATATGTCCCATATGTCCCTAATGTCCCAGACGTCTCAGATGTTCCATATGTCCCATATGTCCCTAATGTCCCAGGCGTCCTAGATGTTCCATATGTCCCTAACGTCCCAGACATCCTAAATGTCCCATATGTCCCTAACGTCCCAGACGTCCCAGCTGTCCCGTATGTCCCTAATGTCTCAGACGTCTCAGACGTATCAGACGTCCTAGATGTCGTATATGTCGCTAACGTCCCAGACGTCCCAGATGTCCCATATGTCCTTAACGTCCCAGACGTCCAAGACGTCCTAGATGTCCCATATGTCCTTAACGTCCCAGACGTCCCAGATGTCTTAGATGTCCCATATGTCCTTAACGTCCCAGACGTCCCAGATGTCCCATATGTCCCTAACGTCGCAGACGGCCCAGTTGTCCCAGGCGTCCTAGATGTCCCATATGTCCTTAACGTCCCAGAGGTCCTAGACGTCTTAGGTGTCCCATATGTCCTTAACGTCCCAGACGTTCCAGATGTCCCATATGTCCCTAACGTCCCAGACGTTCCAGATGTCCCATATGTCCCTAACGTCCCAGACGTTCTAGATGTCACATATGTCCCATATGTTCTTAATGTCCCAGGCGTCCTAGATGTTCCATACGTCCCTAATGTCCCAGACGTCCAAAATGTTCCATATGTCCCTAATGTCCCAGACGTCCTAAATGTCCCATATGTCCCTAATATCCCAGGCGTCCTAAATGTCCCATATGTCCCTAATGTCTCAGGCGTCCCAAATGTCCCATAGGTCCCTAATGTCCCAGGCGTCCTAAATGTCCCATATGTCCTTAACGTCCCAGGCGTCCCAAATGTCCCATATGTCCCTAATGTTCCAGGCGTCCTAAATGTCCCATATGTCCCTAATGTCCCAGGCGTCCTAAATGTCCCATATGTCCCTAATGTCCCAGGCGTCCCAAATGTCCCATATGTCCCTAATGTCCCAGGCGTCCTAAATGTCCCATATGTCCCTAATGTCCCAGACGTCCTAAATGTCCCATACGTCCCTAATGTCCCAGGCGTCCCAAACGTCCCATATGTCCCTAATGTCCCAGGCGTCCTAAATGTCCCATATGTCCTTAACGTCCCAGATGTCCCAGACGTCTTAGGTGTCCCATATGTCCTTAACGTCCCAGACGTTCCAGATGTCCCATATGTCCCTAACGTCTCAGACGTTCCAGATGTCCCATATGTCCCTAACGTCCCAGACGTTCTAGATGTCACATATGTCCCATATGTTCTTAATGTCCCAGGCGTCCTAAATGTTCCATACGTCCCTAATGTCCCAGACGTCCAAAATGTTCCATATGTCCCTAATGTCCCAGACGTCCTAAATGTCCCGTATGTCCCTAACGTCCCAGACGTCCCAGCTGTCCCGTATGTCCCTAACGTCCTAGACGTCCCATATGTCCCATATGTCCTTAATGTGCCAAACGTCCCAGATGTCCCATATGTCCCTAATGTCCCAGGCGTCCTAAATGTCCCGTATGTCCCTAATGTCCCAGGCGTCCCAGACGTCCCATATGTCCCATATGTCCTTAATGTGCCAAACATCTCAGATGTCCCATATGTCCCTAATGTCCCAGCCGTCCTGAATGTCCCATATGTCCCTAACGTCCCAGACATCCTAAATCCCCCATATATCCTTAACGTTCCAGACGTCCCAGCTGTCCCGTATGTCCCTAGCTTCCCAGAAGTCCCAGAAGTTCTAGATGTCCCATATGTCCCTAACGACCCAGACGCCCTAGAGGTCTTATATATCCTTAACGTCCCAGACGTCCCAGACGTCCCAGGCGTCCCAGATGTTCTATATGTCCCATGTCTCTAATGTCCCAGGCGTCCTAAATGTCCCATATGTCCTTAACGTCCCAGACGTCCCAGACGTCCTAGATGTCCCATATGTCAACATCCCAGACGTTTCAGATGTCCCATATGTCCCTAACGTGTCAGACGTCCCAGATGTCCCATATGTCCCATATGTCCCAAATGTCCCAGGCGTCCTAGATGTTCCATATGTCCCTAACGTCCCAGACGTCCTAAATGTCTCATATGTCCCTAACGTCCCAGACGTCCCAGCTGTCCCGTATGTCCCTAACGTCCCAGACGTCCCAAATGTCCTAGATGCCCCATATGTCCTTAACGTCCCAGACGTCCCAGATGTCCCATATGTCCCTAACGTCCCAGACGTCCCAGATGTCCCATATGTCCCATACGTTCACAATGTCCCAGGCGTCCTAGATGTTCCATATGTCCCTAACGTCCCAGACGTCCTACATGTCCCATATGTCCTTAACGTCCCACACGTCCCAGCTGTCCCGTATGCCCCTAACGTCCCAGACGTCCTAGATGTTCCATATGTCCCTAACTTCCCAGACGTTCTAGATGTCCCATATGTCCCTAACGTCCCAGACGTCCTAAATGTCCCATATGTCCTTAACGTCCCAGACGTCCCAGCTGTCCCGTATGCCCCTAACGTACCAGACGTCCTAGATGTTCCATATGTCCCTAACTTCCCAGACGTTCTAGATGTCCCATATGTCCCTAACGTCCCAGACGTCCTAGATGCCCTATATGTCCGTAACGTCCCAGACGTCTCAGATGTCCCATATGTCCTTAACGTCCTAGACGTCCCAAATGTCCCATACTTCCCTAACGTCCCAGACGTTCTAAATGTCCCATATGTCCTTAACGTCTTAGACGTCCCAGCTGTCCCGTATGTCCCTAACGTCCTAGACGTGCCAGACGTTCTAGATGTCCCATATGTCCCTAACGTCTCAGACGTCCTAGATGTCCTATATGTCCCTAACGTCCCAGCCGTCCCAGACGTCCCCGATGTCCCATATGTCCGATATGTCCCTAATGTCCCAGGCGTCCTAAATGTCCCATATGTCCTTAACGTCCCAGACTTCCCAGACGTCCTAGATGTCCCTTATGTCCCATAAGTCCCAAATGTACCAGGCGTCCTAGATGTTCCATATGTCCCTAACGTCCCAGACGTCCTAAATGCCTCATATGTTCCTAACGTACCAGACGTTTCAGCTGTCCCGTATGTCCCTAACGTCCCAGACGTCCCAGACGTCCTAGATGTCCCATATGTCATTAACGTCCCAGACGTCCCAGATGTCCCATATGTCCCATAAGTCCCAAATGTACCAGGCGTCCTAGATGTTCCATATGTCCCTAACGTCCCAGACGTCCTAAATGCCTCATATGTCCCTAACGTACCAGACGATTCAGCTGTCCCGTATGTCCCTAACGTCCCAGACGTCCCAGACGTCCTAGATGTCCCATATGTCATTAACGTCCCAGACGTCCCAGATGTCCCATATGTTCCAAACGTCCCAGACGTCCCAGATGTCCCATATGTCCCATATGACCCTAATGCCCCAGGCGTCCCAGATGTCCCATATGTCCAATATGTCCCTAATGTTCCAGGTGTCCTAAATGTCCCATATGTCCTGAACGTCCCAGACGTCCCAGACGTCCTAGATGTCCCATATGTCTTTAACGTCCCAGACGTCCCAGATGTCCCATATGTCCCATGTGTCCCTAATGTCCCACACGTCCCAGATGTTCCATATGTCCCATAAGTCCTTAATGCCTCAGGAGTCCTAAATGTCCCATATGTCCCTAACGTTCCAGACGTCACAGATGTCCCATATGTTCCATATGTCCCTAATGTCCCAGGCGTCCCAGATGTCCCATATGTCCCATATGTCCCTAATGTCCCAGGCGTCCTAAATGTCCCAGACGTCCCAGACGTCCTAGATGTCCCATATGTCCCTATCGTCCCAGACGTGCTAGATGTCCCATATGTCCTTAACGTCCCAGACGTCCCATATGTCCATAACGTCCCAGACGTTCCAGATGTCCCATATGTCCCTATCGTCCCAGACGTCCCAGATGTCCCACATGTCCCTAACGTCCCAGACGTCTCAGATGTCCCATATGTCCCATATGTCCCTAATGTCCCAGGCGTCCCATATACCATATGTCCCATATGTCCCATATGTCCCTAATGTCCCAGACGTCCTAAATGTGCCATATGTCCTTAACGTCCCAGACGTCCTAGATGTCCCATATGTCCTTGACGTCCCAGACGTCCCAAATGTCCCATATGTCCCTAATGTCCCAGGCTTCCTAAATGTCCCATATGTTCTTAACGTCCCAGATGTCCCATATGTCCCATATGTCCCTAATGTCCCAGGCGTCCCAGATGTCCCATATCTCCTTAACGTCCCAGACGTCTCAGATGTCCCATATGTCCCATATGTCCCTAATGTCCCAGGCGTCCCATATACCATATGTCCCATATGTCCCTAATGTCCCAGACGTCCTAAATGTGCCATATGTCCTTAACGTCCCAGACGTCCTAGATGTCATATATGTCCTTTGCGTCCCAGACGTCCAAGATGCCCCATATGTCCTTAACGTCCCAAATGTCTCAGATGTCCCATATGTCCCTAACGTCCCAGACGTCCCAGATGTCCCATATGTCCCATATGTCCCTAATGTCCCAGGCGTCCCAGATGTCCCATATGTCCTTAACGTCCCAGACGTCTCAGATGTCCCATATGTCCCTAATGTCCCAGGCGTCCTAAATGTCCCATATGTCATTAACGTCCCAGACGTCCCAGACGTCCTAAATGTCCCATATGTCCTTAATGTCCCAGGCGTCCCAGATGTCCCATATGTCCCATATGTCCCTAATGTCCCAGGCGTCCTAAATGTCCTAGACGTCCCAGACGTCCTAGATGTCCCATATGTCCCTAACGTCCCAGACGTCCCAGATGTCCCATATGTCCCTAATGTCCCAGGCGTCCTAAATGTCTCATATGCCATTAACGTCCCAGGCGTCCCAGATGTCCCATATGTCCCATATGTCTTTAATGTCCCAGGCGTCCTAAATGTCCCAGACGTCCCAGATGTCGTAGATATCCCATATGTCCCAGACGTCCCAGATGTCCCATATGTCCCTAATGTCCCAGGCGTCCCATATGTCCTATATGTCCCTAACGTCCCAGACGTCCCAGATGTCCCATATGTCCCATATGTCCTTAATGTCCCAGGCGTCCCAAATGTCCCATATGTCCCTAATGTTCCAGGCGTCCTAAATGTCCCATATGTGCTTAACGTCCCAGACGTCCCAGACGTCCTAGATGTCCCATATGTCTTTAACGACCACGACGTCCCAGATGTCCCATATGTCCCATGTGTCCCTAATGTCCCAGGAGTCCCAGATTTCCCATATGTCGTTAATGCCTCAGGCGTCCTAAATGTCCCATATGTCCCTAACGTCCCAGACGTCAAAGATGTCCCATATGTCCCATATGTCCTTAATGTCCCAGGCGTCCCAGATGTCCCATATGTCCCATATGTCCCTAATGTCCCAGGCGTCCTAAATGTCCCAGACGTCCCAGACGTCCTAGATGTCCCATATGTCCCTAACGTCCCAGACGTCCCAGATGTCCTATATGTCCCTAATGTCCCAGGCGTCCTAGATGTGCCATATGTCATTAACGTCCCAGACGTCCCACACGTCCTAGATGTCCCATATGTCCCTAACGTCTCAGACGTCCCAGATGTCTTATTTGTCCCATATGTCCCTAATGTCCCAGGCGTCCCAGATGTCCCATATGTCCCATATGACCCTAATGTTCCAGGCGTCCTAAATGTCCCATATGTGCTTAACGTCCCAGACGTCCTAGGTGTCCCATATGTCCCATGTGTCCCTAATGTCCCAGGCGTCCCAGATGTCCCATATGTACCATAAGTCCTTAATGCCTCAGGCGTCCTAAATGTCCCATATGTCCCTAACGTCCCAGACGTCACAGATGTCCCATATGTCGCATATGTCCTTAATGTCCCAGGCGTTTCAGATGTCCCATATGTCCCGTGTGTCCCTAATGTCCCAGGCGTCCCAGATGTCCCATATGTACCATAAGTCCTTAATGCCTCAGGCGTCGTAAACGTCCCATATGTCCCTAACGTCTTAGACGTCACAGATGTCGCATATGTCCCATATGTCCTTAATGTCCCAGGCGTCCCAGATGTCCCATATGTCCCATATGTCCCATATGTCCCTAATGTCCCAGGCGTCCTAAATGTCCCAGACGTCCCAGACGTCCTAGATGTCCCATATGTCCCTAACGTCCCAGACGTTACAGATGTCCCATATGTCCCTAATGTCCCAGACGTCCTAAATGTCCCATATGTCCCTAATGTCCCAGGCGTCCTAAATGTCCCATATGTCCCTAATGTCCCAGGCGTCGAAAATGTACCATATGTCCCTAATGTCCCAGGCGTCCTAAATGTCCCATATGTCCTTAACGTCCCAGGCGTCCCAAATGTCCCATATGTCCCTAATGTCCCAGGCGTCCTAAATGTCCCATATGTCCTTAATGTCCCAGGCGTCCTAAATGTCCCATATGTCCCTAATGTCCCAGGCGTCCTAAATGTCCCATATGTCCCTAATGTCCCAGACGTCCTAAATGTCCCATACGTCCCTAATGTCCCAGGCGTCCCAAACGTCCCATATGTCCCTAATGTCCCAGGCGTCCTAAATGTCCCATATGTCCTTAACGTCCCAGATGTCCCAGACGTCTTAGGTGTCCCATATGTCCTTAACGTCCCAGACGTTCCAGATGTCCCATATGTCCCAAACGTCCCAGACGTTCCAGATGTCCCATATGTCCCTAACGTCCCAGACGTTCTAGATGTCACATATGTCCCATATGTTCTTAATGTCCCAGGCGTCCTAGATGTTCCATACGTCCCTAATGTCCCAGACGTCCAAAATGTTCCATATGTCCCTAATGTCCCAGACGTCCTAAATGTCCCGTATGTCCCTAACGTCCCAGACGTCCCAGCTGTCCCGTATGTCCCTAACGTCCTAGACGTCCCATATGTCCCATATGCCCTTAATGTGCCAAACGTCCCAGATGTCCCATATGTCCCTAATGTCCCAGGCGTCCTAAATGTCCCGTATGTCCCTAATGTCCCAGGCGTCCCAGACGTCCCATATGTCCCATATGTCCTTAATGTGCCAAACATCTCAGATGTCCCATATGTCCCTAATGTCCCAGGCGTCCTGAATGTCCCATATGTCCCTAACGTCCCAGACATCCTAAATCCCCCATATATCCTTAACGTTCCAGACGTCCCAGCTGTCCCGTATGTCCCTAGCTTCCCAGAAGTCCCAGAAGTTCTAGATGTCCCATATGTCCCTAACGGCCCAGACGCCCTAGAGGTCTTATATATCCTTAACGTCCCAGACGTCCCAGACGTCCCAGGCGTCCCAGATGTTCTATATGTCCCATGTCTCTAATGTCCCAGGCATCCTAAATGTCCCATATGTCCTTAACGTCCCAGACGTCCCAGACGTCCTAGATGTCCCATATGTCAACATCCCAGACGTTTCAGATGTCCCATATGTCCCTAACGTGTCAGACGTACCAGATGTCCCATATGTCCCATATGTCCCAAATGTCCCAGGCGTCCTAGATGTTCCATATGTCCCTAACGTCCCAGACGTCCTAAATGTCTCATATGTCCCTAACGTCCCAGACGTCCCAGCTGTCCCGTATGTCCCTAACGTCCCAGACGTCCCAAATGTCCTAGATGCCCCATATGTCCTTAACGTCCCAGACGTCCCAGATGTCCCATATGTCCCTAACGTCCCAGACGTCCCAGATGTCCCATATGTCCCATACGTTCACAATGTGCCAGGCGTCCTAGATGTTCCATATGTCCCTAACGTCCCAGACGTCCTACATGTCCCATATGTCCTTAACGTCCCAGACGTCCCAGCTGTCCCGTATGCCCCTAACGTCCCAGACGTTCTAGATGTCCCATATGTCCCTAACGTCCCAGACGTCCTAAATGTCCCATATGTCCTTAACGTCCCAGACGTCCCAGCTGTCCCGTATGCCCCTAACGTCCCAGACGTCCTAGATGTTCCATATGTCCCTAACGTCCCAGACGTTCTAGATGTCCCATATGTCCCTAACGTCCCAGACGTCCTAGATGCCCTATATGTCCGTAACGTCCCAGACGTCTCAGATGTCCCATATGTCCTTAGCGTCCTAGACGTCCCAGATGTCCCATACTTCCCTAACGTCCCAGACGTTCTAGATGTCCCATATGTCCTTAACGTCTTAGACGTCCCAGCTGTCCCGTATGTCCCTAACGTCCTAGACGTGCCAGACGTTCTAGATGTCCCATATGTCCCTAACGTCTCAGACGTCCTAGATGTCCTATATGTCCCTAACGTCCCAGCCGTCCCAGACGTCCCCGATGTCCCATATGTCCGATATGTCCCTAATGTCCCAGGCGTCCTAAATGTCCCATATGTCCTTAACGTCCCAGACTTCCCAGACGTCCTAGATGTCCCATATGTCCTTAACGTCCCAGACGTTTTAGATGTCCCATATGTCCCTAACGTCCCAGACGTCCCAGATGTCCCATATGTCCTATAAGTCCCAAATGTACCAGGCGTCCTAGATGTTCCATATGTCCCTAACGTCCCAGACGTCCTAAATGCCTCATATGTCCCTAACGTACCAGACGTTTTAGCTGTCCCGTATGTCCCTAACGTCCCAGACGTCCCTGACGTCCTAGATGTCCCATATGTCATTAACGTCCCAGACGTCCCAGATGTCCCATATGTTCCAAACGTCCCAGACGTCCCAGATGTCCCATATGTCCCATATGACCCTAATGCTCCAGGCGTCCCAGATGTCCCATATGTCCCATATGTCCCTAATGTTCCAGGTGTCCTAAATGTCCCATATGTCCTGAACGTCCCAGACGTCCCAGACGTCCTAGATGTCCCATATGTCTTTAACGTCCCAGACGTCCCAGATGTCCCATATGTCCCATGTGTCCCTAATGTCCCACACGTCCCAGATGTCCCATATGTCCCATAAGTCCTTAATGCCTCAGGAGTCCTAAATGTCCGATATGTCCCTAACGTTCCAGACGTCACAGATGTCCCATATGTCCCATATGTCCCTAATGTCCCAGGCGTCCCAGATGTCCCATATGTCCCATATGTCCCTAATGTCCCAGGCGTCCTAAATGTCCCAGACGTCCCAGACGTCCTAGATGTCCCATATGTCCCTATCGTCCCAGACGTGCTAGATGTCCCATATGTCCTTAACGTCCCAGACGTCCCATATGTCCCATATGTCCCTAACGTCCCAGACGTTTCAGATGTCCAATATGTCCCTATCGTCCCAGACGTCCCAGATGTCCCACATGTCCCTAACGTCCCAGACGTCTCAGATGTCCCATATGTCCCATATGTCCCTAATGTCCCAGGCGTCCCATATACCATATGTCCCATATGTCCCATATGTCCCTAATGTCCCAGACGTCCTAAATGTGCCATATGTCCTTAACGTCCCAGACGTCCTAGATGTCCCATATGTCCTTGACGTCCCAGACGTCCCAAATGTCCCATATCTCCCATATGTCCCTAATGTCCCAGGCTTCCTAAATGTCCCATATGTTCTTAACGTCCCAGATGTCCCATATGTCCCATATGTCCCTAATGTCCCAGGCGTCCCAGATGTCCCATATGTCCTTAACGTCCCAGACGTCTCAGATGTCTCATATGTCCCATATGTCCCTAATGTCCCAGGCGTCCCATATACCATATGTCCCATATGTCCCATATGTCCCTAATGTCCCAGACGTCCTAAATGTGCCATATGTCCTTAACGTCCCAGACGTTCTAGATGTCCCATATGTCCTTTGCGTCCCAGACGTCCAAGATGCCCCATATGTCCTTAACGTCCCAAACGTCTCAGATGTCCCATATGTCCCTAACGTCCCAGACGTCCCAGATGTCCCATATGTCCCATATGTCCCTAATGTCCCAGGCGTCCCAGATGTCCCATATGTCCTTAACGTCCCAGACGTCTCAGATGTCCCATATGTCCCTAATGTCCCAGGCGTCCTAAATGTCCCATATGTCATTAACGTCCCAGACGTCCCAGACGTCCTAAATGTCCCATATGTCCTTAATGTCCCAGGCGTCCCAGATGTCCCATATGTCCCATATGTCCCTAATGTCCCAGGCGTTCTAAATGTCCTAGACGTCCCAGACGTCCTAGATATCCCATATGTCCCTAACGTCCCAGACGTCCCAGATGTCCCATATGTCCCTAATGTCCCAGGCGTCCTAAATGTCTCATATGTCATTAACGTCCCAGGCGTCCCAGATGTCCCATATGTCCCATATGTCTTTAATGTCCCAGGCGTCCTAAATGTCCCAGACGTCCCAGACGTCGTAGATGTCCCATATGTCCCTAACGTCCCAAACGTCCCAGATGTCTTATATGTCCCTAATGTCCCAGGCGTCCCATATGTCCTATATGTCCCTAACGTCCCAGACGTCCCAGATGTCCCATATGTCCCATATGTCCCTAATGTCCCAGGCGTCCCAAATGTCCCATATGTCCCTAATGTTCCAGGCGTCCTAAATGTCCCATATGTGCTTAACGTCCCAGACGTCCCAGACGTCCTAGATGTCCCATATGTCTTTAACGACCACGACGTCCCAGATGTCCCATATGTCCCATGTGTCCCTAATGTCCCAGGAGTCCCAGATTTCCCATATGTCGTTAATGCCTCAGGCGTCCTAAATGTCCCATATGTCCCTAACGTCCCAGACGTCAAAGATGTCCCATATGTCCTTAATGTCCCAGGCGTCCCAGATGTCCCATATGTCCCATATGTCCCTAATGTCCCAGGCGTCCTAAATGTCCCAGACGTCCCAGACGTCCTAGATGTCCCATATGTCCCTAACGTCCCAGACGTCCCAGATGTCCTATATGTCCCTAATGTCCCAGGCGTCCTAGATGTCCCATATGTCATTAACGTCCCAGACGTCCCACACGTCCTAGATGTCCCATATGTCCCTAACGTCCCAGACGTCCCAGACTTCCTAGATGTCCCATATGTCCTTAACGTCCCAGACGTCTCAGATGTCCCATATGTCCCTCACGTCTCAGACGTCCCAGATGTCTTATTTGTCCCATATGTCCCTAATGTCCCAGGCGTCCCAGATGTCCCATATGTCCCATATGACCCTAATGTTCCAGGCGTCCTAAATGTCCCATATGTGCTTAACGTCCCAGACGTCCTAGGTGTCCCATATGTCTTTAACGTCCACGACGTCCCAGATGTCCCATATGTCCCATGTGTCCCTAATGTCCCAGGCGTCCCAGATGTCCCATATGTACCATAAGTCCTTAATGCCTCAGGCGTCCTAAATGTCCCATATGTCCCTAACGTCCCAGACGTCACAGATGTCCCATATGTCGCATATGTCCTTAATGTACCAGGCGTTTCAGATGTCCCATATGTCCCGTGTGTCTCTAATGTCCCAGGCGTCCCAGATGTCCCATATGTACCATAAGTCCTTAATGCCTCAGGCGTCCTAAACGTCCCATATGTCCCTAACGTCTTAGACGTCACAGATGTCCCATATGTCCCATATTTCCTTAATGTCCCATTCGTCCCAGATGTCCCATATGTCCCATATGTCCCTAATGTCCCAGGCGTCCTAAATGTCCCAGACGTCCCAGACGTCCTAGATGTCCCATATGTCCCTAACGTCCCAGACGTCCCAGATGTCCCATATGTCCCTAATGTCCCAGGCGTCCTAAATGTCCCATATGTCATTAACGTCCCAGACGTCCCAGACGTCCTAGATGTCCCATATGTCCCTAACGTCCCAGACGTCCCAGACTTCCTAGATGTCCCATATGTCCTTAACGTCCCAGACGTCCCAGATGTCCTATATGTCCCATATGTCCCTAATGTCCCAGGCGTCCCAGATGTCCCATATGTCCCATATGTCTCTAATGTTCCAGGCGTTCTAAATGTCCCATATGTGCTTAACGTCCCAGACGTCCTAGGTGTCCCATATGTCTTTAACGTCCACAACGTCCCAGATGTCCCATATGTCCCATGTGTCCCTAATGTCCCAGGAGTCCCAGATGTCCCATATCTCGTTAATGCCTCAGGCGTCCTAAATGTCCTATATGTTCCTAACGTCCCAGACGTCTCAGATGTTCCATATGTCCCATATGTCCCTAATGTCCCAGGCGTCCTAGATGTTCCATTTGTCCCTAACGTCCCAGACATCCTAAATGTCCCATATGTCCCTAACGTCCCAGACGTCCATACTGTCCCGTATGTCCCTAATGTCTCAGACGTCTCAGACGTATCAGACGTCCTAGATGTCGTATATGTCGCTAACGTCCCAGACGTCCCAGATGTCCCATATGTCCCATATGTCCCTAATGTCCCAGGCGTCCTAGATGTTTCATATGTCCCTAACGTCCCAGACGTTCTAAATGTCCCATATGTCCTTAACGTCCCAGACGTCCAAGACGTCCTAGATGTCCCATATGTCCTTAACGTCCCAGGCGTCCCAGATGTCCCATATGTCCCATATGTCCCTAATGTCCCAGGCGTCCTAGATGTTTCATATGTCCCTAATGTCCCAGGCGTCCTAGATGTTCCATATGTCCCTAACGTCCCAGACGTCCTAGTGTCCCATATGTCCTTAACGTCCCAGACGTCCCACATGTCCCATATGTCTCTAACGTCCCAGACGTACCAGATGTCCCATATGTCCCATATGTCCCTAATGTCCCAGGCGTCCTAGATGTTCCATATGTCCCTAACGTCCCAGACGTCCTAAATGTCCCATATGTCCCTAACGTCCCAGACGTCCCAACCGTCCCGTATGTCCCTAATGTCTCAGACGTCTCAGGCGTCTCAGACGTCCTAAATGTCCCATATGTCCCTAACGTCCCAGACGTCCTAGATGTCCTATATGTCCCTATCGTCCCAGACGTGCTAGATGTCCCATATGCCCTTAACGTCCCAGACGTCCCATATGTCCCATATGTCCCTAACGTCCCAGACGTCCCAGATGTCCCATATGTCCCTATCGTCCCAGACGTCCCAGATGTCCCATATGTCCCTAACGTCCCAGACGTCTCAGATGTCCCATATGTCCCATATGTCCCTAATGTCCCAGGCGTCCCATATCGCATATGTCCCATATGTCCCATATGTCCCTAATGTCCCAGACGTCCTAAATGTGCCATATGTCCTTAACGTCCCAGACGTCCCAGACGTCCTAGATGTCCCATATGTCCTTGACGTCGCAGACGTCCCAGATGTCCCATAAGTCCCATATGTACCTAATGTCCCAGGCTTCCTAAATGTCCCATATGTTCTTAACGTCCCAGACGTCCCAGACGTCCTAGATGTCATATATGTCCTTAGCGTCCCAGACGTCCCAGATGCCCCATATGTTCCTAACGTCCCAAACGTCCCAGATGTCCCATATGACCCATATGTCCTTAATGTTCCAGGCGTCCCAGATGTCCCATATGTCCCTAATGTCCCAGGCGTCCTAAATGTCCCAGATGTCCTTAACGTCCCAGATGTCCCAGACGTCCTAGATGTCCCATTTGTCCTTAACGTCCCAGACGTCCCAGATGTCCCATATGTCCCTAACGTCGCAGACGGCCCAGTTGTCCCATATGTCCCATATGTCCCTAATGTCCCAGGCGTCCTAGATGTTCCATATGTCCCTAACGTCCCCGACATCCTAAATGTCCCATATGTCCATAACGTTCCAGACGTCCCAACTGTCCCGAATGTCCCTAACGTCCCAGACGTCCCAGACGTCCCACACGTCCTAGGTGCTTCATATGTCCCTAAGGTCCCAGACGTCCTAAATGTCCCATATATCCCTAATGTCCCAGGCGTCCTAGATGTTCCATATGTCCCTAACGTCCCCGACGTCCTAAATGTCCCATACGTCCTTAACGACCCAGACGTCCCAGCTGTCCCGTATGCCCCTAACGTCCCAGACGTCCCAGACGTTCTAGATGTCTCATATGTCCCTAACGTCCCAGACGTCCCAGATGTCCCATATGTCCCATATGTTCACAATGTCCCAGGCGTCCTAGATGTTCCATACGTCCCTAACGTCCCAGACGTCCTATGTGTCCCATATGTCCTTAACGTCCCAGACGTCCCAGCTGTCCCGTATGCCCCTAACGTCCCAGACGTCCCAGACGTTCTAGATGTCTCATATGTCCCTAACGTCCCAGACGTCCTAGATGCCCTATATGTCCGTAACGTCCCAAACGTCTCAGATGTCCCATATGTCCTTAACGTCCTAGACGTCCCAGATGTCCCATATTTCCCTAACGTCCCAAACGTTCTAGATGTCCCATATGTCCTTAACGTCCCAGACGTTTTAGATGTCCCATATGTCCCTAACGTCCCAGGCGTCCCAGATGTCCCATATGTCCCATATTTTTTTAACGTCCCAGACGTTCTAGATGTCCCATATGTCCTTAACGTCCCAGACGTCCCAGCTGTCCCGTATGTCCCTAACGTCCTAGACGTCCCAGACGTTCTAGATGTCCCACATGTCCCTAACGTCCCAGACGTCCTAGATGTCCTATATGTCCCTAACGTGCCAGACGTCCCAGACGTCCCAGATGTCCCATATGTCCGATATGTCCCTAATGTCCCAGGCGTCCTAAATGTCCCATATGTCCTTAACGTCCCAGACTTCCCAGACGTCCTAGATGTCCCATATGTCCTTAACGTCCCAGACGTTTTAGATGTTCCATATGTCTCTAACGTCCCAGACGTATTAAATGTCTCATATGTCCCTAACGTCCCAGACGTTTCAGCTGTCCCGTATGTCCCTAACTTCCCAGACGTCCCAGACGTCCTAGATGTCCCATATGTCATTAACGTCCCAGACGTCCCAGATGTCCCATATGTTCCTAACGTCCCAGACGTCCCAGATGTCCCATATGTCCCATATGACCCTAATGTCCCAGGCGTCCCAGATGTCCCATATGTCCCTAATGTCCCAGACGTCCTAAATGTGCCATATGTCCTTAACGTCCCAGACGTTCTAGATGTCCCATATGTTCTTTGCGTCCCAGACGTCCAAGATGCCCCATATGTCCTTAACGTCCCAAACGTCTCAGATGTCCCATATGTCCCTAACGTCCCAGACGTCCCAGATGTCCCATATGTCCCATATGTCCCTAATGTCCCAGGCGTCCCAGATGTCCCATATGTCCTTAACGTCCCAGACGTCTCAGATGTCCCATATGTCCCTAATGTCCCAGGCGTCCTAAATGTCCCATATGTCATTAACGTCCCAGACGTCCCAGACGTCCTAAATGTCCCATATGTCCTTAATGTCCCAGGCGTCCCAGATGTCCCATATGTCCCATATGTCCCTAATGTCCTAGGCGTCCTAAGTGTCCTAGACGTCCCAGACGTCCTAGATGTCCCATATGTCCCTAACGTCCCAGACGTCCCAGATGTCCCATATGTCCCTAATGTCCCAGGCGTCCTAAATGTCTCATATGTCATTAACGTCCCAGGCGTCCCAGATGTCCCATATGTCCCATATGTCTTTAATGTCCCAGGCGTCCTAAATGTCCCAGACGTCCCAGACGTCGTAGATGTCCCATATGTCCCTAACGTCCCAGACGTCCCAGATGTCCCATATGTCCCTAATGTCCCAGGCGTCCCATATGTCCTATATGTCCCTAACGTCCCAGACGTCCCAGATGTCCCATATGTCCCATATGTCCCTAATGTCCCAGGCGTCCCAAATGTCCCATATGTCCCTAATGTTCCAGGCGTCCTAAATGTCCCATATGTGCTTAACGTCCCAGACGTCCCAGACGTCCTAGATGTCCCATATGTCTTTAACGACCACGACGTCCCAGATGTCCCATATGTCCCATGTGTCCCTAATGTCCCAGGAGTCCCAGATTTCCCATATGTCGTTAATGCCTCAGGCGTCCTAAATGTCCCATATGTCCCTAACGTCCCAGACGTCAAAGATGTCCCATATGTCCCATATGTCCTTAATGTCCCAGGCGTCCCAGATGTCCCATATGTCCCATATGTCCCTAATGTCCCAGGCGTCCTAAATGTCCCAGACGTCCCAGACGTCCTAGATGTCCTATATGTCCCTAACGTCCCAGACGTCCCAGATGTCCTATATGTCCCTAATGTCCCAGGCGTCCTAGATGTCCCATATGTCATTAACGTCCCAGACGTCCCACACGTCCTAGATGTCCCATATGTCCCTAACGTCCCAGACGTTCCAGACTTCCTAGATGTCCCATATGTCCTTAACGTCCCAGACGTCTCAGATGTCCCATATGTCCCTAACGTCTCAGACGTCCCAGATGTCTTATTTGTCCCATATGTCCCTAATGTCCCAGGCGTCCCAGATGTCCCATATGTCCCATATGTCCCTAATGTTCCAGGCGTCCTAAATGTCCCATATGTGTTTAACGTCCCAGACGTCCTAGGTGTCCCATATGTCTTTAACGTCCACGACGTCCCAGATGTCCCATATGTCCCATGTGTCCCTAATGTCCCAGGCGTCCTAAATGTCCCATATGTCATTAACGTCCCAGACGTCCTAAATGTCCCATATGTCCTTAATGTCCCAGGCGTCCCAGATGTCCCATATGTCCCATATGTCTTTAATGTCCCAGGCGTCGTAAATGTCCCAGACGTCCCAGACGTCGTAGATGTCCCATATGTCCCTAACGTCCCAGACGTCCCAGATGTCCCATATGTCCCTAATGTCCCAGGCGTCCTAAATGTCTCATATGTCATTAACGTCCCAGGCGTCCCAGATGTCCCATATGTCCCATATGTCTTTAATGTCCCAGGCGTCGTAAATGTCCCAGACGTCCCAGACGTCGTAGATGTCCCATATGTCCCTAACGTCCCAAACGTCCCAGATGTCCCATATGTCCCTAATGTCCCAGGCGTCCCATATGTCCTATATGTCCCTAACGTCCCAGACGTCCCAGATGTCCCATATGTCCCATATGTCCCTAATGTTCCAGGCGTCCTAAATGTCCCATATGTGCTTAACGTCCCAGACGTCCCAGACGTCCTAGATGTCCCATATGTCTTTAACGACCACGACGTCCCAGATGTCCCATATGTCCCATGTGTCCCTAATGTCCCAGGAGTCCCAGATTTCCCATATGTCGTTATTGCCTCAGGCGTCCTAAATGTCCCATATGTCCCTAACGTCCCAGACGTCAAAGATGTCCCATATGTCCTTAATGTCCCAGGCGTCCCAGATGTCCCATATGTCCCATATGTCCCTAATGTCCCAGGCGTCCTAAATGTCCCAGACGTCCCAGACGTCCTAGATGTCCCATATGTCCCTAACGTCCCAGACGTCCCAGATGTCCTATATGTCCCTAATGTCCCAGGCGTCCTAGATGTCCCATATGTCATTAACGTCCCAGACGTCCCACACGTCCTAGATGTCCCATATGTCCCTAACGTCCCAGACGTCCCAGACTTCCTAGATGTCCCATATGTCCTTAACGTCCCAGACGTCTCAGATGTCCCATATGTCCCTAACGTCTCAGACGTCCCAGATGTCTTATTTGTCCCATATGTCCCTAATGTCCCAGGCGTCCCAGATGTCCCATATGTCCCATATGACCCTAATGTTCCAGGCGTCCTAAATGTCCCATATGTGCTTAACGTCCCAGACGTCCTAGGTGTCCCATATGTCTTTAACGTCCACGACGTCCCAGATGTCCCATATGTCCCATGTGTCCCTAATGTCCCAGGCGTCCCAGATGTCCCATATGTACCATAAGTCCTTAATGCCTTAGGCGTCCTAAATGTCCCATATGTCCCTAACGTCCCAGACGTCACAGATGTCCCATATGTCGCATATGTCCTTAATGTACCAGGCGTTTCAGATGTCCCATATGTCCCGTGTGTCCCTAATGTCCCAGGCGTCCCAGATGTCCCATATGTACCATAAGTCCTTAATGCCTCAGGCGTCCTAAACGTCCCATATGTCCCTAACGTCTTAGACGTCACAGATGTCCCATATGTCCCATATGTCCTTAATGTCCCATTCGTCCCAGATGTCCTAGATGTCCCATATGTCCCTAACGTCCCAGACGTCCCAGATGTCCCATATGTCCCTAATGTCCCAGGCGTCCTAAATGTCCCATATGTCATTAACGTCCCAGACGTCCCAGACGTCCTAGATGTCCCATATGTCCCTAACGTCCCAGACGTCCCAGACTTCCTAGATGTCCCATATGTCCTTAACGTCCCAGACGTCCCAGATGTCCTATATGTCCCATATGTCCCTAATGTCCCAGGCGTCCCAGATGTCCCATATGTCCCATATGTCTCTAATGTTCCAGGCGTTCTAAATGTCCCATATGTGCTTAACGTCCCAGACGTCCTAGGTGTCCCATATGTCTTTAACGTCCACGACGTCCCAGATGTCCCATATGTCCCATGTGTCCCTAATGTCCCAGGAGTACCAGATGTCCCATATCTCGTTAATGCCTCAGGCGTCCTAAATGTCCTATATGTTCCTAACGTCCCAGACGTCTCAGATGTTCCATATGTCCCATATGTCCCTAATGTCCCAGGCGTCCTAGATGTTCCATTTGTCCCTAACGTCCCAGACATCCTACATGTCCCATATGTCCCTAACGTCCCAGACGTCCATACTGTCCCGTATGTCCCTAATGTCTCAGACGTCTCAGACGTATCAGACGTCCTAGATGTCGTAATAGTCGCTAACGTCCCAGACGTCCCAGATGTCCCATATGTCCCATATGTCCCTAATGTCCCAGGCGTCCTAGATGTTTCATATGTCCCTAATGTCCCAGGCGTCCTAGATGTTCCATATGTCCCTAACGTCCCAGACGTCCATACTGTCCCGTATGTCCCTAATGTCTCAGACGTCTCAGACGTATCAGACGTCCTAGATGTCGTATATGTCGCTAACGTCCCAGACGTCCCAGATGTCCCATATGTCCCATATGTCCCTAATGTCCCAGGCGTCCTAGATGTTTCATATGTCCCTAATGTCCCAGGCGTCCTAGATGTTTCATATGTCCCTAACGTCCCAGACGTTCTAAATGTCCCATATGTCCTTAACGTCCCAGACGTCCAAGACGTCCTAGATGTCCCATATGTCCTTAACGTCCCAGGCGTCCCAGATGTCCCATATGTCCCATATGTCCCTAATGTCCCAGGCGTCCTAGATGTTTCATATGTCCCTAATGTCCCAGGCGTCCTAGATGTTCCATATGTCCCTAACGTCCCAGACGTCCTAGTGTCCCATATGTCCTTAACGTCCCAGACGTCCCACATGTCCCATATGTCTCTAACGTCCCAGACGTACCAGATGTCCCATATGACCCTAATGTCCCAGGCGTCCTAGATGTTCCATATGTCCCTAACGTCCCAGACGTCCTAAATGTCCCATATGTCCCTAACGTCCTAGACGTCCCAACCGTCCCGTATGTCCCTAATGTCTCAGACGTCTCAGGCGTCTCAGACGTCCTAGATGTCCCATATGTCCCTAACGTCCCAGAGGTCCTAGATGTCCTATATGTCCCTATCGTCCCAGACGTGCTAGATGTCCCATATGCCCTTAACGTCCCAGACGTCCCATATGTCCCATATGTCCCTAACGTCCCAGACGTCCCAGATGTCCCATATGTCCCTATCGTCCCAGACGTCCCAGATGTCCCATATGTCCCTAACGTCCCAGACGTCTCAGATGTCCCATATGTCCCATATGTCCCTAATGTCCCAGGCGTCCCATATCGCATATGTCCCATATGTCCCATATGTCCCTAATGTCCCAGACGTCCTAAATGTGCCATATGTCCTTAACGTCCCAGACGTCCCAGACGTCCTAGATGTCCCATATGTCCTTGACGTCGCAGACGTCCCAGATGTCCCATAAGTCCCATATGTACCTAATGTCCCAGGCTTCCTAAATGTCCCATATGTTCTTAACGTCCCAGACGTCCCAGACGTCCTAGATGTCATATATGTCCTTAGCGTCCCAGACGTCCCAGATGCCCCATATGTCCCTAACGTCCCAAACGTCCCAGATGTCCCATATGACCCATATGTCCTTAATGTTCCAGGCGTCCCAGATGTCCCATATGTCCCTAATGTCCCAGGCGTCCTAAATGTCCCAGATGTCCTTAACGTCCCAGATGTCCCAGACGTCCTAGATGTCCCATTTGTCCTTAACGTCCCAGACGTCCCAGATGTCCCATATGTCCCTAACGTCGCAGACGGCCCAGTTGTCCCATATGTCCCATATGTCCCTAATGTCCCAGGCGTCCTAGATGTTCCATATGTCCCTAACGTCCCCGACATCCTAAATGTCCCATATGTCCCTAACGTTCCAGACGTCCCAACTGTCCCGAATGTCCCTAACGTCCCAGACGTCCCAGACGTCCCACACGTCCTAGATGCTTCATATGTCCCTAAGGTCCCAGACGTCCTAAATGTCCCATATATCCCTAATGTCCTAGGCGTCCTAGATGTTCCATATGTCCCTAACGTCCCCGACGTCCTAAATGTCCCATATGTCCTTAACGTCCCAGACGTCCCAGCTGTCCCGTATGCCCCTAACGTCCCAGACGTCCCAGACGTTCTAGATGTCTCATATGTCCCTAACGTCCCAGACGTCCCAGATGTCCCATATGTCCCATATGTTCACAATGTCCCAGGCGTCCTAGATGTTCCATATGTCCCTAACGTCCCAGACGTCCTAAATGTCCCATATGTCCTTAACGTCCCAGACGTCCCAGCTGTCCCGTATGCCCCTAACGTCCCAGACGTCCCAGACGTTCTAGATGTCTCATATGTCCCTAACGTCCCAGACGTCCTAGATGCCCTATATGTCCGTAACGTCCCAAACGTCTCAGATGTCCCATATGTCCTTAACGTCCTAGACGTCCCAGATGTCCCATATTTCCCTAACGTCCCAGACGTTCTAGATGTCCCATATGTCCTTAACGTCCCAGACGTTTTAGATGTCCCATATGTCCCTAACGTCCCAGGCGTCCCAGATGTCCCATATGTCCCATATTTTTTTAACGTCCCAGACGTTCTAGATGTCCCATATGTCCTTAACGTCCCAGACGTCCCAGCTGTCCCGTATGTCCCTAACGTCCTAGACGTCCCAGACGTTCTAGATGTCCCACATGTCCCTAACGTCCCAGACGTCCTAGATGTCCTATATGTCCCTAACGTGCCAGACGTCCCAGACGTCCCAGATGGCCCATATGTCCGATATGTCCCTAATGTCCCAGGCGTCCTAAATGTCCCATATGTCCTTAACGTCCCAGACTTCCCAGACGTCCTAGATGTCCCATATGTCCTTAACGTCCTAGACGTTTTAGATGTTCCATATGTCTCTAACGTCCCAGACGTATTAAATGTCTCATATGTCCCTAACGTCCCAGACGTTTCAGCTGTCCCGTATGTCCCTAACTTCCCAGACGTCCCAGACGTCCTAGATGTCCCATATGTCATTAACGTCCCAGACGTCCCAGATGTCCCATATGTTCCTAACGTCCCAGACGTCCCAGATGTCCCATATGTCCCATATGACCCTAATGTCCCAGGCGTCCCAGATGTCCCATATGTCCCATATGTCCCTAATGTCCCAGACGTCCTAAATGTGCCATATGTCCTTAACGTCCCAGACGTTCTAGATGTCCCATATGTCCTTTGCGTCCCAGACGTCCAAGATGCCCCATATGTCCTTAACGTCCCAAACGTCTCAGATGTCCCATATGTCCCTAACGTCCCAGACGTCCCAGATGTCCCATATGTCCCATATGTCCCTAATGTCCCAGGCGTCCCAGATGTCCCATATGTCCTTAACGTCCCAGACGTCTCAGATGTCCCATATGTCCCTAATGTCCCAGGCGTCCTAAATGTCCCATATGTCATTAACGTCCCAGACGTCCCAGACGTCCTAAATGTCCCATATGTCCTTAATGTCCCAGGCGTCCCAGATGTCCCATATGTCCCATATGTCCCTAATGTCCCAGGCGTCCTAAGTGTCCTAGACGTCCCAGACGTCCTAGATGTCCCATATGTCCCTAACGTCCCAGACGTCCCAGATGTCCCATATGTCCCTAATGTCCCAGGCGTCCTAAATGTCTCATATGTCATTAACGTCCCAGGCGTCCCAGATGTCCCATATGTCCCATATGTCTTTAATGTCCCAGGCGTCCTAAATGTCCCAGACGTCCCAGATGTCCCATATGTCCCTAAAGTCCCAGGCGTCCCATATGTCCTATATGTCCCTAACGTCCCAGATGTCCCAGATGTCCCATATGTCCCATATGTCCCTAATGTCCCAGGCGTCCCAAATGTCCCATATGTCCCTAATGTCCCAGGCGTCCCATATGTCCTATATGTCCCTAACGTCCCAGACGTCCCAGATGTCCCATATGTCCCATATGTCCCTAATGTCCCAGGCGTCCCAGATGTCCCATATGTCCCATATGTCTTTAATGTCCCATATGTCCCTAACGTCCCAGACGTCCCAGATGTCCCATATGTCCCTAATGTCCCAGGCGTCCCATATGTCCTATATGTCCCTAACGTCCCAGACGTCCCAGATGTCCCATATGTCCCATATGTCCCTAATGTCCCAGGCGTCCCAAATGTCCCATATGTCCCTAATGTTCCAGGCGTCCTAAATGTCCCATATGTGCTTAACGTCCCAGACGTCCCAGACGTCCTAGATGTCCCATATGTCTTTAACGACCACGACGTCCCAGATGTCCCATATGTCCCATGTGTCCCTAATGTCCCAGGAGTCCCAGATTTCCCATATGTCGTTAATGCCTCAGGCGTCCTAAATGTCCCATATGTCCCTAACGTCCCAGACGTCAAAGATGTCCCATATGTCCCATATGTCCTTAATGTCCCAGGCGTCCCAGATGTCCCATATGTCCCATATGTCCCTAATGTCCCAGGCGTCCTAAATGTCCCAGACGTCCCAGACGTCCTAGATGTCCCATATGTCCCTAACGTCCCAGACGTCCCAGATGTCCTATATGTCCCTAATGTCCCAGGCGTCCTAGATGTCCCATATGTCATTAACGTCCCAGACGTCCCACACGTCCTAGATGTCCCATATGTCCCTAACGTCCCAGACGTTCCAGACTTCCTAGATGTCCCATATGTCCTTAACGTCCCAGACGTCTCAGATGTCCCATATGTCCCTAACGTATCAGACGTCCCAGATGTCTTATTTGTCCCATATGTCCCTAATGTCCCAGGCGTCCCAGATGTCCCATATGTCCCATATGAACCTAATGTTCCAGGCGTCCTAAATGTCCCATATGTGTTTAACGTCCCAGACGTCCTAGGTGTCCCATATGTCTTTAACGTCCACGACGTCCCAGATGTCCCATATGTCCCATGTGTCCCTAATGTCCCAGGCGTCCCAGATGTCCCATATGTACCATAAGTCCTTAATGCCTCAGGCGTCCTAAATGTCCCATATGTCCCTAACGTCCCAGACGTCACAGATGTCCCATATGTCACATATGTCCTTAATGTCCCAGGCGTTTCAGATGTCCCATATGTCCCGTGTGTCCCTAATGTCCCAGGCGTCCCAAATGTCCCATATGTACCATAAGTCCTTAATGCCTCAGGCGTCCTAAACGTCCCATATGTCCCTAACGTCTTAGACGTCACAGATGTCCCATATGTCCCATATGTCCTTAATGTCCCAGGCGTCCCAGATGTCCCATATGTCCCATATGTCCCTAATGTCCCAGGCGTCCTAAATGTCCCAGACGTCCCAGACGTCCTAGATGTCCCATATGTCCCTAACGTCCCAGACGTCCCAGATGTCCCATATGTCCCTAATGTCCCAGGCGTCCTAAATGTCCCATATGTCATTAACGTCCCAGACGTCCCAGACGTCCTAGATGTCCCATATGTCCCTAACGTCCCAGACGTCCCAGACTTCCTAGATGTCCCATATGTCCTTAACGTCCCAGACGTCCCAGATGTCCTATATGTCCCATATGTCCCTAATGTCCCAGGCGTCCCAGATGTCCCATATGTCCCATATGTCTCTAATGTTCCAGGCGTTCTAAATGTCCCATATGTGCTTAACGTCCCAGACGTCCTAGGTGTCCCATATGTCTTTAACGTCCACGACGTCCCAGATGTCCCATATGTCCCATGTGTCCCTAATGTCCCAGGAGTCCCAGATGTCCCATATGTCGTTAATGCCTCAGGCGTCCTAAATGTCCTATATGTTCCTAACGTCCCAGACGTCTCAGATGTTCCATATGTCCCATATGTCCCTAATGTCCCAGGCGTCCTAGATGTTCCATTTGTCCCTAACGTCCCAGACATCCTAAATGTCCCATATGTCCCTAACGTCCCAGACGTCCCAACTGTCCCGTATGTCCCTAATGTCTCAGACGTCTCAGACGTATCAGACGTCCTAGATGTCGTATATGTCGCTAACGTCCCAGACGTCCCAGATGTCCCATATGTCCCATATGTCCCTAATGTCCCAGGCGTCCTAGATGTTTCATATGTCCCTAACGTCCCAGACGTTCTAAATGTCCCATATGTCCTTAACGTCTCAGACGTCCAAGACGTCCTAGATGTCCCATATGTCCTTAACGTCCCAGGCGTCCCAGATGTCCCATATGTCCCATATGTCCCTAATGTCCCAGGCGTCCTAGATGTTTCATATGTCCCTAATGTCCCAGGCGTCCGAGATGTTCCATATGTCCCTAACGTCCCAGACGTCCTAGTGTCCCATATGTCCTTAACGTCCCAGACGTCCCACATGTCCCATATGTCTCTAACGTCCCAGACGTACCAGATGTCCCATATGTCCCATATGTCCCTAATGTCCCAGGCGTCCTAGATGTTCCATATGTCCCTAACGTCCCAGACGTCCTAAATGTCCCATATGTCCCTAACGTCCCAGACGTCCCAACCGTCCCGTATGTCCCTAATGTCTCAGACGTCTCAGGCGTCTCAGACGTCTTAGATGTCCCATATGTCCCTAACGTCCCAGACGTCCTAGATGTCCTATATGTCCCTATCGTCCTAGACGTGCTAGATGTCCCATATGCCCTTAACGTCCCAGACGTCCCATATGTCCCATATGTCCCTAACGTCCCAGACGTCCCAGATGTCCCATATGTCCCTATCGTCCCAGACGTCCCAGATGTCCCATATGTCCCTAACGTCCCAGACGTCTCAGATGTCCCATATGTCCCTAATGTCCCAGGCGTCCCATATCCCATATGTCCCATATGTCCCATATGTCCCTAATGTCCCAGACGTCCTAAATGTGCCATATGTCCTTAACGTCCCAGACGTCCCAGACGTCCTAGATGTCCCATATGTCCTTGACGTCGCAGACGTCCCAGATGTCCCATAAGTCCCATATGTACCTAATGTCCCAGGCTTCCTAAATGTCCCATATGTTCTTAACGTCCCAGACGTCCCAGACGTCCTAGATGTCATATATGTCCTTAGCGTCCCAGACGTCCCAGATGCCCCATATGTCCCTAACGTCCCAAACGTCCCAGATGTCCCATATGTCCCATATGTCCTTAATGTTCCAGGCGTCCCAGATGTCCCATATGTCCCTAATGTCCCAGGCGTCCTAAATGTCCCAGATGTCCTTAACGTCCCAGATGTCCCAGACGTCCTATATGTCCCATTTGTCCTTAACGTCCCAGACGTCCCAGATGTCCCATATGTCCCTAACGTCGCAGACGGCCCAGTTGTCCCATATGTCCCATATGTCCCTAATGTCCCAGGCGTCCTAGATGTTCCATATGTCCCTAACGTCCCCGACATCCTAAATGTCCCATATGTCCCTAACGTTCCAGACGTTCCAACTGTCCCGAATGTCCCTAACGTCCCAGACGTCCCAGACGTCCCAGACGTCCTAGATGCTTCATATGTCCCTAAGGTCCCAGACGTCCTAAATGTCCCATATATCCCTAATGTCCCAGGCGTCCTAGATGTTCCATATGTCCCTAACGTCCCCGACGTCCTAAATGTCCCATATGTCCCTAACGTTCCAGACGTCCCAGATGTCCCATATGTCCCTAACGTCCCAGACGTCCCAGATGTCCCATATGTCCCATATGTTCACAATGTCCCAGGCGTACTAGATGTTCCATATGTCCCTAACGTCCCAGACGTCCTAAATGTCCCATATGTCCTTAACGTCCCAGACGTCCCAGCTGTCCCGTATGCCCCTAACGTCCCAGACGTCCCAGACGTTCTAGATGTCTCATATGTCCCTAACGTCCCAGACGTCCTAGATGCCCTATATGTCCGAAACGTCCCAAACGTCTCAGATGTCTCATATGTCCTTAACGTCCTAGACGTCCCAGATGTCCCATATTTCCCTAACGTCCCAGACGTTCTAGATGTCCCATATGTCCTTAACGTCCCAGACGTCCCAGCTGTCCCGTATGTCCCTAACGTCCTAGACGTCCCAGACGTTCTAGATGTCCCACATGTCCCTAACGTCCCAGACGTCCTAGATGTCCTATATGTCCCTAACGTCCCAGACGTCCCAGTTGTCCCAGATGTCCCATATGTCCGATATGTCCCTAATGTCCCAGGCGTCCTAAATGTCCCATATGTCCTTAATGTCCCAGACTTCCCAGACGTCCTAGATGTCCCATATGTCCTTAACGTCCCAGACGTTTTAGATGTCCCATATGTCCCTAACGTCCCAGGCGTCCCAGATGTCCCATATGTCCCATATTTTTTTAACGTCCCAGACGTTCTAGATGTCCCATATGTCCTTAACGTCCCAGACGTCCCAGCTGTCCCGTATGTCCCTAAAGTCCTAGACGTCCCAGACGTTCTAGATGTCCCACATGTCCCTAACGTCCCAGACGTCCTAGATGTCCTATATGTCCCTAACGTGCCAGACGTCCCAGACGTCCCAGATGTCCCATATGTCCGATATGTCCCTAATGTCCCAGGCGTCCTAAATGTCCCATATGTCCTTAACGTCCCAGACTTCCCAGACGTCCTAGATGTCCCATATGTCCCTAACGTCCCAGACGTTTCAGCTGTCCCGTATGTCCCTAACGTCCCAGACGTCCCAGACGTCCTAGATGTCCCATATGTCATTAACGTCCCAGACGTCCCAGATGTCCCATATGTTCCTAACGTCCCAGACGTCCCAGATGTCCCATATGTCCCATATGACCCTAATGTCCCAGGCGTCCCAGATGTCCCATATGTCCCATATGTCCCTAATGTTCCAAGCGTCCTAAATGTCCCATATGTCCTGAACGTCCCAGACGTCCCAGACGTCCTAGATGTCCCATATGTCTTTAACGTCCCAGACGTCCCAGATGTCCCATATGTCCCATGTGTCCCTAATGTCCCAGGCGTCCCAGATGTCCCATATGTCCCATAAGTCCTTAATGCCTCAGGCGTCCTAAATGTCCCATATGTCCCTAACGTCTCAGATGTCACAGATGTTTCATATGTCCCATATGTCCTTAACGTCCCAGACGTCCAAGACGTCCTAGATGTCCCATATGTCCTTAACGTCCCAGACGTCCCACATGTCCCATATGTCCCTAACGTCCCAGTCGTCCCAGATGTCCCATATGTCCCATATGTCCCTAATGTCCCAGGCGTCCTAGATATTCCATATGTCCCTAACGTCCCCGACGTCCTAAATGTCCCATATGTCCCTAACGTTCCAGACGTCCCAACTGTCCCGAATGTCCCTAACGTCCTAGACGTCCCAGACGTCCCAGACGTCCCAGACGTCCCAGACGTCCTAGATGCTTCATATGTCCCTAACGTCCCAGACGTCCTAAATGTCCCATATATCCCTAATGATCCAGGCGTCCTAGATGTTCCATATGTCCCTAACGTCCCCGACGTCCTAAATGTGCCATATGTCCTTAACGTTCCAGACGTCCCAGATGTCCCATATGTCCCTAACGTCCCAGACGTCCCAGATGTCCCATATGTCCCTAACGTCCCAGACGTCCTAAATGTCCCATATGTCCCTAACATCCCAGACGTCCCAGCTGTCCCGTATGTCCCTAATGTCTCAGACGTCTCAGACGTATCAGACATCCTAAATGTCGTATATGTCGCTAACGTCCCAGACGTCCCAGATGTCCCATATGTCCTTAACGTCCCAGACGTCCAAGACGTCCTAGATGTCCCATATGTCCTTAACGTCCCAGACGTCCCACATGTCCCATATGTCCCTAACGTCCCAGTCGTCCCAGATGTCCCATATGTCCCATATGTGCCTAATGTCCCAGGCGTCCTTGATGTTCCATATGTCCCTAACGTCCCCGACGTCCTAAATGTCCCATATGTCCCTAACGTTCCAGACGTCCCAACTGTCCCGAATGTCCCTAACGTCCTAGACGTCCCAGACGTCCCAGACGTCCCAGACGTCCCAGACGTCCTAGATGCTTCATATGTCCCTAACGTCCCAGACGTCCTAAATGTTCCATATATCCCTAATGTCCCAGGCGTCCTAGATGTTCCAGATGTCCCTAACGTCCCCGACGTCCTAAATGTCCCATATGTCCCTAACGTTCCAGACGTCCCAGATGTCCCATATGTCCCATATGTTCACAATGTCCCAGGCGTCCTAGATGTTCCATATGTCCCTAACGTCCCAGACGTCCTAAATGTCCCATATGTCCTTAACGTCCCAGACGTCCCAGATGTCCCATATGTCCTTAACGTCCCAGACGTCCAAGACGTCCTAGATGTCCCATATGTCCTTAACGTCCCAGACGTCCCACATGTCCCATATGTCCCTAACGTCCCAGTCGTCCCAGATGTCCCATATGTCCCATATGTCCCTAATGTTTCAGGCGTCCTTGATGTTCCATATGTCCCTAACGTCCCCGACGTCCTAAATGTCCCATATGTCCCTAACGTTCCAGACGTCCCAACTTTCCCGAATGTCCCTAACGTCCTAGACGTCCCCGACGTCCCAGACGTCCCAGACGTCCCAGACAACCTAGATGCTTCATATGTCCCTATCGTCCCAGACGTCCTAAATGTCCCATATATCCCTAATGTCCCAGGCGTCCTAGATGTTCCATATGTCCCTAACGTCTCCGACGTCCTAAATGTGCCATATGTCCCTAACGTTCCAGACGTCCCAGATGTCCCATATGTCCCTAACGTCCCAGACGTCCTAAATGTCCCATATGTCCCTAACATCCCAGACGTCCCAGCTGTCCCGTATGTCCCTAATGTCTCAGACGTCTCAGACGTATCAGACGTCCTAGATGTCGTATATGTCGTTAACGTCCCAGACGTCCCAGATGTCCCATATGTCCTTAACGTCCCAGACGTCCAAGACGTCCTAGATGTCCCATATGTCCTTAACGTCCCAGACGTCCCACATGTCCCATATGTCCCTAACGTCCCAGTCGTCCCAGATGTCCCATATGTCCCATATGTCCCTAATGTCCCAGGCGTCCTTGATGTTCCATATGTCCCTAACGTCCCCGACGTCCTAAATGTCCCATATGTCCCTAACGTTCCAGACGTCCCAACTGTCCCGAATGTCCCTAACGTCCTAGACGTCCCAGACGTCCCAGACGTCCCAGACGTCCCAGACGTCCTAGATGCTTCATATGTCCCTAACGTCCCAGACGTCCTAAATGTCCCATATATCCCTAATGTCCCAGGCGTCCTAGATGTTCCATATGTCCCTAACGTCCCCGACGTCCTAAATGTCCCATATGTCCCTAACGTTCCAGACGTCCCAGATGTCCCATATGTCCCTAACGTCCCAGACGTCCCAGATGTCCCATATGTCCCATATGTTCACAATGTCCCAGGCGTCCTAGATGTACCATATGTCCCTAACGTCCCAGACGTCCTAAATGTCCCATATGTCCTTAACGTCCCAGACGTCCCAGCTGTCCCGTATGCCCCTAACGTCCCAGACGTCCCAGACGTTCTAGATGTCCCATATGTCCCTAACGTCCCAGACGTCCTAGATGCCCTATATGTCCGTAACGTCCCAAACGTCTCAGATGTCCCATATGTCCTTAACGTCCTAGACGTCCCAGATGTCCCATATTTCCCTAACGTCCCAGACGTTCTAGATGTCCCATATGTCCTTGACGTCCCAGACGTCCCAGCTGTCCCGTATGTCCCTAACGTCCTAGACGTCCCAGACGTTCTAGATGTCCCACATGTCCCTAACGTCCCAGACGTCCTAGATGTCCTATATGTCCCTAACGTCCCAGACTTCCCAGACGTCCCAGATGTCCCATATGTCCGATATTTCCCTAATGTCCCAGGCGTCCTAAATGTCCCATATGTCCTTAACGTCCCAGACTTCCCAGACGTCCTAGATGTCCCAAATGTCTTTAACGTCCCAGACGTTTTAGATGTTCCATATGTCTCTAACGTCCCAGACGTATTAAATGTCTCATATGTCCCTAACGTCCCAGACGTTTCAGCTGTCCCGTATGCCCCAACGTCCCAGACGTCCCAGACGTCCTAGATGTCCCATATGTCATTAACGTCCCAGACGTCCCAGATGTCCCATATGATCCTAACGTCCCAGACGTCCCAGATGTCCCATATGTCCCATATGACCCTAATGTCCCAGGCGTCCCAGACGTCCCAGACGTCCCAGACGTCCTAGATGTCCCATAAGTCTTTAACGTCCCAGACGTCCCAGATGTCCCATATGTCCCATGTGTCCCTAATGTCCCAGGCGTCCCAGATGTCCCATATGTCCCATAAGTCCTTAATGCCTCAGGCGTCCTAAATGTCCCATATGTCCCTAACGTCCCAGACGTCGAAATGTCCCATATGTCCTTAATGTCCCAGGCGTGCTAGATGTCCCATATGTCCCATATGTCCCTAATGTCCCAGGCGTCCTAAATGTCCCAGACGTCCCAGACGTCCTAGATGTAAGTAAGTAAGTAAGTAAGTAAGTTTATTTCATCAAAAAGATGTTTATATACATAATAAAAAACGCCTAATTTTATACAACTTAAAACTTATTTAGTGTACGTCCCCATCTTTTAATTCAACCTTACTGTTATATTTGAGACAAGTTTTTAACATATTCCGAGCAAATTTTTTTAAATTGTTTCACATTAGTTAATCGTTTAGCCTCGTTCGGGAGGTCATTATACATTTTAAATCCTTTATAATAGAAGCTATTTTGTGTGAAACTCTTTGTATTTGCTGGAAGTCGGAAATTGTCTACTATTCTAGTTCTATAATTATGAACATCTTTATTATAAAGTACATGATTACTCATATAACTAGGTAACATATTTCTTACCAGCTTAAAAATAAAAACCATCGTATTGAACTGTATCCTTTGTTTAACACTAAGCCACTGCAACATTTCTAGCATATTGGCAATTCTGGTCCGCCTATGACAACGCAATATTATTCTCATCGCTCTATTTTGTAACTTTTGCAGCCTTTGCAGGTCTCCTTCCGTCACTAAAAATAGCACAGTGGAACAGTATTCGAAATGCGGAGCAATTATACATTTATAAACTAAAATTCTAGACCATACATTTAATTTACTACTAATTCTACCAAAAAACCCAATCTTTTTAGCCGCCTTTTTAACAATAAAATCTATATGATTCCTAAATTTCAATCTATGATCAATAACTACCCCTAGATATTTCATTTCGGCAGCGTATTCTATTTTCGCACCGTCTATCACCACATCATCTACTGGCTCCGTTAAAGGCCTGTTTGTAATAATCATGGCCTTTGTTTTCATCGTATTCAGCTTTAGTCTGTTACTTTTTAACCACTTTGACAATTTTATTAGTTCAGAATTCATTTTACATACCGCACTGTTAACATCACTATCACTCACTGTAATTAGTGTGTCATCTGCAAAAAGGTTTAATTTACACCTTTCGACAATTGTGTCCATGTCGTTTATATACAAAATAAAAAGAAGTGGTCCCAGTTTTGATCCTTGTGGTACACCTAATTTATTTTCTCTTGCTTCCGATTTGACTCCGTCATAGATAGTTACTTGATATCGTTCGGATAGATAGTCCCTAAACCAATTATTTGCCCTGCCCGTAATTCCATATTTTTCCATTTTAGATAGAAGTATATCTCTATCTATTGTCTCAAATGCACGCTTTAAGTCCAGGAACACAGAAACTATTTTTTTGTCCTTCTCAATCTCCTCTTTCCAGTTAGCCAGCACCATATTTAAAGCTGTTTCGCATGAATGATTTTTTCTAAAACCAGATTGGGTTTCTATTAATAAATTTTGTTTTTCAAGGTACTCTTGTAGTTGCTCTTTAGCTATTTGTTCTATTATTTTTTCTAATGTCGGGAGCATATTTATTGGTCGAAACTCAGAACACTTTTTGGTACCAGCAATTTTTGGAATAGGTGTTATTAGTGCTGTTATCCATATTGTAGGGAACAGTCCTGTTTGAAAAGAGTCATTTATTATTTCTAATAATGTATTGCCAATAACTGGAATAGCATCTTTAATAATTTCGAGTGTAATTCCATCTGTGCTTGTTTTATTCTTCATACTTGAAATCACTGTATTAAGTTTTGCCATATCTATTTGCTGAAATGTGAAGACACTCGAACAATTTTGACCTATATTACAAAAATCTACGTTACCACTAGTATTATCAAGACTTGCATGGATTTCTGTTATACTATCTATAAAGTATTTGTTGAAACTTTGAGCGATATCAGGAGAATTCGTCTTTATACCATCTGTAAACTCGATAGAGTCTGGAACGTTTTTGCTGTCTGTTTTGATCAAATCTTTTAATTTTTTCCACATAGTTTTGGAATCTCCTCTACACTCATCTATCTGTTTCTGATAAACTTCGTTTTTTCGTAATTTTATGAGCCTATTATAATAATTTTTAGTCTGTTTATAATCGCTCCAATCCAATGGGTTTCCGGTTATTTTAGCCCTATTGTATAACGAATTTCTTTGGTATTGAAGATTCTTTAATTCCTTTGTAAACCACGAATTATTTGAATTAATTTTTATTGTTTTAGTACGAATAAATTTGCTGACAGCATTTTGTAGACGTTTCACTAAAATATCTGCTCTGTAGTTTACGCTGAAAGTATTTATTTGGTTCCACTTGTATTGTTCCAGATCTTCTTGCAATTTTGTACTTTCGTATGCATTTTTGTCGAATACTGTAATGGTTTGCAGTTTGCGGTCATTTGCACTCGACCTTGTTTTGAAATCTAACACTAACATTTCATGGTCGGCGATACCGTTTATACTATCAACATCAGCATTTAACAAATTGGTTATAACTAGGTCAATTTGTGTTTTAGAACATTTCGTGATTCTTGTGTAACCTTTTACAATTTGTTTCATTCCTACAGAGTTTATGAAGTTTTTTAGTTTTCTGCTATATGTCGTGTCCTTTTTCATATCAATGTTAAAATCTCCTACCAAAACACACAAATCTTGTTCATTTATTGTGTTTTCATGCCATGAGTCCAAGAATTCTATAAAATCATTATTACTTGAGTTTGGAGAATGGTAAAGAACAGAGTAGATTGCACTAGGCAATCCACTCGTGATTTTAATACTTTGTATCCATGTATTCCTTTCCAAAACCCTGTGGGAAACCGTGGACCATTTTATACCATCCTTTATAATTATTGCTGTGCCGCCGGTATGTTTGCTGCTCGAGTCGCATCGGATGGTAGAATACCCTTTAAACTCCGTTTCACTTGCATTTATTTCGTTTGTTACACATGTTTCGCTTAGAAATATAAGTAACGGGTTGTAGTTATCGATTAATACCTCCAATTGTTCCATATGAGCTAACATACTTTGTGTATTTAAATATAAGACTTTATTGTTAGTTTTCAACCAGTTCCTCTTTTTTATAAAAAATCAGTTTTACTGGTTTCTAATTCATATTTTCTTTTAAATACGGGACAGTTGGCATCCCATGCTTCATGATAAATATCCAATCTTAATTTCAATCTATCCACGGCGTCTTTACAGTTGATACATTTCTTTTCGTCATCCTTTGCTGTGCAATTCTTTAATTCGTGATTTCCAGCACATCTCGGACATGCAACTTCTTTACGACATTCCCTGGCTTTGCGATTATAACCGTTACATTTATAACATCTAGTGACAGTTACAGCATCGTAAACTTTGCATCGGTCCCAACCTATATTTACTTTTCCTTCCTGCAATATTTTTCTGTATGATTCTGCATCAATTTCTGCATAGGCAAAATAACTACAATACCCTCTGTTTGTTACTTTCGCAACATGGACAATGGTAAGATCTGCGTTTGCCATGAAATGATTTTGTAGTTTTATATTATTTGCAATAGCATTTGAATTAAGTTCCGTTGACATCCCAACGATTTTTATTCTGGGTCTTCGCTTCTTTGGGATCCTAATATCATATTTATCTCCCAACTTACTTTCAGCTTCCTCTCTCAATTTTGTCACAGCATCATTATTTCTACATTCAATTATTATACCTCCTTTACTTGCAGGTTTAACACCGGATATTTCAATCGTAGTAGGGTCGATATTTTTCTTAATTTCTTCTTTAATAAAGGTTCTTGCTGACAGAACCATTATAGACGTATCGTGCATCGAGAAAAGATGAAAGATTTTAACGTCGACGCCTGTTTCGATGATGGTAACGGTTACAGCAACCCAAAATAGATACTTAGAAATGATGTTATTGTTGCAGCTTAGAATTATATGGGCCTTTGTTGTTTCAGATTTGATACTCCACTTATTATATGTCCAAGAAGGATTTCATAACGTTTTAGCTTGAGTTGGCTAATATTTCCTTTTGAACGAATAATGTGAACATCATAATAGGGAAAGGGATCGAGCAGAGTGAAGTCGACGGCTAAAATATAACTTATTAAGAAACTTGCAAGGTCTAGGGATTGGATTGTTTTGATCAACGTACTTAACCACGGTGGCTACGAATTTGAAGAGGCCAATGAATGTTCTTGCTAACAGAACCACAATAAAGGTGACGTCCATCGAGAACAGATGAAAGATTTTAACGTCGACGATTGTTTCGATGACGGTAACGATATGCGGAACCCAAAATAGATACTTAGAAGTGATGTAATTGTTGCAGCTTAGAATTATATGAGCCTTTGTTGTTTCAGATTTGATACTCCAGTTATTATATGTCCAAGAAGGATCTCATAAAATCTTTGCTTAAGTTGGCTAATATACCCTTTTGAACGAATAATGTGGTGAACATCATAATCGGGAAAGGGGTCGAGCAGAGTGAAGTCGACGGCTAAAAGGTAAATTGGTAAGGAACTTGCAAGGTCTAGGGGTTGGATTGTTTTGATCAACGTACTTAACCACGGTGGCTACGAAGTTGGAGAGGCCAATGAAGGTTCTTGCTGACAGAACCATAATAAAGGTATCGTCCATCGAGAAAAGATGAAAGATTTTAACGTCGACACCTGTTTCGATGATGGTAACGGTAACAGAAACCCAAAATAGATACTTAGAAATGATGTTATTGTGGCAGCTTAGAATTATATGGGCCTTTGTTGTTTCAGATTTGATACTCCACTTATTATATGTCCAAGAGAAATCTCATATCATTTTTGCTTGAGTTGGCTAATATTTCCTTTTGAACGAATAATGTGGTGAACATCATAATCGGGAAAGGGATCGAGCAGAGTGAAGTCGACGGCTAAAAGGTAACTTATTAAGGAACTTGCAAGGTCTAGGAATTGGATTGGTTTGATAAACGTACTTAACCACGGTGGCTACAAAGTTGGAGAGGCCAATGAAGGTTCTTGCTAACAGAACCATAATAAAGGTGTCGTCCATCGAGAACAGATGAAAGATTTTAACGTCGGCGCTTGTTTCGATGACGGTAACGATATGAAGAACCCAAAATAGGTACTTAGAAGTGATGTAGTTGTGGCAGCTTAGAATTATATGGGCCTTTGTTGTTTCAGATTTGATCCTCCACTTATCATATGTCCAAGAGAAATCTTATATCATTTTTGATTGAGTTGGCTAATATGTCCTTTTGAACAAATAATGTGATGAACATCATAATCGGGAAAGGGATCGACCAGAGTGAACTCGACGGCTAAAAGGTAAATTGGTAAGGAACTTGCAAGGTCTAGAGGTTGGATTGTTTTGATCAACGTACTTAACCACGGTTGATACGAAGTTGGAGAGGTGAATGAAGGTTCTTGCTGACAGAACTATTATAGAGGTACCTATCGTCCACCGAGAAAATATGAAAGAGGTTAACATTGACGCTTGTTTCGTTGACGGTAACGATAGCCGGAATCCAAAATAGGTACTTAGAAGTGATGTAATTGTGGCAGCTTGGAATTATATGGGCCTTTGTTGTTTCAAATTTGATACTCCACTTATTATATGCCCAAGAGGAATCTCATAAAGTTTTAGCCTGAGTTGGCTAATATTTCCTTTTGAACGAATAATGTGGTGAACATCATAATCGGGAAAGGTATCGAGCAAAGTGAACTCTATAACTAAAAGATAAATTGGTAAGAATCTTGCAAGGTCTAGGGGTTGGATTGGTTTTTCAACGTACTTAACCACGGTGGCTACGAAGTTGGAAAAATCAATGGAGTTTCTTGCTGACAGACCCATAATAAAGGTATCGTCCATCGAGAAAAGATGAAGAAGTTTAACATCGACACTTGTTTCGATGACGGTACCGAAAACCGTAATCCAAAATACGTACTTAGAAGTGATGTAATTCTTGCAGCTTGGAATTATATGGGCCTTTGTTGTTTCAGATTTGATACTCCACTTATTATATGTCCAAGAGGATCTCATAAAATCTTTGCTTAAGTTGGCTAATATTCCCTTTTGAACGAATAATGTGGTGAACATCATAATCGGGAAAGGGGTCGAGCAGAGTGAAGTCGAAGGCTAAAAGGTAAATTGGTAAGGAACTTGCAAGGTCTAGGGGTTGGATTGTTTTAATGAACGTACTTAACCACGGTGGCTACGAAGCTGGAGAAGCCAATGAAGGTTCTTGCTGTCAGAACCATAATAAAGGTGTCGTTCATCGAGAAAAGATGAAAGAGTTTAACGTCGACGCTTGTTTCGATGACGGTAACGATAACCGGAATCCAAAGTAGGTACTTAGAAGTGATCTAATTGTGGCAGCTTAGAATTATATGGGACTTTGTTGTTTCAGATTTCATACTCCACTTATCATATGTCCAAGAGGGATCTCATATCATTTTCGCTTGAGTTAGCTAATATTTCCTTTTGAACGAATAATGTGGTGAACATCATAATCGGGAAAGGGATCGAGCAGGGTGAACTCGGCGGCTAAAAGTTAAATTTGTAAGGAACTTGCAAGGTCTAGGGGTTGGATTGTTTTGATCAACGTACTTAACCACGGTGGCTACGAAGTTGTAGAGGTCAATAAAGGTTCTTGCTGACAGAACCATTATAGACGTATCGTGCATCGAGAAAAGATGGAAGATTTTAACGTCGACGCCTGTTTCGATGATGGTAACGGTAACAGAAACCCAAAATAGATATTTAGAAATGATGTTATTGTTGCAGCTTAGAATTATATGGGCCTTTGTTGTTTCAGATTTGATACTCCACTTATTATATGTCCAAGAAGGATTTCATAACGTTTTAGCTTGAGTTGGCTAATATTTCCTTTTGAACGAATAATGTGAACATCATAATAGGGACTGGGATCGAGCAGAGTGAAGTCGACGGCTAAAATATAACTTATTAAGAAACTTGCAAGGTCTAGGGATTGGATTGTTTTGATCAACGTACTTAACCACGGTGGCTACGAATTTGAAGAGGCCAATGAATGTTCTTGCTAACAGAACCACAATAAAGGTGACGTCCATCGAGAACAGATGAAAGATTTTAACGTCGACGATTGTTTCGATGACGGTAACGATATGCGGAACCCAAAATAGATACTTAGAAGTGATGTAATTGTTGCAGCTTAGAATTATATGAGCCTTTGTTGTTTCAGATTTGATACTCCAGTTATTATATGTCCAAGAAGGATCTCATAAAATCTTTGCTTAAGTTGGCTAATATACCCTTTTGAACGAATAATGTGGTGAACATCATAATCGGGAAAGGGGTCGAGCAGAGTGAAGTCGACGGCTAAAAGGTAAATTGGTAAGGAACTTGCAAGGTCTAGGGGTTGGATTGTTTTGATCAACGTACTTAACCACGGTGGCTACGAAGTTGGAGAGGCCAATGAAGGTTCTTGCTGACAGAACCATAATAAAGGTATCGTCCATCGAGAAAAGATGAAAGATTTTAACGTCGACGCCTGTTTCGATGATGGTAACGGTAACAGAAACCCAAAATAGATACTTAGCAGTGATGTAGTTGTGGCAGCTTAGAATTATATGGGCCTTTGTTGTTTCAGATTTGATCCTCCACTTATCATATGTCCAAGAGGGATCTCATAAAATTTTTTCTTGAGTTGGCTAATATTTCCTTTTGAACGAATAATATGGTGAACATCCTAATCGGGAAAGGAATCGAGCAGAGTGAACTCGACGGCTAAAAGGTAAATCGGTAAGGAACTTGCAAGGTCTAGGGGTTGGATTGTTTTGATCAACGTACTTAACCACGGTGCCTACGAAGTTGGAGAGCTCAATGAAGGTTCTTGCTGACAGAACCATTATAGAGGTGTTGTCGTCCATCGAGAAAAGATGAAAGAGGTTAACATCGACGCTTGTTTCGATGACGGTAACGATAACCGGAATCCAAAATAGGTACTTAGAAATGATGTAATCGTTGCAGCTTAGAATTATATGGGCCTTTGTTGTTTCAGATTTGATATTCCACTTATTATATGTCCAAGAGAGATCTCATATCATTTTTGCTTAAGTTAGCTAATATTTCCTTTTGAACGAATAATGTGGTGAACATCATAATCGGGAAAGGGATCGAGCAGAGTGAACTCGACGGCTAAAAGGTAAATTGGTAAGGAACTTGCAAGGTCTAGGGGTTGGATTGTTTTGATCAACGTACTTAACCACGATGGCTACGAAGTTGGAGAGGTCAATGAAGGTTCTTCCTGACAGAACCATTATAGGGGTATCGTCCATCGAGAAAAGAAGAAAGAGTTTAACATCGACGCTTGTTTCGATGACGGTAATAACAACCGGAACCCAAAAGAGGTACTTAGAATTGATGTAATTGTTGCAGCTTAGAATTATATGGGCCTGTGTTGTTTCAGATTTGATACTCCACTTGTCATATGTCCAAGAGGGATCTCATAAAATATTTGCTTGAGTTGGCTAATATTTCCTTTTGAACGAAAAATGTGGTAAACATCATAATCGGGAAAGGGATCGAGCAGAGTGAACTCGACGGCTAAAAGGTAAATTGGTAAGGAACTTGCAAGGTCTAGGGGTTGGATTTGTTTAAACTTGTTTTAAACACACATAAATTTTATTTTCTAAAATTTACGAAATCCAGTTGCATGCTTTTAAATGCAATTCCCATTTATTAGCAAGAACTGTTTAATGTTGCAATCACCAGTCTTTGCCTCATAATTACTAAATTTAATGAACGTACTTAACCACGGTGGCTACGAAGTTGTAGAAGCCAATGAAGGTTCTTGCTGACAGAACCATAATAAAGGTGTCGTTCATCGAGAAAAGATGAAAGAGTTTAACATCGACGCTTGTTTCGATGACGGTAACGATAACCGGAATCCAAAGTAGGTACTTCGAAGTGTTCTAATTGTGGCAGCTTAGAATTATATGGGACTTTGTTGTTTCAGATTTCATACTCCACTTATCATATGTCCAAGAGGGATCTCATATCATTTTCGCTTGAGTTAGCTAATATTTCCTTTTGAACGAATAATGTGGTGAACATCATAATCGGGAAAGGGATCGAGCAGAGTGAACTCGGCGGCTAAAAGTTAAATTTGTAAGGAACTTGCAAGGTCTAGGGGTTGGATTGTTTTGATCAACGTACTTAACCACGGTGGCTACGAAGTTGTAGAGGTCAATAAAGGTTCTTGCTGACAGAACCATTATAGACGTATCGTGCATCGAGAAAAGATGAAAGATTTTAACGTCGACGCCTGTTTCGATGATGGTAACGGTAACAGAAACCCAAAATAGATATTTAGAAATGATGTTATTGTTGCAGCTTAGAATTATATGGGCCTTTGTTGTTTCAGATTTGATACTCCACTTATTATATGTCCAAGAAGGATTTCATAACGTTTTAGCTTGAGTTGGCTAATATTTCCTTTTGAACGAATAATGTGAACATCATAATAGGGAAAGGGATCGAGCAGAGTGAAGTCGACGGCTAAAATATAACTTATTAAGAAACTTGCAAGGTCTAGGGATTGGATTGTTTTGATCAACGTACTTAACCACGGTGGCTACGAATTTGAAGAGGCCAATGAATGTTCTTGCTAACAGAACCACAATAAAGGTGACGTCCATCGAGAACAGATGAAAGATTTTAACGTCGACGATTGTTTCGATGACGGTAACGATATGCGGAACCCAAAATAGATACTTAGAAGTGATGTAATTGTTGCAGCTTAGAATTATATGAGCCTTTGTTGTTTCAGATTTGATACTCCAGTTATTATATGTCCAAGAAGGATCTCATAAAATCTTTGCTTAAGTTGGCTAATATACCCTTTTGAACGAATAATGTGGTGAACATCATAATCGGGAAAGGGGTCGAGCAGAGTGAAGTCGACGGCTAAAAGGTAAATTGGTAAGGAACTTGCAAGGTCTAGGGGTTGGATTGTTTTGATCAACGTACTTAACCACGATGGCTACGAAGTTGGAGAGGTCAATGAAGGTTCTTCCTGACAGAACCATTATAGGGGTATCGTCCATCGAGAAAAGAAGAAAGAGTTTAACATCGACGCTTGTTTCGATGACGGTAATAACAACCGGAACCCAAAAGAGGTACTTAGAAGTGATGTAATTGTTGCAGCTTAGAATTATATGGGCCTGTGTTGTTTCAGATTTGATACTCCACTTGTCATATGTCCAAGAGGGATCTCATAAAATATTTGCTTGAGTTGGCTAATATTTCCTTTTGAACGAAAAATGTGGTGAACATCATAATCGGGAAAGGGATCGAGCAGAGTGAACTCGACGGCTAAAAGGTAAATTGGTAAGGAACTTGCAAGGTCTAGGGGTTGGATTTGTTTAAACTTGATTTAAAGACACATAAATTTTATTTTCTAAAATTTACGAAATCCAGTTGCATGCTTTTAAATGCAATTCCCATTTATTAGCAAGAACTGTTTAATGTTGCAATCACCAGTCTTTGCCTCATAATTACTAAATTTAATATGTTTAAATTAGATTAAAAACTATATATTTCAGTTCAAATTTATGAAACATTATTCGTAATTTAAAAGCCAGTGTTATTACACAATCATACGAGTTAAAGACCAGGAAAATGCAATTCTGCACTCCTTGCATAATATCGACCTACAGTAGTAAGTTCAACGGGCGACCTTCGCTCTATCAGGAAATAAAAACTGCACAAATTGCTTATCTGCTGTTTTGTAATTTAAACACTTTGTCCTATTAAACTGTATATATGAACTTTGATATTGTTACTGCGTTAAGCATTTTTTGTTTTGTATAAATACTAGTCTATTTTCATAATAAAAATCAATCTGCATTTAATGTTTGATTCATTCACTACCCTTTCTAAGCCATAACATTTATGGGGCATGAGGCTGTGCTCCAAGGGTGGTTTTTACTGTCGTCCGTTCAAGTACCATTGACTACATTGGTTTAAAACGTAAACACAGTCTTGTTTACGTGCTTGACGGATAGAATCAGCGCAAAGTAACGGAATCCTGAACCAGCCTCTCAGGCAATTCTGTTCATGGTCCTTCGAGGCGGATCTGTCTCCAACTAACGAAAAAACACATCCCGAGAAGAATACAACATCTGCCAACCACCCAGTTCCCAGAAAATGGCCAACAACATGGAGGAATTCAACAACTTAGCTATCGCCCAAGAAGAGCTCGCGCAGAAGATAAAGCAAATATTCTCCAACAGCAAAAAGGACCCTGCCAGCCGAAAAAATGAAGCCTACATCGCCAGTCGCAACAAAACGCTGGACGAACTTTGGAACACTGGAACTAAAAATCACGCAGAAATGGGGCAGCTAAGTATTCCAACTCATAATTATTTTAAAACAGGGTATTACGACCAAATTAAAGCCATATACGGCGAAGCAAAAAGTTACTTGCAGAGCTGTTCAAAAACAACGGAAATTTCCAACGCCTCCGTAAGCAGAACGCAAGAGGAAATGGTGTCCAACCCCGAGCAAAAGGTTCGTATCCGAAAACTGCAGATTCGGATCCAGAATTTTAAGCGAGCGATGGACGACGCCGAACTAACACAAGAATTAGGGAGGCCCGCCATCACGACAAGGGAATTAAGAGAAAAATGGGATCGTGTGGTCGAGATGGACGAAGAAGTTATGTCAAACGACATGGCTTCAGAACATATGCACTTCAGTCCTGAATATACTACGTTGGAAGACAGGTATAGAAATTTAATTATTTTATTGCAAGCGCCGACAAGGAACGAGCAAGCAGCAGCCATCTCGCTTCCTCAAGTCAAAATTCCCATATACGAGGGAAATTATGAGGAATGGGCCACTTTCAAGGACCTGTTCACCAAATTAGTAGATGACAACCAGAATATGGACGATGTCATCAAGATGCAATATTTAAAGACGCATCTTAAGGGAGAGCCAAACCGACTGATCCAGCATCTAGCTGTTACCCAAGCAAACTACAACACCGCCTGGAATCTGCTGCAACAAAGGTATCAAAATAATCGCCTTATTTTAACTAAATTGCTAGATACCATATTCGATCTGCCGGTCCTCTCCAAAGAGTCAGCCCAAGGGTTAAAAAGATTGCACGACTCCATCAAGGAATGTGTGGAGGCAATCAAAAATTTAGGCATCTCCACGGACAGTTGGGGTCCGTGGATTAACAGAGCTATCGCTCGAAAATGGGATCCTGAAACCAACAAATTATATGAACAGTCGCTTCAATGTCCAAATGAAGTCCAGGATCACCAAAATTTAATGGCTTTCCTGCAAGTGCGGTTCCAATCTCTAGAATCCATAGATGGAGCTGGAAAGCCCACGCAGGAAAGACCACAGAAGAATTACGCTTCCGCATCCCTAAATTGCAAGCTGTGCCATGGAGATCATTACATCGACAACTGTGGCCAATTCCAGAGGCTATCTACCCATGAAAAACTAGAAGCAGTAAAAACCAATCGATTGTGCTATCGATGCTTGCGGCACGATTCAAATATACCATGTCGTGCCTATTTTAATTGTAGGATCTGTCGCTTCCCGCATCATACACTGCTTCATAAGGCGCAGCCACCATCAAGGCCGCTCCCTGCCCAAAGGATGAGAACGTCAGCTCATGCAGCAGCTATGAAGACTTCCAACGCTCCAGAAAAGAAGCCGAAGTCGGACATCATCACCGCCAATGTAGGCGCACAGGAGAGCCAAGTTCTACTTGCCACAGCAATGGTTCAAGTAAAAGCAGCATCCGGGATGACTCATCTATTACGAGTATTAATAGATCCCGGGTCTCAGGGGTCGTTTATCACGGAAGCATCAGCCGAATTATTGGGGTTACCCAGGACCAAAGTTCGAGCTGAAATCACAGGAATTGGGAACAGCGAGCCAAAAATTGCCAAATGGAAAATCCCAGGGTTGATCACACCTAGATTTTCAAGTAACTTTTCCCTACCTGTAAATTTACTAATACTTCCCAAACTTACCACAGCCATGCCTTCATCCCCTATCCCAAACATAAATATCAATTCCTGGAGCAATATTTTCATCGCCGATCCAACCTTCAACCAACCTGGCCCCATAGACATAATTCTAGGAGCCGAAGAATATTCAAAAATAATTCTAGAAGGAATCACTAAAACAAAGGATGGCATCTTAGGACAAAATACCGAGCTGGGCTGGATCTTATCTGGAACCATTGGAAGACAACATAACGAAATCATTAAAGTCAACACCATGGTTGCCAAAATCGAAGAAGATGAGCAGTTACAAAAATTCTGGAACATAGAAGAAGTCCCCACTCAACGAAAAATTTCCCCAGACGACCAGGTATGTGAAAATAAATTCACAGACACAGTGCAGCGAGACCAGGATGGAAGATACATAGTCAAGATTCCATTCAAGCAAACTCCAGTGAGCATGGGAAAATCCAAACCCTCGGCATTGGCAAGATTACTACATCTGGAAAAGAAGCTGAGACAAGACCAAGATCTAGAAATCCAATACAAGAAATTCATGCAAGAATATCTGGATCTAGGACATATGGAAAGAGTAGAAGAAAAACAAGAAAACAATGGCAAGTATTATATCCCACACCACGGTGTAATTCGAGAAGCAAGTTCATCAACGAAGCTCCGTGTCGTCTTCGACGCTTCGAACAAGGCATCTTATGGAAAATCCTTAAACGAAGTCATGTATGCTGGACCGAAACTTCAGCAAGAACTGGTCGACATTCTACTCCGATGGAGAACTCACAAGGTCGTCTTCTCTGCGGACATTGAGAAAATGTACCGACAAATCAAGATGGACAGCCAAGACCAGGAGTATCAACGAATCTTATGGAGATTCGATCAATCACAGCCAATCAGGGAATACAGGTTATGCACCGTCACGTATGGAACCGCATCAGCTCCCTATCTGGCCATCCGAACCTTGCACCAATTAGCAGAGGACGAAAAATCTTCCTTTCCATTAGCAGCGGAAGTTGTGAAGAGAGATTTCTATGTGGACGATGTACTCTCCGGAGCCGACACTTTAGAAGAAGCAATCAAGCAGCAAGGTCAGTTAATTTCCCTATTAAAACGTGGAGGTTTTACCCTACATAAATGGTGCAGTAATGAATTAGCCATCATACAAGAACTACCCGAAGAATTGAAGGAGCAAACTTACCTCGAAATAAGTGAGGACGGCGTAAAGAAGTCATTGGGCGTTCACTGGTCTCCATATGATGACGTGTTTTGCTTCAAGGTGGATGTGAAGCAAAAGGGATCCACAAAACGCAGCATATTATCCGAAGTCGCTAAAATTTTCGACCCTTTGGGTTGGTTAGCACCCATCATCATCACTGCTAAACTGCTCATCCAAGAGCTATGGCTCGAAAATGTCAAGTGGGACGACCCAGTCTCAGAAAGTATCCAAGGCAAATGGGAAACATTTAAATCTCAACTCAAATCAGTAGAAGAAATTACTTTACCCAGGTGGCTTTTTACCAAAAAGGAAGCTCCAATGGAACTGCATGGATTCTGTGACGCCTCCGAAAGAGCTATTGGAGCCGTGGTCTACACCAGAGTCATCACGTCCTCAGGCCAATCCAAGGTATCATTATTAATAGCCAAATCCAAGGTGGCACCAGCTCGAGCAAAGGCAACCCTACCCAGACTAGAACTCTGCGCAGCAGTACTACTTTCTAATTTATTACAACGGGTAATCACGGCACTGGACATTCCTAAGGTATCTATCTTCGCCTGGACCGATTCCATGGTCACACTAGGATGGATAAAGGGAGATCCAGTAAAATGGAAGACATTCGTCGCAAATCGCGTAGCCGAAATCAACCACCTGATTCCGGCTCAACATTGGAACCACGTCAAGTCAGAAGAAAATCCTGCAGACGTCATCTCCAGAGGTACTAGTCCAGGGAAATTAAAGGAACATACACTATGGTGGGATGGACCAAGCTGGTTAATTAACAAGGAGTTATGGCCGTGTCAACCAGACACCGCCACAACTAATGAAGAAGCCAAGAATTACACTGTGCATCAAACTACAGTTTATCAAGACGAGAACGAGATTATTCATCGCTTCTCGTCTCTGACAAGAATGGTACGAGTCGTGTCCTACTGCCGAAGATTCATCAACAAGTGTAGGCGTCTTCCCATTCAACCAGGATGTCTATCAGTTAAAGAAATGGAAGACACCATCCTCACACTCATCAAGGTCATCCAAGGAAGTGATCCTATTTTGAAGGCAACAGGATCTCAAATCCAAAAGAGAAAATGTGTGGACTCCAACAACAAACTCGCAAATCTCAATCCATTCATCGATCAACATGGAATCATACGTGTTGGAGGAAGACTAGAAAATTCCAACTTATCCTACCACGAAAAACACCCAATTATTCTTCCTTATTCCAATCATGTTTCCAAATTAATAATCCATGAGGCACATTTACGCACCTTACACGGTGGCACTCAACTCACACTGTCCTATGTCCGAAGAAAATATTGGATCATCAACGCAAAGAAGGCCGTCAGTTCCAGCATCAAGAAATGCTTTCGATGCATCCGATTCAAGGCAGAGGCAGCCCAGCAATTAATGGGGAATCTTCCACCAACCAGAGTCAATTCAACCCCGCCATTCTTCCATTCCGGAGTGGACTATGCCGGTCCAATACAAATCCGAACATCTAAAGGAAGAGGGCATTCTTCATCCAAGGGATACATTGCTGTTTTTGTCTGTCTGTCAACCAAAGCAATACACTTAGAAGCCGTCAGCGACATGACAACTAACAGCTTCCTAGCAGTCTTCAGGAGGTTCATCGCCCGAAGAGGACGCTGTGCACATCTTTATAGCGACAACGGAACGAATTTCGTTGGAGCAAGAAAGGTCTTGGACAAGGAAATCCGTCAAGCAATGGAAGGGCCAGTTATTCAAGAAAATGTATCCACCATTGGTACTCAATGGCACTTCATCCCCCCAGTAGCCCCACACTTCGGAGGAATATGGGAAGCAGGAGTAAAATCAATGAAGCATCATCTGAAGAGAACCATTGGCAACGCTACTCTAACATTTGAAGAATTAACAACTTTGCTTTGCCAAATAGAAGCCTGCTTAAACTCACGTCCCCTGTGCCCACAAGGCAACAATATTGAAGATACCACTGCATTGACACCAGGCCATTTCCTGATAGGAAGAGAGATAATCTCACCACCGGACCCAATCAGCACACCAATATCAACAAATTTGTCAAATCGCTGGAGATTGATCCAAAAAATCAAGCAAGATTTTTGGAAATCATGGAGCTCAGACTACCTTCATGGATTACAGCAAAGAAACAAATGGAAGAAACCGGTGGAGAATATCAAAGTTGGTGACCTAGTGCTAATCAAAGAAGAAAACATTAATCCTAGTAAATGGCCCTTAGCGAGAGTTACCGACATTCATCCTGCAACCGATGGATCAGTGCGAGTAGTCACCATCCAGAAATCAGGAGGACATCAATTAAAACGTTCCATAGGCAGTATCATTCCATTACCAACTAACGAAGAACCGCAGGAACCAGAGCCTGAAGAGAAAATTTCGGCCAACAGCACCCACACACAATCATTCCCAGTACCAAAGAAAACTATCCGGTCCAAATGGAAAATGCTTTTACTCATATTTACTCTCCTTACTACCAATACACTGAGTAAGGCAGAATTCAACATACAAAAACCAGACAGCGGGTACTATGTAGAGCATATTGGACACGGGAAGATTGAACGAGGAACATTCAGGATCGAAATCCAGTTCGAGAGAGGGAAGATCGAAGAAGACTTCGAAACAGTTACCGACATGGTGGACAAATTCGACGACCTCTGCAACTCTGCGAAAGAACTGTCCGAAGACACATTATGCAAGACATTGGTGCATCATCTTCTGGAACAAAAAAGGCATATGGAATGGATTAAAACTGGCATGGAAGATATCATAGCAAGACGAAAGAAACGAGGAGTGCTTGGGACTGTACTTACGTCAATTTTCGGAGTAAATGACGAAGTCTATCAAGATATTGATAGACTCGACAAAAATCAACAGGAATTAATAAAAATGGACAGTCAACAATCCAAATTCTTGCTGTCAGCACTTTCAAGATTTAATGAGACCGAAGAACGAATCGATCAGAAGCTGGAACATTTCCAAGAGAAGCTGAACCAAGGAATCAGGGCGATCAACAACATGGACAAATGGTATAAGGCAACCGACTCCAACCGATTAAATATCCACATCATCAGTGTCTATCAAGTCGCCACAAATGTTATTAGTGAGCTGTGCAGTTACCACACAAACATTTTGAACGTTCATTTCCAACAAGGTAATTTTTACGAGTTAATAACACCTGCCCAAATCAAGCAAATCCTCGCAAATGCAACAAGTAAACTCTCGCCAAATTTAGAAATTTTACCGACTCCAATCCTGAAGGTCGACATCGGACATGATGACATATACATCAACGTCCAAGGATACTTCATCATAGTCGAAAAAACCGAATATACCTTAATCAAGGTGACTCCAATTCCTCTCCAAATTAACAATGGGTCCTACTGGGTGATCGACGTACCAAAAGGGATCTTCGCTGTGGATTACAACTTACAAATGTACTTTCAAGAGACAGATGAGGAATTCAAAGAAAATCTCCAAATTACTCCAAACACGTATATCTGCAGTCCAACAGTCGTGAAAGGAATTGAAAATAACCCAAATTGCATCATTGATGATATATATCATCGAACAGAAATTAGTCAGTGCAGCCTACGAAGACATCAGATCCAGTCCATTATTTGGAAACAACTATACATGGAAAACACTTGGATGTTCGTAGTCAACAAACCAACCCGAATAGCTATCACTTGTAGTGGCAATAGGGAAGAAGTCACTGTCAACACAACAGGTGTGATTCAGATCTCGTCAGACTGCATCATACAAACTACAAAGAATACGTTAACCCCCAGGCATAGCAAGAAATTCAAGATCCTCGCAGGATATTCCAAGGCCGTCAGCATCAACTTTACCAACACAATAACACCCAACTCCTTTTCAGAAATTGCAGAGGAGCCAGTTCTAAAACAGTCAGACCACTTCGAGGATCTACAAACTTCACAATTGGAGTTCCAGCAGCACCTAAAGGACATAACTTGGAAAACCATCCGCCACCACTCCTATCTAGGGAGGAGCTATTCTAATAGGAGCCTTCTACTACATTCGGAAAAGGATCAACCGAAGGAAGCATCAATCCAAACAACGCCAGTCAGCCGTAGAAGAATATCCTCTAAAAACCCTTAATGTGGAAGAAACAATATAATTTTACTTTTATTTTTCTTCGGCCTAAAATTGGCAATATGTTTAAACTTGATTTAAAGACACATAAATTTTATTTTCTAAAATTTACGAAATCCAGTTGCATGCTTTTAAATGCAATTCCCATTTATTAGCAAGAACTGTTTAATGTTGCAATCACCAGTCTTTGCCTCATAATTACTAAATTTAATATGTTTAAATTAGATTAAAAACTATATATTTCAGTTCAAATTTATGAAACATTATTCGTAATTTAAAAGCCAGTGTTATTACACAATCATACGAGTTAAAGACCAGGAAAATGCAATTCTGCACTCCTTGCATAATATCGACCTACAGTAGTAAGTTCAACGGGCGACCTTCGCTCTATCAGGAAATAAAAACTGCACAAATTGCTTATCTGCTGTTTTGTAATTTAAACACTTTGTCCTATTAAACTGTATATATGAACTTTGATATTGTTACTGCGTTAAGCATTTTTTGTTTTGTATAAATACTAGTCTATTTTCATAATAAAAATCAATCTGCATTTAATGTTTGATTCATTCACTACCCTTTCTAAGCCATAACATTTATGGGGCATGAGGCTGTGCTCCAAGGGTGGTTTTTACTGTCGTCCGTTCAAGTACCATTGACTACATTGGTTTAAAACGTAAACACAGTCTTGTTTACGTGCTTGACGGATAGAATCAGCGCAAAGTAACGGAATCCTGAACCAGCCTCTCAGGCAATTCTGTTCAGATTGTTTTGATCAACGTACTTAACCACGATGGCTACGAAGTCGGAGAGGTCAATGAAGGTTCTTGCTGACAGAACCATTACAGAGGTATTGTCAATCGAGAAAAGATAAAAGAGTTTAACATCGACGCTTGTTTCGATGACGATAACGATAACCGTAATCCAAAATAGGTACTTAGAAGTGAAGCAATGGTTGCAGCTTAGAATTATATGGGCCTTTGTTGTTTCAGATTTGATACTCCATTCATCATATGTCCAAGAGAGATCTCATAAAATGTTTGCTTGAGTTGGCTAATATTTCCTTTTGAACGAAAAATGTGGTGAACATCATAATCGGGAAAGGGATCGAGCAGAGTGAACTCGCGGCTAAAAGGTAAATTGGTAAGGAACTTGCAGGGTCTAGGGGTTGGATTGTTTTGATCAACGTACTTAACCACGATGGCTACGAAGTTGGAGAGGTCAATGAAGGTTCTTGCTGACAGAACCATTACAGAGGTATTGTCCATCGAGAAAAGATAAAAGAGTTTAACATCGACGCTTGTTTCGATGACGATAACGATAACCGGAATCCAAAATATGTACTTTGAAGTGATGTAATTGTTGCAGCTTAAAATATTATGGGCCTTTGTTGTTTCAGATTTGATACTCCACTTATTATATGTACAAGAGGGATCTCATAAAGTTTTACTGAGTTGGCTAATATTTTCTTTTGAACGAATAATGTGGTGGACATCATAATCGGGAAAGGGATAGAGCAGAGTAAAGGCGACTGCTAAAAGGTAAATTGGTAAAGAACTTGCAAGGTCTAGGGGTTGGATTGTTTTGATCAACGTACTTAACCAGGGTGGCTACGAAATTGGAGAGGCCAATGAAGGTTCTTGCTGAAAGAACCATAATAAAGGTATCGTCCATCGAGAAAAGATGAGAGAGTTTAACGTCGACGCTTGTTACTATCACGGTAACGATAACCGAAATCCAAAATAGGTACTTAGAAGTGATGTAATTGTTGCAGCTTAGAATTATATGGGCCTGTGTTGTTTCAGATTTGATACTCCACTTGTCATATGACCAAGAAGGATCTCATAAAATATTTGCTTGAGTTGGCTAATATTTCCTTTTGATCGAATAATGTGGTGAACATCATAATCGGGAAAGGGATTGAGCAGAGTGAAGTCGACGGCTAAAAGGTAAATTGGTAAGGAACCTGCAAGGTCTAGGGTTGGATTGTTTTGATCAACGTACTTAACCACGGTGGCTACGAAGTTGGAGAGGTCAATGAAGGTTCTTGCTGACAGAACCAATATAGAGGTATTGTCCATCGAGAAAAGATAAAAGAGTTTAACATCGACGCTTGTTTCGATGACGGTAACGACAACCGTAATCCAAAATAGGTACTTAGAAGTGATGCAATTATTGCAGCTTAGAATTATATGGGCATTTGTTGTTTCAGATTTGATACTCCACTCATCATATGTTCAAGAGAGATCTCATAAAATGTTTGCTTGAGTTGGCTAATATTTCCTTTTGAACGAATAATGTGGTGAACATCATAATCGAGAAAGGGCTCGAGCAGAGTGATGTCGACGGCTAAAAGGTAAATTAATAAGGAACTCGCAAGGTCTATGGGTTGGATTGTTTTGATCAACGTACTTAATCACGGTGGCTACGAAGTTGGAGAGGCCAATGAAGGTTCTTGCTGACAGAACCATAATAAAGGTATCGTCCATCGAGAAAGGATGAAAGAGTTTAACGTCGACGCTTGTTACTATCACGGTAACGACAACCGGAATCCAAAATAGGAACTTAGAAGTGATGTAATTGTTGCAGCTTAGAATTATATGGGTCTTTGTTGTTTCAGATTTGATACTCCACTTATCATATGTCCAAGAGGTGTCTCATAAAATTTTTGCTTGAGTTGGCTAATATTTCCTTTTGAACGAATAATATGGTGAACATCCTAATCGGGAAAGGGATCGAGCAGAGTTAACTCGACGCCTAAAAGGTAAATTGGTAGAAAACTTGCAAGGCCTAGGGGTTGGATTGTTTTGATCAACCTACTCCACCACGGTGGCTACGAAGTTGGAGAGGTCAATGAAGGTTCTTGCTGACAAAACCATTATAGAGGTATCGTCCATCGAGAAAAGATGAATAAGTTTGACATCGACGCTTGTTTCGATGACGGTAACGACAACCGTAATCCAAAATAGGTACTTAGAAGTGATGTAATTGTTGCAGCTTAGAATTATATGGGCCTTTGTTGTTTCAGACTTGATACTCTACTTATCATATGTCCAAGAGGGATCTCATAAAGTTGTTGCTTGAGTTGGCTAATATTTCCTTTGAACGAAAAATGTGGTGAACATCATAATCGGGAAAGGGATCGAGCAGAGTGAACTCGACGGCTAAAAGGTAAATTGGTAAGGAACTTGCAAGGTCTAGGGGTTGGATTGTTTTGATCAACGTACTTAACCACGATGGCTACGAAGTTGGAGAGGTCAATAAAGGTTCTTGCTGACAGAACCATTACAGAGGTATTGTCCATCGAGAAAAGATCAAAGAGTTTAACATCGACGCTTGTTTCGATGACGATAACGATAACCGGAATCCAAAATAGGTACTTTGAAGTGATGTAATTGTTGCAGCTTAAAATATTATGGGCCTTTGTTGTTTCAGATTTGATACTCCACTTATTATATGTACAAGAGGGATCTCATAAAGTCGACTGCTAAAAGGTAAATTGGTAAAGAACTTGCAAGGTCAAGGGGTTTGTATTGTTTTGATCAACGTACTTAACCAGGGTGGCTACAAAATTGGAGAGGCCAATGAAGGTTCTTGCTGACAGAACCATAATAAAGGTATCGTCCATCGAGAAAAGATGAGAGAGTTTAACGTCGACGCTTGTTACTATCACGGTAACGATAACCGAAATCCAAAATAGGTACTTAGAAGTGATGTAACTGTTGCAGCCTAGAATTATATGGGCCTTTGTTCTTTCAGATTTGATACTCCACTTATCATTTGTCCTAGAGGGATCTCATAAAAGTTTTGCTTGAGTTGGCTAATATTTCCTTTTGAACGAATAATGTGGTGAACATCATAATCAGGAAAGGGATCGAGCAGAGTGAACTCGACGGCTAATAGGTAAATTGGTAAAGAACTTGCAAGGCACTAGGGGTTGGATTGTTTTGATAAACGTACTTAACCAGGGTGGCTACGAAATTGGAGAGGCCAATGAAGGTTCTTGCTTACATAACCATAATAAAGGTATCATCCATCGAGAAAAGATGAGAGAGTTTAACGTCGACGCTTGTTACTATCACGGTAACGATAACCGAAATCCAAAATAGGTACTTAGAAGTGATGTAATTGTTGCAGCTTAGAATTATATGGGCCTGTGTTGTTTCAGATTTGATACTCCACTTGTCATATGACCAAGAGGGATCTCATAAAATATTTGCTTGAGTTGGCTAATATTTCCTTTTGAACGAAAAATGTGGTGAACATCATAATCGGGAAAGGGATCGAGCAGAGTGAACTCGACGGCTAAAAGGTAAATTGGTAAGGAATCTGCAAGGTCTAGGGGTTGGATTGTTTTAATCTACGTACTTAACCACGGTGGCTACGGAGTTGGAGAAATCAATAAAAGTTCTTGCTGACAGAACCATTATAGAGGTATCGTCTATCGAGAAAAGATGAAAGATTTTAACTTCGACGCTTGTTTCGATGACGGTAACGATATGCGGAACCCAAAATAGATACTTAGAAGTGATGTAATTGTTGCAGCTTAGAATTATATGGGCCTATGTGGTTTCAGATTTGATACTCCACTTATTATATGTCCAAGAGGGATCTCATAAAGTTTTAGCTTGAGTTTGCTAATATTTCCTTTTGAACGAATAATGTGGTGAACATCATAATCGGGAAAGGGATCGAGCAGAGTGAAGTCGACGGCTAAAAGGTAACTAGGTAAGGAACTTGCAAGGTCTAGGGGTTGGATCGTTTTGATCAACGTGCTTAACCACGGTGGCTACGAAGTTGGAGAAATCAATGAAGGTTCTTGCTGACAGAACCATTATAGAGGTATCGTCCATCGAGAAAAGATTAATAAGTTTGACATCGACGCTTGTTTCGATGACGGTAACGACAACCGTAATCCAAAATAGGTACTTAGAAGTGATGTAATTGTTGCAGCTTAGAATTATATGGGCCTTTGTTGTTTCAGACTTGATACTCTACTTATCATATGTCCAAGAGGGATCTCATAAAGTTGTTGCTTGAGTTGGCTAATATTTCCTTTTGAACGAAAAATGTTGTGAACATCATAATCGGGAAAGGGATCGAGCAGAGTGAACTCGACGGCTAAAAGGTAAACTGGTAAGGAACTTACAAGGTCTAGGGGTTGGATTGTTTTGACCAACGTACTTAACCAAGGTGGCTACGAAATTGGAGAGGCCAATGAAGGTTCTTGCTGACAGAACCATAATAAAAGTATCGTCCATCGAGAAAAGATGAGAGAGTTTAACGTCGACGCTTGTTACTATCACGGTAACGATAACCGAAATCCAAAATAGGTACTTAGAAGTGATGTAACTGTTGCAGCCTAGAATTATATGGGCCTTTGTTGTTTCAGATTTGATACTCCACTTATCATTTGTCCTAGAGGGATCTCATAAAAGTTTTGCTTGAGTTGGCTAATATTTTCTTTTGAACGAATAATGTGGTGAACATCATAATCGGGAAAGGGATCGAGCAGAGTGAACTCGACGGCTAATAGGTAAATTGGTAAAGGACTTGCAAGGCACTAGGGGTTGGATTGTTTTGATCAACGTACTTAACCAGGGTGGCTACGAAATTGGAGAGGCCAATGAAGGTTCTTGCTGACATAACCATAATAAAGGTATCGTCCATCGAGAAAAGATGAGAGAGTTTAACGTCGACGCTTGTTACTATCACGGTAACGATAACCGAAATCCAAAATAGGTACTTAGAACTGATGTAATAGTTGCAGCTTAGAATTATATGGGCTTGTGTTGTTTCAGATTTGATACTCCACTTGTCATATGACCAAGAGGGATCTCATAAAATATTTGCTTGAGTTGGCTAATATTTCCTTTTGAACGAAAAATGTGGTGAACATCATAATTGGGAAAGGGATCGAGCAGAGTGAACTCGACGGCTAAAAGGTAAATTGGTAATGAACCTGCAAGTTCTAGGGGTTGGATTGTTTTGATCAACGTACTTAACCACGATGGCTACGAAGTTGGAGAGGTCAATAAATGTTCTTGCTGACAGAACCATTACAGAGGTATTGTCCATCGAGAAAAGATAAAAGAGTTTAACATCGACGCTTGTTTCGATGACGATAACGATAACCGGAATCCAAAATAGGTACTTTGAAGTGATGTAATTGTTGCAGCTTAAAATATTACGGGCCTTTGTTGTTTCAGATTTGATACTCCACTTATTATATGTACAAGAGGGATCTCATAAAGTTTTACTGAGTTGGCTAATATTTTCTTTTGAACGAATAATGTGGTGGACATCATAATCGGGAAAGGGATAGAGCAGAGTGAAGTCGACTGCTAAAAGGTAAATTGGTAAAGAACTTGCAAGGTCTAGGGGTTGGATTGTTTTGCTCAACGTACTTAACCAGGGTGGCTACGAAATTGGAGAGGCCAATGAAGGTTCTTGCTGACAGAACCATAATAAAGGTATCGTCCATCGAGAAAAATGAGAGAGTTTAACGTCGACGCTTGTTACTATCACGGTAACGATAACCGAAATCCAAAATAGGTACTTAGAAGTGATGTAATTGTTGCAGCTTAGAATTATATGGGCCTGTGTTGTTTCAGATTTGATACTCCACTTATCATTTGTCCTAGAGAGATCTCATAAAAGTATTGCTTGAGTTGGATAATATTTCCTTTTGAACGAATAATGTGGTGAACATCATAATCGGGAAAGGGATCGAGCAGAGTGAACTCGACGGCTAATAGGTAAATTGGAAAAGAACTTGCAAGGCACTAGGGGTTGGATTGTTTTGATCAACGTACTTAACCAGGGTGGCTACGAAATTGGAGAGGCCAATGAAGGTTCTTGCTGACATAACCATAATAAAGGCATCGTCCATCGAGAAAAGATGAGAGAGTTTAACGTCGACGCTTGTTACTATCACGGTAACGATAACCGAAATCCAAAATAGGTACTTAGAAGTGATGTAATTGTTGCAGCTTAGAATTATATGGGCCTGTGTTGTTTCAGATTTGATACTCCACTTGTCATATGACCAAGAAGGATCTCATAAAATATTTGCTTGAGTTGGCTAATATTTCCTTTTGATCGAATAATGTGGTGAACATCATAATAGGGAAAGGGATTGAGCAGAGTGAAGTCGACGGCTAAAAGGTAAATTGGTAAGGAACCTGCAAGGTCTAGGGTTGGATTGTTTTGATCAACGTACTTAACCACGGTGGCTACGGAGTTGGAGAAATCAATAAAAGTTCTTGCTGACAGAACCATTATAGAGGTATCGTCTATCGAGAAAAGATGAAAGATTTTAACTTCGACGCTTGTTTCGATGACGGTAACGATATGCGGAACCCAAAATAGATACTTAGAAGTGATGTAATCGTTGCAGCTTAGAATTATATGGGCCTATGTGGTTTCAGATTTGATACTCCACTTATTATATGTCCAAGAGGGATCTCATAAAGTTTTAGCTTGAGTTTGCTAATATTTCCTTTTGAACGAATAATGTGGTGAACATCATAATCGGGAAAGGGATCGAGCAGAGTGAAGTCGACGGCTAAAAGGTAACTAGGTAAGGAACTTGCAAGGTCTAGGGGTTGGATCGTTTTGATCAACGTGCTTAACCACCTTGGCTACGAAGTTGGAGAAATCAATGAAGGTTCTTGCTGACAGAACCATTATAGAGGTATCGTCCATCGAGAAAAGATTAATAAGTTTGACATCGACGCTTGTTTCGATGACGGTAACGACAACCGTAATCCAAAATAGGTACTTAGAAGTGATGTAATTGTTGCAGCTTAGAATTATATGGGCCTTTGTTGTTTCAGACTTGATACTCTACTTATCATATGTCCAAGAGGGATCTCATAAAGTTGTTGCTTGAGTTGGCTAATATTTCCTTTTGAACGAAAAATGTTGTGAACATCATAATCGGGAAAGGGATCGAGCAGAGTGAACTCGACGGCTAAAAGGTAAACTGGTAAGGAACTTACAAGGTCTAAGGGTTGGATTGTTTTGACCAACGTACTTAACCAAGGTGGCTACAAAATTGGAGAGGCCAATGAAGGTTCTTGCTGACAGAACCATAATAAAAGTATCGTCCATCGAGAAAAGATGAGAGAGTTTAACGTCGACGCTTGTTACTATCACGGTAACGATAACCGAAATCCAAAATAGGTACTTAGAAGTGATGTAACTGTTGCAGCCTAGAATTATATGGGCCTTTGTTGTTTCAGATTTGATACTCCACTTATCATTTGTCCTAGAGGGATCTCATAAAAGTTTTGCTTGAGTTGGCTAATATTTTCTTTTGAACGAATAATGTGGTGAACATCATAATCGGGAAAGGGATCGAGCAGAGTGAACTCGACGGCTAATAGGTAAATTGGTAAAGGACTTGCAAGGCACTAGGGGTTGGATTGTTTTGATCAACGTACTTAACCAGGGTGGCTACGAAATTGGAGAGGCCAATGAAGGTTCTTGCTGACATAACCATAATAAAGGTATCGTCCATCGAGAAAAGATGAGAGAGTTTAACGTCGACGCTTGTTACTATCACGGTAACGATAACCGAAATCCAAAATAGGTACTTAGAACTGATGTAATAGTTGCAGCTTAGAATTATATGGGCTTGTGTTGTTTCAGATTTGATACTCCACTTGTCATATGACCAAGAGGGATCTCATAAAATATTTGCTTGAGTTGGCTAATATTTCCTTTTGAACGAAAAATGTGGTGAACATCATAATTGGGAAAGGGATCGAGCAGAGTGAACTCGACGGCTAAAAGGTAAATTGGTAATGAACCTGCAAGTTCTAGGGGTTGGATTGTTTTGATCAACGTACTTAACCACGATGGCTACGAAGTTGGAGAGGTCAATAAATGTTCTTGGTGACAGAACCATTACAGAGGTATTGTCCATCGAGAAAAGATAAAAGAGTTTAACATCGACGCTTGTTTCGATGACGATAACGATAACCGGAATCCAAAATAGGTACTTTGAAGTGATGTAATTGTTGCAGCTTAAAATATTACGGGCCTTTGTTGTTTCAGATTTGATACTCCACTTATTATATGTACAAGAGGGATCTCATAAAGTTTTACTGAGTTGGCTAATATTTTCTTTTGAACGAATAATGTGGTGGACATCATAATCGGGAAAGGGATAGAGCAGAGTGAAGTCGACTGCTAAAAGGTAAATTGGTAAAGAACTTGCAAGGTCTAGGGGTTGGATTGTTTTGCTCAACGTACTTAACCAGGGTGGCTACGAAATTGGAGAGGCCAATGAAGGTTCTTGCTGGCAGAACCATAATAAAGGTATCGTCCATCGAGAAAAAATGAGAGAGTTTAACGTCGACGCTTGTTACTATCACGGTAACGATAACCGAAATCCAAAATAGGTACTTAGAAGTGATGTAATTGTTGCAGCTTAGAATTATATGGGCCTGTGTTGTTTCAGATTTGATACTCCACTTATCATTTGTCCTAGAGAGATCTCATAAAAGTATTGCTTGAGTTGGCTAATATTTCCTTTTGAACGAATAATGTGGTGAACATCATAATCGGGAAAGGGATCGAGCAGAGTGAACTCGACGGCTAATAGGTAAATTGGTAAAGGACTTGCAAGGCACTAGGGGTTGGATTGTTTTGATCAACGTACTTAACCAGGGTGGCTACGAAATTGGAGAGGCCAATGAAGGTTCTTGCTGACATAACCATAATAAAGGTATCGTCCATCGAGAAAAGATGAGAGAGTTTAACGTCGACGCTTGTTACTATCACGGTAACGATAACCGAAATCCAAAATAGGTACTTAGAACTGATGTAATAGTTGCAGCTTAGAATTATATGGGCTTGTGTTGTTTCAGATTTGATACTCCACTTGTCATATGACCAAGAGGGATCTCATAAAATATTTGCTTGAGTTGGCTAATATTTCCTTTTGAACGAAAAATGTGGTGAACATCATAATTGGGAAAGGGATCGAGCAGAGTGAACTCGACGGCTAAAAGGTAAATTGGTAATGAACCTGCAAGTTCTAGGGGTTGGATTGTTTTGATCAACGTACTTAACCACGATGGCTACGAAGTTGGAGAGGTCAATAAATGTTCTTGCTGACAGAACCATTACAGAGGTATTGTCCATCGAGAAAAGATAAAAGAGTTTAACATCGACGCTTGTTTCGATGACGATAACGATAACCGGAATCCAAAATAGGTACTTTGAAGTGATGTAATTGTTGCAGCTTAAAATATTACGGGCCTTTGTTGTTTCAGATTTGATACTCCACTTATTATATGTACAAGAGGGATCTCATAAAGTTTTACTGAGTTGGCTAATATTTTCTTTTGAACGAATAATGTGGTGGACATCATAATCGGGAAAGGGATAGAGCAGAGTGAAGTCGACTGCTAAAAGGTAAATTGGTAAAGAACTTGCAAGGTCTAGGGGTTGGATTGTTTTGCTCAACGTACTTAACCAGGGTGGCTACGAAATTGGAGAGGCCAATGAAGGTTCTTGCTGACAGAACCATAATAAAGGTATCGTCCATCGAGAAAAATTAGAGAGTTTAACGTCGACGCTTGTTACTATCACGGTAACGATAACCGAAATCCAAAATAGGTACTTAGAAGTGATGTAATTGTTGCAGCTTAGAATTATATGGGCCTGTGTTGTTTCAGATTTGATACTCCACTTATCATTTGTCCTAGAGAGATCTCATAAAAGTATTGCTTGAGTTGGATAATATTTCCTTTTGAACGAATAATGTGGTGAACATCATAATCGGGAAAGGGATCGAGCAGAGTGAACTCGACGGCTAATAGGTAAATTGGAAAAGAACTTGCAAGGCACTAGGGGTTGGATTGTTTTGATCAACGTACTTAACCAGGGTGGCTACGAAATTGGAGAGGCCAATGAAGGTTCTTGCTGACATAACCATAATAAAGGCATCGTCCATCGAGAAAAGATGAGAGAGTTTAACGTCGACGCTTGTTACTATCACGGTAACGATAACCGAAATCCAAAATAGGTACTTAGAAGTGATGTAATTGTTGCAGCTTAGAATTATATGGGCCTGTGTTGTTTCAGATTTGATACTCCACTTGTCATATGACCAAGAAGGATCTCATAAAATATTTGCTTGAGTTGGCTAATATTTCCTTTTGATCGAATAATGTGGTGAACATCATAATAGGGAAAGGGATTGAGCAGAGTGAAGTCGACGGCTAAAAGGTAAATTGGTAAGGAACCTGCAAGGTCTAGGGTTGGATTGTTTTGATCAACGTACTTAACCACGGTGGCTACGGAGTTGGAGAAATCAATAAAAGTTCTTGCTGACAGAACCATTATAGAGGTATCGTCTATCGAGAAAAGATGAAAGATTTTAACTTCGACGCTTGTTTCGATGACGGTAACGATATGCGGAACCCAAAATAGATACTTAGAAGTGATGTAATCGTTGCAGCTTAGAATTATATGGGCCTTTGTTGTTTCAGACTTGATACTCTACTTATCATATGTCCAAGAGGGATCTCATAAAGTTGTTGCTTGAGTTGGCTAATATTTCCTTTTGAACGAAAAATGTTGTGAACATCATAATCGGGAAAGGGATCGAGCAGAGTGAACTCGACGGCTAAAAGGTAAACTGGTAAGGAACTTACAAGGTCTAGGGGTTGGATTGTTTTGACCAACGTACTTAACCAAGGTGGCTACGAAATTGGAGAGGCCAATGAAGGTTCTTGCTGACAGAACCATAATAAAAGTATCGTCCATCGAGAAAAGATGAGAGAGTTTAACGTCGACGCTTGTTACTATCACGGTAACGATAACCGAAACCAAAATAGGTACTTAGAAGTGATGTAACTGTTGCAGCCTAGAATTATATGGGCCTTTGTTGTTTCAGATTTGATACTCCACTTATCATTTGTCCTAGAGGGATCTCATAAAAGTTTTGCTTGAGTTGGCTAATATTTTCTTTTGAACGAATAATGTGGTGAACATCATAATCGGGAAAGGGATCGAGCAGAGTGAACTCGACGGCTAATAGGTAAATTGGTAAAGGACTTGCAAGGCACTAGGGGTTGGATTGTTTTGATCAACGTACTTAACCAGGGTGGCTACGAAATTGGAGAGGCCAATGAAGGTTCTTGCTGACATAACCATAATAAAGGTATCGTCCATCGAGAAAAGATGAGAGAGTTTAACGTCGACGCTTGTTACTATCACGGTAACGATAACCGAAATCCAAAATAGGTACTTAGAACTGATGTAATAGTTGCAGCTTAGAATTATATGGGCTTGTGTTGTTTCAGATTTGATACTCCACTTGTCATATGACCAAGAGGGATCTCATAAAATATTTGCTTGAGTTGGCTAATATTTCCTTTTGAACGAAAAATGTGGTGAACATCATAATTGGGAAAGGGATCGAGCAGAGTGAACTCGACGGCTAAAAGGTAAATTGGTAATGAACCTGCAAGTTCTAGGGGTTGGATTGTTTTGATCAACGTACTTAACCACGATGGCTACGAAGTTGGAGAGGTCAATAAATGTTCTTGCTGACAGAACCATTACAGAGGTATTGTCCATCGAGAAAAGATAAAAGAGTTTAACATCGACGCTTGTTTCGATGACGATAACGATAACCGGAATCCAAAATAGGTACTTTGAAGTGATGTAATTGTTGCAGCTTAAAATATTACGGGCCTTTGTTGTTTCAGATTTGATACTCCACTTATTATATGTACAAGAGGGATCTCATAAAGTTTTACTGAGTTGGCTAATATTTTCTTTTGAACGAATAATGTGGTGGACATCATAATCGGGAAAGGGATAGAGCAGAGTGAAGTCGACTGCTAAAAGGTAAATTGGTAAAGAACTTGCAAGGTCTAGGGGTTGGATTGTTTTGCTCAACGTACTTAACCAGGGTGGCTACGAAATTGGAGAGGCCAATGAAGGTTCTTGCTGGCAGAACCATAATAAAGGTATCGTCCATCGAGAAAAAATGAGAGAGTTTAACGTCGACGCTTGTTACTATCACGGTAACGATAACCGAAATCAAAAATAGGTACTTAGAAGTGATGTAATTGTTGCAGCTTAGAATTATATGGGCCTGTGTTGTTTCAGATTTGATACTCCACTTATCATTTGTCCTAGAGAGATCTCATAAAAGTATTGCTTGAGTTGGCTAATATTTCCTTTTGAACGAATAATGTGGTGAACATCATAATCGGGAAAGGGATCGAGCAGAGTGAACTCGACGGCTAATAGGTAAATTGGAAAAGAACTTGCAAGGCACTAGGGGTTGGATTGTTTTGATCAACGTACTTAACCAGGGTGGCTACGAAATTGGAGAGGCCAATGAAGGTTCTTGCTGACATAACCATAATAAAGGCATCGTCCATCGAGAAAAGATGAGAGAGTTTAACGTCGACGCTTGTTACTATCACGGTAACGATAACCGAAATCCAAAATAGGTACTTAGAAGTGATGTAATTGTTGCAGCTTAGAATTATATGGGCCTGTGTTGTTTCAGATTTGATACTCCACTTGTCATATGACCAAGAAGGATCTCATAAAATATTTGCTTGAGTTGGCTAATATTTCCTTTTGATCGAATAATGTGGTGAACATCATAATAGGGAAAGGGATTGAGCAGAGTGAAGTCGACGGCTAAAAGGTAAATTGGTAAGGAACCTGCAAGGTCTAGGGTTGGATTGTTTTGATCAACGTACTTAACCACGGTGGCTACGAAGTTGGAGAGGTCAATGAAGGTTCTTGCTGACAGAACCAATATAGAGGTATTGTCCATCGAGAAAAGATAAAAGAGTTTAACATCGACGCTTGTTTCGATGACGGTAACTACAACCGTAATCCAAAATAGGTACTTAGAAGTGATGCAATTATTGCAGCTTAGAATTATATGGGCCTTTGTTGTTTCAGATTTGATACTCCACTCATCATATGTCCAAGAGAGATCTCATAAAATGTTTGCTTGAGTTGGCTAATATTTCCTTTTGAACGAATAATGTGGTGAACATCATAATCGAGAAAGGGCTCGAGCAGAGTGATGTCGACGGCTAAAAGGTAAATTAATAAGGAACTCGCAAGGTCTATGGGTTGGATTGTTTTGATCAACGTACTTAATCACGGTGGCTACGAAGTTGGAGAGGCCAATGAAGGTTCTTGCTGACAGAACCATAATAAAGGTATCGTCCATCGAGAAAGGATGAAAGAGTTTAACGTCGACGCTTGTTACTATCACGGTAACGACAACCGGAATCCAAAATAGGAACTTAGAAGTGATGTAATTGTTGCAGCTTAGAATTATATGGGTCTTTGTTGTTTCAGACTTGATACTCTCCTTATCATATGTCCAAGAGGGATCTCATAAAGTTGTTGCTTGAGTTGGTTAATATTTTTTTTTGAACGAAAAATGTGGTGAACATCATAATCGGGAAAGGGATCGAGCAGAGTGAACTCGACGGCTAAAAGGTAAATTGGTAAGGAACTTGCAAGGTCTAGGGGTTGGATTGTTTTGATCCACGTACTTAACCACGATGGCTACGAAGTTGGAGAGGTCAATAAAGGTTCTTGCTGACAGAACCATTACAGAGGTATTGTCCATCGAGAAAAGATAAAAGAGTTTAACATCGACGCTTGTTTCGATGACGATAACGATAACCGGAATCCAAAATAGGTACTTTGAAGTGATGTAATTGTTGCAGCTTAAAATATTACGGGCCTTTGTTGTTTCAGATTTGATACTCCACTTATTATATGTACAAGAGGGATCTCATAAAGTTTTACTGAGTTGGCTAATATTTTCTTTTGAACGAATAATGTGGTGGACATCATAATCGGGAAAGGGATAGAGCAGAGTGAAGTCGACTGCTAAAAGGTAAATTGTTAAAGAACTTGCAAGGTCTAGGGGTTGGATTGTTTTGATCAACGTACTTAACCAGGGTGGCTACGAAATTGGAGAGGCCAATGAAGGTTCTTGCTGACAGAACCATAATAAAGGTATCGTCCATCGAGAAAAGATGAGAGAGTTTAACGTCGACGCTTGTTACTATCACGGTAACGATAACCGAAATCCAAAATAGGTACTTAGAACTGATGTAATAGTTGCAGCTTAGAATTATATGGGCTTGTGTTGTTTCAGATTTGATACTCCACTTGTCATATGACCAAGAGGGATCTCACATCATAATTGGGAAAGGGATCGAGCAGAGTGAACTCGACGGCTAAAAGGTAAATTGGTAATGAACCTGCAAGTTCTAGGGGTTGGATTGTTTTGATCAACGTACTTAACCACGATGGCTACGAAGTTGGAGAGGTCAATAAATGTTCTTGCTGACAGAACCATTACAGAGGTATTGTCCATCGAGAAAAGATAAAAGAGTTTAACATCGACGCTTGTTTCGATGACGATAACGATAACCGGAATCCAAAATAGGTACTTTGAAGTGATGTAATTGTTGCAGCTTAAAATATTACGGGCCTTTGTTGTTTCAGAATTGATACTCCACTTATTATATGTACAAGAGGGATCTCATAAAGTTTTACTGAGTTGGCTAATATTTTCTTTTGAACGAATAATGTGGTGGACATCATAATCGGGAAAGGGATAGAGCAGAGTGAAGTCGACTGCTAAAAGGTAAATTGGTAAAGAACTTGCAAGGTCTAGGGGTTGGATTGTTTTGCTCAACGTACTTAACCAGGGTGGCTACGAAATTGGAGAGGCCAATGAAGGTTCTTGCTGACAGAACCATAATAAAGGTATCGTCCATCGAGAAAAAATGAGAGAGTTTAACGTCGACGCTTGTTACTATCACGGTAACGATAACCGAAATCCAAAATAGGTACTTAGAAGTGATGTAATTGTTGCAGCTTAGAATTATATGGGCCTGTGTTGTTTCAGATTTGATACTCCACTTATCATTTGTCCTAGAGAGATCTCATAAAAGTATTGCTTGAGTTGGCTAATATTTCCTTTTGAACGAATAATGTGGTGAACATCATAATCGGGAAAGGGATCGAGCAGAGTGAACTCGACGGCTAATAGGTAAATTGGTAAAGAACTTGCAAGGCACTAGGGGTTGGATTGTTTTGATCAACGTACTTAACCAGGGTGGCTACGAAATTGGAGAGGCCAATGAAGGTTCTTGCTTACATAACCATAATAAAGGTATCGTCCATCGAGAAAAGATGAGAGAGTTTAACGTCGACGCTTGTTACTATCACGGTAACGATAACCGAAATCCAAAATAGGTACTTAGAAGTGATGTAATTGTTGCAGCTTAGAATTATATGGGCCTGTGTTGTTTCAGATTTGATACTCCACTTGTCATATGACCAAGAGGAATCTCATAAAATATTTGCTTGAGTTGGCTAATATTTCCTTTTGAACGAAAAATGTGGTGAACATCATAATCGGGAAAGGGATCGAGCAGAGTGAACTCGACGTCTAAAAGGTAAATTGGTAAGGAACCTGCAAGGTCTAGGGGTTGGATTGTTTTAATCTACGTACTTAACCACGGTGGCTACGAAGTTGGAGAGGTCAATGAAGGTTCTTGCTGACAGAACCAATATAGAGGTATTGTCCATCGAGAAAAGATAAAAGAGTTTAACATCGACGCTTGTTTCGATGACGGTAACGACAACCGTAATCCAAAATAGGTACTTAGAAGTGATGCAATTATTGCAGCTTAGAATTATATGGGCCTTTGTTGTTTCAGATTTGATACTCCACTCATCATATATCCAAGAGAGATCTCATAAAATGTTTGCTTGAGTTGGCTAATATTTCCTTTTGAACGAATAATGTGGTGAACATCATAATCGAGAAAGGGCTCGAGCAGAGTGATGTCGACGGCTAAAAGGTAAATTAATAAGGAACTCGCAAGGTCTATGGGTTGGATTGTTTTGATCAACGTACTTAATCACGGTGGCTACGAAGTTGGAGAGGCCAATGAAGGTTCTTGCTGACAGAACCATAATAAAGGTATCGTCCATCGAGAAAGGATGAAAGAGTTTAACGTCGACGCTTGTTACTATCACGGTAACGACAACCGGAATCCAAAATAGGAACTTAGAAGTGATGTAATTGTTGCAGCTTAGAATTATATGGGTCTTTGTTGTTTCAGATTTGATACTCCACTTATCATATGTCCAAGAGGTGTCTCATAAAATTTTTGCTTGAGTTGGCTAATATTTCCTTTTGAACGAATAATATGGTGAACATCCTAATCGGGAAAGGGATCGAGCAGAGTTAACTCGACGCCTAAAAGGTAAATTGGTAGGGAACTTGCAAGGCCTAGGGGTTGGATTGTTTTGATCAACCTACTCCACCACGGTGGCTACGAAGTTGGAGAGGTCAATGAAGGTTCTTGCTGACAAAACCATTATAGAGGTATCGTCCATCGAGAAAAGATGAATAAGTTTGACATCGACGCTTGTTTCGATGACGGTAACGACAACCGTAATCCAAAATAGGTACTTAGAAGTGATGTAATTGTTGCAGCTTAGAATTATATGGGCCTTTGTTGTTTCAGACTTGATACTCTACTTATCATATGTCCAAGAGGGATCTCATAAAGTTGTTGCTTGAGTTGGCTAATATTTCCTTTTGAACGAAAAATGTGGTGAACATCATAATCGCGAAAGGGATCGAGCAGAGTGAACTCGACGGCTAAAGGTAAATTGGTAAGGAACTTGCAAGGTCTAGGGGTTGGATTGTCTTGATCAACGTACTTAACCACGATGGCTACGAAGTTGGAGAGGTCAATAAAGGTTCTTGCTGACAGAACCATTACAGAGGTATTGTCCATCGAGAAAAGATAAAAGAGTTTAACATCGACGCTTGTTTCGATGACGATAACGATAACCGGAATCCAAAATAGGTACTTTGAAGTGATGTAATTGTTGCAGCTTAAAATATTACGGGCCTTTGTTGTTTCAGATTTGATACTCCACTTATTATATGTACAAGAGGGATCTCATAAAGTTTTACTGAGTTGGCTAATATTTTCTTTTGAACGAATAATGTGGTGGACATCATAATCGGGAAAGGGATAGAGCAGAGTGAAGTCGACTGCTAAAAGGTAAATTGGTAAAGAACTTGCAAGGTCTAGGGGTTGGATTGTTTTGCTCAACGTACTTAACCAGGGTGGCTACGAAATTGGAGAGGCCAATGAAGGTTCTTGCTGACAGAACCATAATAAAGGTATCGTCCATCGAGAAAAATGAGAGAGTTTAACGTCGACGCTTGTTACTATCACGGGTAACGATAACCGAAATCCAAAATAGGTACTTAGAAGTGATGTAATTGTTGCAGCTTAGAATTATATGGGCCTGTGTTGTTTCAGATTTGATACTCCACTTATCATTTGTCCTAGAGAGATCTCATAAAAGTATTGCTTGAGTTGGCTAATATTTCCTTTTGAACGAATAATGTGGTGAACATCATAATCGGGAAAGGGATCGAGCAGAGTGAACTCGACGGCTAATAGGTAAATTGGAAAAGAACTTGCAAGGCACTAGGGGTTGGATTGTTTTGATCAACGTACTTAACCAGGGTGGCTACGAAAATGGAGAGGCCAATGAAGGTTCTTGCTGACATAACCATAATAAAGGCATCGTCCATCGAGAAAAGATGAGAGAGTTTAACGTCGACGCTTGTTACTATCACGGTAACGATAACCGAAATCCAAAATAGGTACTTAGAAGTGATGTAATTGTTGCAGCTTAGAATTATATGGGCCTGTGTTGTTTCAGATTTGATACTCCACTTGTCATATGACCAAGAAGGATCTCATAAAATATTTGCTTGAGTTGGCTAATATTTCCTTTTGATCGAATAATGTGGTGAACATCATAATAGGGAAAGGGATTGAGCAGAGTGAAGTCGACGGCTAAAAGGTAAATTGGTAAGGAACCTGCAAGGTCTAGGGTTGGATTGTTTTGATCAACGTACTTAACCACGGTGGCTACGAAGTTGGAGAGGTCAATGAAGGTTCTTGCTGACAGAACCAATATAGAGGTATTGTCCATCGAGAAAAGATAAAAGAGTTTAACATCGACGCTTGTTTCGATGACGGTAACGACAACCGTAATCCAAAATAGGTACTTAGAAGTGATGCAATTATTGCAGCTTAGAATTATATGGGCCTTTGTTGTTTCAGATTTGATACTCCACTCATCATATGTCCAAGAGAGATCTCATAAAATGTTTGCTTGAGTTGGCTAATATTTCCTTTTGAACGAATAATGTGGTGAACATCATAATCGAGAAAGGGCTCGAGCAGAGTGATGTCGACGGCTAAAAGGTAAATTAATAAGGAACTCGCAAGGTCTATGGGTTGGATTGTTTTGATCAACGTACTTAATCACGGTGGCTACGAAGTTGGAGAGGCCAATGAAGGTTCTTGCTGACAGAACCATAATAAAGGTATCGTCCATCGAGAAAGGATGAAAGAGTTTAACGTCGACGCTTGTTACTATCACGGTAACGACAACCGGAATCCAAAATAGGAACTTAGAAGTGATGTAATTGTTGCAGCTTAGAATTATATGGGTCTTTGTTGTTTCAGACTTGATACTCTCCTTATCATATGTCCAAGAGGGATCTCATAAAGTTGTTGCTTGAGTTGGTTAATATTTTTTTTGAACGAAAAATGTGGTGAACATCATAATCGGGAAAGGGATCGAGCAGAGTGAACTCGACGGCTAAAAGGTAAATTGGTAAGGAACTTGCAAGGTCTAGGGGTTGGATTGTTTTGATCAACGTACTTAACCACGATGGCTACGAAGTTGGAGAGGTCAATAAAGGTTCTTGCTGACAGAACCATTACAGAGGTATTGTCCATCGAGAAAAGATAAAAGAGTTTAACATCGACGCTTGTTTCGATGACAATAACGATAACCGGAATCCAAAATAGGTACTTTGAAGTGATGTAATTGTTGCAGCTTAAAATATTACGGGCCTTTGTTGTTTCAGATTTGATACTCCACTTATTATATGTACAAGAGGGATCTCATAAAGTTTTACTGAGTTGGCTAATATTTTCTTTTGAACGAATAATGTGGTGGACATCATAATCGGGAAAGGGATAGAGCAGAGTGAAGTCGACTGCTAAAAGGTAAATTGGTAAAGAACTTGCAAGGTCTAGGGGTTGGATTGTTTTGATCAACGTACTTAACCAGGGTGGCTACGAAATTGGAGAGGCCAATGAAGGTTCTTGCTGACAGAACCATAATAAAGGTATCGTCCATCGAGAAAAGATGAGAGAGTTTAACGTCGACGCTTGTTGCTATCACGGTAACGATAACCGAAATCCAAAATAGGTACTTAGAAGTGATGTAACTGTTGCAGCCTAGAATTATATGGGCCTTTGTTGTTTCAGATTTGATACTCCACTTATCATTTGTCCTAGAGGGATCTCATAAAAGTTTTGCTTGAGTTGGCTAATATTTCCTTTTGAACGAATAATGTGGTGAACATCATAATCGGGAAAGGGATCGAGCAGAGTGAACTCGACGGCTAATAGGTAAATTGGTAAAGAACTTGCAAGGCACTAGGGGTTGGATTGTTTTGATCAACGTACTTAACCAGGGTGGCTACGAAATTGGAGAGGCCAATGAAGGTTCTTGCTTACATAACCATAATAAAGGTATCGTCCATCGAGAAAAGATGAGAGAGTTTAACGTCGACGCTTGTTACTATCACGGTAACGATAACCGAAATCCAAAATAGGTACTTAGAAGTGATGTAATTGTTGCAGCTTAGAATTATATGGGCCTGTGTTGTTTCAGATTTGATACTCCACTTGTCATATGACCAAGAGGGATCTCATAAAATATTTGCTTGAGTTGGCTAATATTTCCTTTTGAACGAAAAATGTGGTGAACATCATAATCGGGAAAGGGATCGAGCAGAGTGAACTCGACGTCTAAAAGGTAAATTGGTAAGGAACCTGCAAGGTCTAGGGGTTGGATTGTTTTAATCTACGTACTTAACCACGGTGGCTACGAAGTTGGAGAGGTCAATGAAGGTTCTTGCTGACAGAACCAATATAGAGGTATTGTCCATCGAGAAAAGATAAAAGAGTTTAACATCGACGCTTGTTTCGATGACGGTAACGACAACCGTAATCCAAAATAGGTACTTAGAAGTGATGTAATTGTTGCAGCTTAGAATTATATGGGCCTTTGTTGTTTCAGACTTGATACTCTACTTATCATATGTCCAAGAGGGATCTCATAAAGTTGTTGCTTGAGTTGGCTAATATTTCCTTTTGAACGAAAAATGTGGTGAACATCATAATCGGGAAAGGGATCGAGCAGAGTGAACTCGACGGCTAAAAGGTAAATTGGTAAGGAACTTGCAAGGTCTAGGGGTTGGATTGTTTTGATCAACGTACTTAACCACGATGGCTACGAAGTTGGAGAGGTCAATAAAGGTTCTTGCTGACAGAACCATTACAGAGGTATTGTCCATCGAGAAAAGATAAAAGAGTTTAACATCGACGCTTGTTTCGATGACGATAACGATAACCGGAATCCAAAATAGGTACTTTGAAGTGATGTAATTGTTGAGCTTAAAATATTACGGGCCTTTGTTGTTTCAGATTTGATACTCCACTTATTATATGTACAAGAGGGATCTCATAAAGTTTTACTGAGTTGGCTAATATTTTCTTTTGAACGAATAATGTGGTGGACATCATAATCGGGAAAGAGATAGAGCAGAGTGAAGTCGACTGCTAAAAGGTAAATTGGTAAAGAACTTGCAAGGTCTAGGGGTTGGATTGTTTTGATCAACGTACTTAACCACGATGGCTACGAAGTTGGAGAGGTCAATAAAGGTTCTTGCTGACAGAACCATTACAGAGGTATTGTCCATGGAGAAAAGATAAAAGAGTTTAACATCGACGCTTGTTTCGATGACGATAACGATAACCGGAATCCAAAATAGGTACTTTGAAGTGATGTAATTGTTGCAGCTTAAAATATTACGGGCCTTTGTTGTTTCAAATTTGATACTCCACTTATTATATGTACAAGAGGGATCTCATAAAGTTTTACTGAGTTGGCTAATATTTTCTTTTGAACGAATAATGTGGTGGACATCATAATCGGGAAAGGGATAGAGCAGAGTGAACTCGACGGCTAAAAGGTAAATTGGTAATGAACCTGCAAGTTCTAAGGGTTGGATTGTTTTGATCAACGTACTTAACCACGATGGCTACGAAGTTGGAGAGGTCAATAAAGGTTCTTGCTGACAGAACCATTACAGAGGTATTGTCCATCGAGAAAAGATAAAAGAGTTTAACATCGACGCTTGTTTCGATGACGATAACGATAACCGGAATCCAAAATAGGTACTTTGAAGTGATGTAATTGTTGAGCTTAAAATATTACGGGCCTTTGTTGTTTCAGATTTGATACTCCACTTATTATATGTACAAGAGGGATCTCATAAAGTTTTACTGAGTTGGCTAATATTTTCTTTTGAACGAATAATGTGGTGGACATCATAATCGGGAAAGAGATAGAGCAGAGTGAAGTCGACTGCTAAAAGGTAAATTGGTAAGGAACTTGCAAGGTCTAGGGGTTGGATTGTTTTGATCAACGTACTTAACCACGATGGCTACGAAGTTGGAGAGGTCAATAAAGGTTCTTGCTGACAGAACCATTACAGAGGTATTGTCCATCGAGAAAAGATAAAAGAGTTTAACATCGACGCTTGTTTCGATGACGATAACGATAACCGGAATCCAAAATAGGTACTTTGAAGTGATGTAATTGTTGAGCTTAAAATATTACGGGCCTTTGTTGTTTCAGATTTGATACTCCACTTATTATATGTACAAGAGGGATCTCATAAAGTTTTACTGAGTTGGCTAATATTTTCTTTTGAACGAATAATGTGGTGGACATCATAATCGGGAAAGAGATAGAGCAGAGTGAAGTCGACTGCTAAAAGGTAAATTGGTAAAGAACTTGCAAGGTCTAGGGGTTGGATTGTTTTGATCAACGTACTTAACCACGATGGCTACGAAGTTGGAGAGGTCAATAAAGGTTCTTGCTGACAGAACCATTACAGAGGTATTGTCCATGGAGAAAAGATAAAAGAGTTTAACATCGACGCTTGTTTCGATGACGATAACGATAACCGGAATCCAAAATAGGTACTTTGAAGTGATGTAATTGTTGCAGCTTAAAATATTACGGGCCTTTGTTGTTTCAAATTTGATACTCCACTTATTATATGTACAAGAGGGATCTCATAAAGTTTTACTGAGTTGGCTAATATTTTCTTTTGAACGAATAATGTGGTGGACATCATAATCGGGAAAGGGATAGAGCAGAGTGAACTCGACGGCTAAAAGGTAAATTGGTAATGAACCTGCAAGTTCTAAGGGTTGGATTGTTTTGATCAACGTACTTAACCACGATGGCTACGAAGTTGGAGAGGTCAATAAAGGTTCTTGCTGACAGAACCATTACAGAGGTATTGTCCATCGAGAAAAGATAAAAGAGTTTAACATCGACGCTTGTTTCGATGACGATAACGATAACCGGAATCCAAAATAGGTACTTTGAAGTGATGTAATTGTTGAGCTTAAAATATTACGGGCCTTTGTTGTTTCAGATTTGATACTCCACTTATTATATGTACAAGAGGGATCTCATAAAGTTTTACTGAGTTGGCTAATATTTTCTTTTGAACGAATAATGTGGTGGACATCATAATCGGGAAAGAGATAGAGCAGAGTGAAGTCGACTGCTAAAAGGTAAATTGGTAAAGAACTTGCAAGGTCTAGGGGTTGGATTGTTTTGATCAACGTACTTAACCAGGGTGGCTACGAAATTGGAGAGGCCAATGAAGGTTCTTGCTGACATAACCATAATAAAGGCATCGTCCATCGAGAAAAGATGAGAGAGTTTAACGTCGACGCTTGTTACTATCACGGTAACGATAACCGAAATCCAAAATAGGTACTTAGAAGTGATGTAATTGTTGCAGCTTAGAATTATATGGGCCTGTGTTGTTTCAGATTTGATACTCCACTTATCATTTGTCCTAGAGAGATCTCATAAAAGTATTGCTTGAGTTGGCTAATATTTCCTTTTGAACGAATAATGTGGTGAACATCATAATCGGGAAAGGGATCGAGCAGAGTGAACTCGACGGCTAATAGGTAAATTGGTAAAGAACTTGCAAGGCACTAGGGGTTGGATTGTTTTGATCAACGTACTTAACCAGGGTGGCTACGAAATTGGAGAGGCCAATGAAGGTTCTTGCTTACATAACCATAATAAAGATATCGTCCATCGAGAAAAGATGTGAGAGTTTAACGTCGACGCTTGTTACTATCACGGTAACGATAACCGAAATCCAAAATAGGTACTTAGAAGTGATGTAATTGTTGCAGCTTAGAATTATATGGGCTTGTGTTGTTTCAGATTTGATACTCCACTTGTCATATGACCAAGAGGGATCTCATAATATATTTGCTTGAGTTGGCTAATATTTCCTTTTGAACGAAAAATGTGGTGAACATCATAATCGGGAAAGGGATCGAGCAGAGTGAACTCGACGGCTAAAAGGTAAATTGGTAATGAACCTGCAAGTTCTAGGGGTTGGATTGTTTTGATCAACGTACTTAACCACGATGGCTACGAAGTTGGAGAGGCCAATAAAGGTTCTTGCTGACAGAACCATTACAGAGGTATTGTCCATCGAGAAAAGATAAAAGAGTTTAACATCGACGCTTGTTTCGATGACGATAACGAAAACCGGAATCCAAAATAGGTACTTTGAAGTGATGTAATTGTTGCAGCTTAAAATATTACGGGCCTTTGTTGTTTCAGATTTGATACTCCACTTATTATATGTACAAGAGGGATCTCATCAAGTTTTACTGAGTTGGCTAATATTTTCTTTTGAACGAATAATGTGGTGGACATCATAATCGGGAAAGGGATAGAGCAGAGTGAAGTCGACTGCTAAAAGGTAAATTGGTAAAGAACTTGCAAGGTCTAGGGGTTGGATTGTTTTGATCAACGTACTTAACCAGGGTGGCTACGAAATTGGAGAGGCCAATGAAGGTTCTTGCTGACAGAACCATAATAAAGGTATCGTCCATCGAGAAAAGATGAGAGAGTTTAACGTCGACGCTTGTTACTATCACGGTAACGATAACCGAAATCCAAAATAGGTACTTAGAAGTGATGTAACTGTTTCAGCCTAGAATTATATGGGCCTTTGTTGTTTCAGATTTGATACTCCACTTATCATTTGTCCTAGAGGGATCTCATAAAAGTTTTGCTTGAGTTGGCTAATATTTCCTTTTGAACGAATAATGTGGTGAACATCATAATCGGGAAAGGGATCGAGCAGAGTGAACTCGACGGCTAATAGGTAAATTGGTAAAGAACTTGCAAGGCACTAGGGGTTGGATTGTTTTGATCAACGTACTTAACCAGGGTGGCTACGAAATTGGAGAGGCCAATGAAGGTTCTTGCTTACATAACCATAATAAAGGTATCGTCCATCGAGAAAAGATGAGAGAGTTTAACGTCGACGCTTGTTACTATCACGGTAACGATAACCGAAATCCAAAATAGGTACTTAGAAGTGATGTAATTGTTGCAGCTTAGAATTATATGGGCCTGTGTTGTTTCAGATTTGATACTCCACTTGTCATATGACCAAGAGGGATCTCATAAAATATTTGCTTGAGTTGGCTAATATTTCCTTTTGAACGAAAAATGTGGTGAACATAATAATCGGGAAAGGGATCGAGCAGAGTGAGCTCGACGGCTAAAAGGTAAATTGGTAAGGAACCTGCAAGGTCTAGGGGTTGGATTGTTTTAATCTACGTACTTAACCACGGTAGCTACGGAGTTGGAGAAATCAATAAAGGTTCTTGCTGACAGAACCATTATAGAGGTATCGTCTATCGAGAAAAGATGAAAGATTTTAACTTCGACGCTAGTTTCGATGACGGTAACGATATGCGGAACCCAAAATAGATACTTAGAAGTGATGTAATTGTTGCAGCTTAGAATTATATGGGCCTATGTGGTTTCAGATTTGATACTCCACTTATTATATGTCCAAGAGGGATCTCATAAAGTTTTAGCTTGAGTTGGCTAATATTTCCTTTTGAACGAATAATGTGGTGAACATCATAATCGGGAAAGGGATCGAGCAGAGTGAAGTCGACGGCTAAAAGGTAACTAGGTAAGGAACTTGCAAGGTCTAGGGGTTGGATTGTTTTGATCAACGTGCTTAACCACGGTGGCTACGAAGTTGGAGAAATCAATGAAGGTTCTTGCTGACAGAACCATTATAGAGGTATCGTCAATCGAGAAAGTATGAGAGAGTTTAACGTCGACGCTTGTTTCGATGACGGTAACGATAACCGTATTCCAAAATAGGTACTTAGAAGTAATGTAATTGTTGCAGCTTAGAATTATATGGGCTTTTGTTGTTTCAGATTTGATAATCCACTTATCATTTGTCCAAGAGGGATCTCATAAAAAATTTTCTTGAGTTGGCTAATATTTCCTTTTGAACGAATAATATGGTGAACATCCTAATCGCGAAAGGGATCGAGCAGAGTGAACTCGACGGCTAAAAGGTAAATTGGTAAGGAACTTGCAAGGTCTAGGGGTTGGATTGTTTTGATCAACCTACTCCACGACGGTGGCTACGAAGTTGGAGAGGTCAATGAAGGTTCTTCCTGACAAAACCATTATAGAGGTATCGTCCATCGAGAAAAGATTAATAAGTTTGACATCGACGCTTGTTTCGATGACGGTAACGACAACCGTAATCCAAAATAGGCACTTAGAAGTGATGTAATTGTTGCAGCTTAGAATTATATGGGCCTTTGTTGTTTCAGACTTGATACTCTACTTATCATATGTCCAAGAGGGATCTCATAAAGTTGTTTTTGAGTTGGCTAATATTTCCTTTTGAACGAAAAATGTTGTGAACATCATAATCGGGAAAGGGATCGAGCAGAGTGAACTCGACGGCTAAAAGGTAAACTGGTAAGGAACTTACAAGGTCTAGGGGTTGGATTGTTTTGATCAACGTACTTAACCAAGGTGGCTACGAAATTGGAGAGGCCAATGAAGGTTCTTGCTGACAGAACCATAATAAAAGTATCGTCCATCGAGAAAAGATGAGAGAGTTTAACGTCGAAGCTTGTTACTATCACGGTAACGATAACCGAAATCCAAAATAGGTACTTAGAAGTGATGTAACTGTTGCAGCCTAGAATTATATGGGCCTTTGTTGTTTCAGATTTGATACTCCACTTATTATATGTACAAGAGGGATCTCATAAAGTTTTACTGAGTTGGCTAATATTTTCTTTTGAACGAATAATGTGGTGGACATCATAATCGGGAAAGGGATAGAGCAGAGTGAAGTCGACTGCTAAAAGGTAAATTGGTAAAGAACTTGCAAGGTCTAGGGGTTGGATTGTTTTGATCAACGTACTTAACCAGGGTGGCTACGAAATTGGAGAGGCCAATGAAGGTTCTTGCTGACAGAACCATAATAAAGGTATCGTCCATCGAGAAAAGATGAGAGAGTTTAACGTCGACGCTTGTTACTATCACGGTAACGATAACCGAAATCCAAAATAGGTACTTAGAAGTGATGTAACTGTTGCAGCCTAGAATTATATGGGCCTTTGTTGTTTCAGATTTGATACTCCACTTATCATTTGTCCTAGAGGGATCTCATAAAAGTTTTGCTTGAGTTGGCTAATATTTCCTTTTGAACGAATAATGTGGTGAACATCATAATCGGGAAAGGGATCGAGCAGAGTGAACTCGACGGCTAATAGGTAAATTGGAAAAGAACTTGCAAGGCACTAGGGGTTGGATTGTTTTGATCAACGTACTTAACCAGGGTGGCTACGAAATTGGAGAGGCCAATGAAGGTTCTTGCTGACATAACCATAATAAAGGCATCGTCCATCGAGAAAAGATGAGAGAGTTTAACGTCGACGCTTGTTACTATCACGGTAACGATAACCGAAATCCAAAATAGGTACTTAGAAGTGATGTAATTGTTGCAGCTTAGAATTATATGGGCCTGTGTTGTTTCAGATTTGATACTCCACTTGTCATATGACCAAGAAGGATCTCATAAAATATTTGCTTGAGTTGGCTAATATTTCCTTTTGATCGAATAATGTGGTGAACATCATAATCGGGAAAGGGATTGAGCAGTGTGAAGTCGACGGCTAAAAGGTAAATTGGTAAGAAACCTGCAAGGTCTAGGGTTGGATTGTTTTGATCAACGTACTTAACCACGGTGGCTACGAAGTTGGAGAGGTCAATGAAGGTTCTTGCTGACAGAACCAATATAGAGGTATTGTCCATCGAGAAAAGATAAAAGAGTTTAACATCGACGCTTGTTTCGATGACGGTAACGACAACCGTAATCCAAAATAGGTACTTAGAAGTGATGCAATTATTGCAGCTTAGAATTATATGGGCCTTTGTTGTTTCAGATTTGATACTCCACTCATCATATGTCCAAGAGAGATCTCATAAAATGTTTGCTTGAGTTGGCTAATATTTCCTTTTGAACGAATAATGTGGTGAACATCATAATCGAGAAAGGGCTCGAGCAGAGTGATGTCGACGGCTATAAGGTAAATTAATAAGGAACTCGCAAGGTCTATGGGTTGGATTGTTTTGATCAACGTACTTAATCACGGTGGCTACGAAGTTGGAGAGGCCAATGAAGGTTCTTGCTGACAGAACCATAATAAAGGTATCGTCCATCGAGAAAGGATGAAAGAGTTTAACGTCGACGCTTGTTACTATCACGGTAACGACAACCGGAATCCAAAATAGGAACTTAGAAGTGATGTAATTGTTGCAGCTTAGAATTATATGGGTCTTTGTTGTTTCAGATTTGATACTCCACTTATCATATGTCCAAGAGGTGTCTCATAACATTTTTGCTTGAGTTGGCTAATATTTCCTTTTGAACGAATAATATGGTGAACATCCTAATCGGGAAAGGGATCGAGCAGAGTTAACTCGACGCCTAAAAGGTAAATTGGTAGGGAACTTGCAAGGCCTAGGGCTTGGATTGTTTTGATCAACCTACTCCACCACGGTGGCTACGAAGTTGGAGATGTCAATAAAAATTCTTGCTGACAGAACCATTATAGAGGTAGTATCGTCCATCGAGAAAAGATGAATAAGTTTGACACCGACGCTTGTTTCGATGACGGTAACGACAACCGTAATCCAAAATAGGTACTTAGAAGTGATGTAATTGTTGCAGCTTAGAATTATATGGGCCTGTGTTGTTTCAGATTTGATACTCCACTTGTCATATGTCCAAGAGGGATCTCATAAAATATTTGCTTGAGTTGGCTAATATTTTCTTTTGAACGAAAAATGTGGTGAACATCATAATCGGGAAAGAGATCGAACAGAGTGCACTCGACGGCTAAAAGGTAAATTGGTAAGGAACTTGCAAGGTCTAGGGGTTGGATTGTTTTGATCAACGTACTTAACCACCATGGCTACGAAGTTGGAGAGGTCAATGAAGGTTCTTGCTGACAGAACCATTATAGAGGTATTGTCCATCGAGAAAAGATAAAAGAGTTTAACATCGACGCTTGTTTCGATGACGGTAACGATAACCGGAATCCAAAATAGGTACTTAGAATTGATGCAATGGTTGCAGCTTAGAATTATATGGGTCCCTGTTGTTTCAGATTTGATACTCCACTTATTATATGTCCAAGAAGGATCTCATAAGGTTTTTGCTTGAGTTGGCTAATATTTCCTTTCGAACGAATAATGTGGTGAGCATCGCAATCTGGAAAAAGCTCGAGCAGAGTAACCTCCGCAGATACAAGATAAATTGGTAAGGAACTTCCAAAATCTAGGGGGTGGACCCTTTTGATCAACGTACTTAACCATGGTGACTACGAGGTTGGAGACGTCAAGGAAGGTTCTTGATAACAGAACCATTATAGAAGTATCCTTCAACGAAGAAAGATGAAAGAGTTTAACATCTACGCACGTTTCGATAACTATAACGATAACAGGAATACAAAATAGGTACTAAGAAGTGATATAATTGTTGCAGCTTAGAATTATATGGGCCCTTGTTTTTCAGATTTGATACTCCTTTTGTTTTATGTCTTAGAAAGATCTCATAAAGTTTTTGCTTGAGTTGGCTATTATTTCCTTTTGGGAGCAGAGTGAACTGGACGGCTACAAGATAAATTGGCAAGGAACTTCCAAAGCCTAGGGGTTGGATCGTTTTGTTCGACGTACTTAACCACGGTGGCGACGAGGTTGGAGACGTTAAGGAAGGTTCTTGATGACAAAACCATTATAGAGGTATCGTCCACTGAGAAAAGTTGAAAGAATTTAACATCGACGCAAGTTTCGATGACGGTAACGATAACAGGAACCCAAAATAGGTAGGTAAGTGATGTCATTGTTGCAGCTTAGACTTATATATGGGCCGTTGTTGTTTCAGACTTGATACTCCTCTTGTCTTTGTTCTAGAGAAATTTTATATGGTTTTCTTGTGTTGGCTATTATTTCCTGTTGAGTGAATAATGTAGTAAACAGCATAATCGAGAAAGGGATCGAGCAGAGTGATATCGGCGGCTACAAGATAAATTAGTAAGAAACTTTCAAAATCTAGGGGTTGGACCGTTTTGATTAATATACTTATCCCCTGTGGCTACGAGGTTGTTGACGTCAAGAAAGGTTCTTGCTGGCAGAACCATAATAGAGGTATCTTGTTTTATGTTCAAGAGGTATCTCATATGGTTCTCTTGTGTTAGCCATTATTTCCTTTTGAGCTGATAATGCGGTGAACATCATAATCTGGAAAGGGATCGAGCAGAGTGACATCGACGGCAACAAGATAAATTGGTAAGGAACTTCCAAAGTATGTAAACTGGAGAATAAAGGATTGGGAAAAAGTTCGGTTCACACATGAATCACGGTTTTCTTTGAAGGGTGCTGATGGTCGTCAGTGAGTGTGGACAAGAACTGGCGAACGTTACGCTTAATGTGCGATTACTGAGAAGGACAGATTTGGGGGTGGCTGAATAATGATTGGGGGGGGGGGGGATTTCTTTGAGTGGTTCTACAGACCTTGTTGTGTTTGATAGACCAAGTGTAACAGCACATTCGTATATCGAAGATATTCTGCAAGACCATGTAGTACCGTTTGCATTTGGTATCGGCGACGATTTCTTATTAATGCAGAATAATGCTCGCGCACATGTTGCTCAGATTACTAGGGACTACTTAAACGCTGTTGGAATTAACACATTAGATTGGCCAGCTTGTAGCCCCGACTTAAATCCCATAGAGCATCTATGGGATGAGCTCAAGAGGCGATTGCATGCTCGAAGACCACGGCCTGCTTCGTTAAATGAGCTACGTCAGTTCCTGCAAGAAGAGTGGGAGAATCTGCAGCAAGATTTCATCAGGAATCTTATTGGCAGTATGCCGCGACGTCTTCAAGCCGTGATCCAAGGTCGAAGAGGACATACAAGATATTGAGGAAAGCAAAATTAATTACACGGGTTTCCTTTGTTCTCGATGTGATAATTCATATTTATTAAAATTTTCAGAAACTGGAACACACTGTAGAATGTAGAGGCTACTGGGGAATTACTTAGAGAGTTTTGTTCTCCAAGCTCCTTTCTTTGGTCTTCCAGACATGTATCAGTGTTAAATGGGCATTTTTCAATAAAATATTATAAATATATATATATATATATATATGCGTTAATTTTGCCGGTTAGTGTATATTCAGAAAGCTTTGCGAGATTTGAAAAGAAATACTACAGGGATGGGGATTCTTATCAATGACTTATGTTTGACGACTCTTCTATTTGCTGACAATCAAGTAATTACAGCTTGTGACGAAGCAGATATGGACTATATGATGAGAAAATTAGAAGTACAAAAAGTATGAATATGACAAATTAGAAAACTCAAAAAATGTAAGAAATCGAATATATATTTGGGAAGCATTTTGTTGGAGGAAAGAACGTCAAAGAGTGCCATAAAAGACAGAGTATAGCAAGGTAGAAAAGCTATCCGTATGCTCAACTCATTATTGTGGTCGAACAAGATGAAATTAACTATGAAGATTATGATATACAGAGTAATTGTAGAACCAATTCTAACTGATGGTTCAAAATGCTGGCAAATGTCAAAGAAAGGTAAGAAAAACAGTGGAGATGAATATCCACAGCCTAAGAAGAATTCAGCCTATATTAAGAGGAACAAGAAGAAGAAGACATTTATGTACTACGTATACACAAATCTAATCTTAAACTGCAGCTAACCTTAATTCAAAATTTTGTACGAAAAATCAGTAAAAGGCTTACTCCGAACTTTGTCAGGCCATTTTTATATTTTTCCTAAAATCGTCAAGAAAGCGGGCCATGTCAAGCCTCAGTTTAATCTTGAAAGTGTCACTTTGCAAGACTAGTCACTTTTGAGATTTTTGCAAGACTAGGCATTTTTACTTTGCGTTACCTAGGTGACCGGCACCATGCACCTTACCTTCATGCAATAGGATTTTATTTTTAAATATGTCAAAGAAGAACTAAAATTCTCCAGCTTCCTCCAGGACTCTTTATAGTCTTTATTTGCATAAGGTTCGGTGGTAAAGCCGAGGCACATACAATATTAAATATCTCTGACAGTGTTGATTTTTGTTAAGACTCTGTCACTATAAGCATCCTGAGTGGTTTGCGCACGAGGCTTTAAGCGAGCGCCGTTGTAACATGACTTGCGAGCGGTGCGCTTGGCGCCCTCTCTTGGCGACGGCTGGAATCGTGGAGCAGTGTAGATTCGTGCTGTCGAAACCTGCGCGCGCTAGGCGTTACAAAGAAGGATTTCAGAAAAAATATAATACATTACACAGCATGAAAGTGTCTATGCTTGACTCGGAGGCTTTGAAGAAGTACTCGGACGCTTTGCGTCTTCGTATTCTTCAACAAGCCTCCTCATCTGCAAAGTATCACTTTCATGCCTTGTAATGTAATATACTATTACGAGCTTGCTTGTATATAGGTTCCTTTTCAGTCATATTTTCCCGTATTAAGACTTCAGCTATTTTGCATCTAAGATTCTAAAGTTGACACGCACCGCTCTGGGCTCTAGCCGTTTGATCGGCAGCTGTTTTTTTCTTCTCGTTTACATCAATTTCAAAACATAGCTCATGGAAGCGAGCGAGATATGTCCCTAAAGTTTTGTTTCCAATGCCGTCGCGTTCTCTCTCACGCGAAAGGAACTGCGTTCTGATTGGCTACATCTGTTGGCGTGATAGCACGTTTTGGGGCGGAAGTTGGCTTCGCTTTGCTTTTGGGGCAGTTAATTTCCGGCTGGGGTCGATGGCGCTTGATCGGCGACCGTTGGCTCTTGGTGGCAGCCGCGCCCGAAAGCAGGGCGTCCTATGTTGGTACTGTTACAGCTTGATACCGCGTTGTTTGGCTGTTTGTTATTTGTTACACTTCTGTTCGGGCTGTCAAAGCGAGGGGTGGTTTTGTGAGTGGAGTGAGCTTGTGGTGCCTTGTGTATCAGTGTGACCGTCAGTTTTCGCATAACCTCGTAGGGCCGTGAAGAGGCCATTCTCCCATAACTGATGATTCATATCGCAGAGCTGTACAAGTCTTCGATCCCGCCGTTTTGTTTGTCCCGCGGAGGACGTAATTTAACCTCGCCACGTTGGTGGATTATCTGCAGGTGCCGCTCGACTCCTACGGCTCCTTCAGTACGTTCGCTGCAGTTGACGAGCCGCTAGCCGCCGTGACGCCATAGCTCGGCGGGTAGCGTGTAATTAGCATTATTAATCAAACTGTTGTAACTGTATTTGCTGTAAACACAGTATCGCTTGGCCGATGCTATCACAATAACCAAATTCATTCATCTGTGCTGGCCTAATTTATGTGTATTTGCTGTAAACGCAGTATCGCTTGGCCAATGCTATCAATATTCAAATTCATTCATCTATTCTGGCCTAATTTATGCTCTTTGCTGTAAATGCAGTAGCGCTTGGCCGACGCTATCAATAACCAAATTCATTCATCTGTGCTGGCCTAATTTATGTGTATTTGCTGTAAATGCAGTATGGCTTGGCCGACGCTATCAATAACCAAATTCATTCATCTGTTCTGGCCCAATTTATGTGTATTTTCTGTAACGCAGTAGCGCTTGGCCGACACTATTAATAACCAATTTCATGTGATGATTTAATTATAGTTAGAGTTAAAGCGTCTCCCAGCTGGGCTATACTATTGTTTAGTCCATATTTGTTTACCTTTCTGTGTATCGCTAATTTATATGTGTGAGACCAATAGACCGGTATTTTGATTGAGGCCTTATAATTTACGACGAGTCGGTGCATACCCACTTTTAGGTTACTGTGTAAAGATATATGTACGGCGAAGCCTGAGTGTTTAAGCGTCACAGGTAAGTTAGCGACGCTTGCCGCTGCTGAAGGTCATGGGACTGCTTCTATTTTCCATTCCAGTTGAACTTTAGATTTTGCCAAGGTGATAAGTTAGAAGGTAGGCTCTTTTGATTTTCCGGTTTTACTCTGGGTCTATCCTTGTATTTTCGCGTATGTCAATGAAACAGGGTGGTGCTGGCGCGGTGTCGTAAAAGTCAATTTAGACCGTAACAAACTTTCCTCTAAAGTGGAGGTTTTAGAACTAGAAATTGTGAAAATGTCAAAAAGGAAAACAAGAGTATTCAAAATTATGTACAAACTAGGAACAAATATCTTCACATTGCGTAGAACACTGAAAAAAGGGAAAGTAAACACTTAGCGATGTTGCATGTTAGCCTTTGACAGATTTGTTTAATTTTAAGCAAAACTTAAAATTCAGTCTGGAAGTTCGTCTGGCAATGCTAGATTTAACATTTTTAACCAGTTAACTACTGAATATTTGAAATAGTAAATTTGGTGGAAACATTATCTTTCTGAGAAAAAAAATTAAAATGCAGGTATAATCTGGCCACATAGTATAATCCATGGTTTTTTGGAAATTAAATATAATCACTTTGATGAATGCCTAAGTATGCGGATTTCAAGATGCCAAATATTCACATTTATTTCAAGAGATTCGCATTTGAGAAACAGGCAATGTAACATTTTCGATTAATGTGTATTCGTATTTCCAGTGCTACTATTTCCAGGTAGGTATACATGTTGTAGAATTTGAACATTGAAGATTTACAATTTTCAATCTCCATAGTTAAGCACTGTTTGAAAAATGAAATTTAATGTAATTAAGGTTTATATTATATTTTTTATTTATTTATTTATTTATTTATTCAACCGACAAGCCAGGCCCAATAACGGGTTGAAAATACAATTTACAATTTAAGACGGTGAACACAGTTACAATACAATACATAATGAAAATAAAGATAATTGTAATTATAACAATTTAGCTCATCTTAGTAGAAGCAGCATAACATAAATAACAGAATATACATAGTAAATTGCGCAAATATAAACGAATACACATTTAACAAATTGTACAAGAAATTAAAAAATTAAAAAGAAAAACAATTAATCGCTTAGGTATTACACGTCACGATTCAGGACTTGCGTGGCTTGTGTTTTAAAAAATTTTATATTATCATGAAATATATCCGAATTGTGGCAGTGATTTGCAATTCTTGAAATTCTATGGAGGGGTGAATTGAATGCATAATTTGTGCGACAAATAGGTATGTGGAAGGTAGATCTATGTCTATAATTGTAGCAGGGAACTGCTAGCATCAGGCACTGAAGTATCTGGGATGCATCAACCCTGCTGTTGATAACATTATACGTAAACAGAGCAGAGGCAAGATCTCTCCTTTTTTCTAAACTGCAAAAATTAAATTCTTGAAGCATAGATGCATAAGATCTCGCAAGAGGAAAAATTCCGTGTTTTTTATAATATATGAATCTTAGAAATTTCTTTTGCACTTTTTCAATTTCGTTCTTATGAACTTATATATAACCATATAATTGCGCCGTATTCTAAAATGGGTCGAACATAAGAAGTGTATAACCAAATAAAAGACGATATACGACGAAAATTTGCAGCATTGCGCAAAATAAAACCCAGAGTCTGATAAGCTTTTTTAATGGAATTGTGAACGTGCTGATTAAATGTCAACTTGTTATCGAAGACTACTCCCAAATCTTTAATACTATCATTCCTTGTCAGGTTGCTACCTTTGACATTATAATTATAAAGCAACGGTGTTGGACTTCGAGAGTATGAAATACAACTACACTTTGCAATATTGAGGTTTAAGTGATTCCTTTCCGACCAATCCACAACACGATTCAGGTCTTCCTGCAATTTTGAAAAGTCATGAAATGAAGAAATTACTTTGTAAATTTTGAAGTCGTCTGCAAAAACTTGGCACTCAAGAGTACTTTACACAGTCCGGTAAATCATTAATTAATATAAGGAAAAGAAGAGGCCCTAGATTCGACCCTTGAGGTACTCCTGATGTCGCATTATAGTTATTTGATGTACTGCCATTATAGACAACATATTGCTTTCGATTCGAGAGATAAGATACCATTAATTTTAAAAAAATTTCAGAAATAGAATATGAATGAAGTTTTTTTAATAATGTATCGTGGTGAACTCTGTCGAATGCTTTAGAAAAGTCAGTATATATGACGTCCAACTGCCCACCACTATACATTGATCCGCTAGCAGTTTGTGTAAAGGATAAAAGGTTTGTGACTGTGGATCGACCAGGAACAAACCCATGCTGGTAAGGAGAAACATAACTTTTTATATAAGACAAGAGGTACTTGTAGATCACACTCTCAAAGATTTTACATGGGACTGAAAGCAGAGCTATAGGCCTGTAGTTAGCACAGTCATTATTATTGCCATTTTTGAAAACTGGACAAACTTTAGTGACTTTCCAGCTCTGTGGAACATGATTAGTTTTTAAAATTAAATTAAATATAAGATGAAATGGTTTTATGAAGAATTCTGAGCATGCTTTATACACATAGGCGGGTATTCCATCCGGTCCCACCGAACGCTTTGGAGCTAAGGCCTTAAATCCATCTTCAACATCTTTAATAGTTATACTTGACATATTGAAACAATCGTGATGTATTAAAGGCAGTGCGTGCGAGAACGAAACATTATAGCTTGATGGATTCGGAAGGAATACCGATTTAAAATGTTGGGAGAACGCATTCACAATTTCCTCATTCGTAGTTAGAGTGTTATTTTTATAAACCATATAGTTCTCCACACCGGTATTTTGTTTTATTGATTTTAAAAATGACCAAAATGCTTTAGAATCGCTATTAATATTATCTTCCACATTTAATACGTAAGTTCGATAAGCAGTTCTTATTTCAAGTTTAATTTTGGCTCTTAAATAATTGAAAGTTTGACGTAAATAAACATTCTCTCGTTTCTTTAGCGATTTTCTACACCTTTCTTTCTTTTTTATGCTTTTTATTATACTGGTAGTAAACCATGTAGGATAGATAGATTTTTTAAAAGTAGTTTTCGGTACGCACCTGTCCAAAATAGCATAAAACTGGCTGTAGAATGCTTCAGTGGCTTGTTCAACATCATCAGCACTCTCTAGATTCCATTGGATATTACGCAATTCATAATAAAGATCCAGAAAGTTCGCTCGTTTAAAATTGTATTGTCCAATACCTACATTAAAAGGATTCAGCTTGCCAACTCGTACATATTCAATATTAGCCATTAAACAGGGGTGATGCACATCCTCAGGAACCAGCGGAGAATAATGACGATCTACTACAACCTGGTGTTGTGCTAGAACAAGATCAAGTAGTCGGTTATTAGCATTCAAAATATTATTATATTGACCCAAACCATGCAAGTCCATGAATTGCTCATGCATTCCCAGCAGCTTATGACTAATACTAAATAAATTGAAATCTCCAAAAACATATACATTTTTTTCTCCATTTAAAAAATTGGAATCGAATGTTTCATAAAATAACTCATATTTGACATCGCAGGCGTCAGGAGGAAAATAAACACAACATATATAAAATAAAACCTCCTCCATGTATATCTTAACCCAAATATCTTCATTTTCGGTCTTATAATTACTCAACCTTAAGCATTTAAATTTAGATTTTACAGCAACCAGGACTCCACCACCCCTAGATTTGCCGGAATTGAGTTTACGGTCTCTACGAAAAACTAGAAATTCATTTGTGAATAATTCGTTATCAAATATAGAGGGGTAGAGCCAAGTTTCTGTCAATACGACTACGTCGTATTCTGAAAGAGTCGCAATTAAATTTAGTTTAAAAGTATTACATTTAGTCACCAATCCTCGAACATTTTGGTAAACAATTTTTAAATGATGGGTCTTTGCATCAGTGGACATCGTTGAGGTCGGCAACTGATTTTATTACGAATACACGACTGCGATCTTCTTTCCGAATCATAATCTTTCCATTTCTAATCCAGAGGAATTTAACATTATGCGCTTTCTTGTAAACACGACATTCCGCAAATAGTTTTCGGTTGAAAGGTGACAAGGATTCATTAATATAGATAGGCTTGGGTAGCACGGTAGCAGGATCTATATCTTTGGTGGTAAGGTTTCGCTTAACACGTTTGCATTTCAGAAACTCTTCTTTGCTTAACCTACTTGTGAATTTCAGGATAATACCTCTAGGTTCGTCAGGACGACGTACATCTGGTCCAAGCCGGTGACAGGCGTCGATCAGGTTTTTGTCCAGACAAAAGTTAACAGCACGAGCAACACGGCTCACTGTGGCTAAGACATTTTCATCATTTGTTTCTGGAACACCCTGGATTTCCACACTGTTCAACCGGGAATATTGCTCCAAGTGGTCGATTCGTTGCTTCATGTTGGTGTTTTCTTTTTTAAGTTCGACATTTTCAGCATTGAGGTAGTCTATTCGTTCAAGACAAGTATCCATTTGTTTATCCTTTTCCATAATTAACTTTTTCAAGTCCTCGAGTTGGTTAGAATAAAAATCAAGCGAATTTTGGAAGCCATCAATTTTTGCGGACAGTAATTTGTTTTCTTCCCTAACAACTAATTTAACCGCTAATGTTATTGCTTCCATAATTTCAGGGTTCAAAGATTTTGGGTCACTTGGCTGGTTATCTGCAGTTGCAGCATTCTTATCTTTGCAAGGTGCACAGCGCCAGGAAAATTTGGCCTCGGAGCTTAACTTTCCATAAACTGCCTCACGTATATTCGCACATAAGTAATGAAAACCATTATTACATCCTCTACACATCACATAATCAGAATCTTGCGGTAGATTCCGGTGGCATATGCCGCACTGCATAATGAGTTAAAATCGCAATTCAAAACAACCTAACTGGTGCAAAATAATTGAAATTTTAATCGAGAACTCCGTTCACACGTCCGCACTGAACGAGAGGTGTTCACAGCATTCGCTAATTCTTAGATGGTATTAATTGGAGTTCCAAATTTTGCTCTTTATAACTTACTTCTCCCAGCTGCTCTTGGCTTTAAAGATTTTTTCTTTAATATTCATGACTGAATAAATTGCCTTCTTCTTCATGGCCTTTATAGTTATATCCAGTATGTTTTATTAACATCCATGAATTTATTCGAATTTCTAAATAATCTCTTAGATAATACCTACAATGAATTGCCTCTCAGATCTCTTTCTGACAGACACAGGTACATATGGCGTTGGTAAGAATTTATGCAAAAATGCAAATATCAGTATACGATCTAAAACATATGTGCATAACTGTGTATATTGATTTTAAGGTTTGTAATGGTTTTAGCAAGCATAATAACGACAGATCAATAAAAAAACAATTAGGATAGGCTGTGATATGTGTTATACGTTTGGCAGTTCTGAAGTGTATTGTCAGTCTATGTCAAGTTCGAAATTTGCAGGTTAAGTTTTGCGCCAGTCTGTGTCAAACAACAAACAAAACCTAACCTAATAATCTCAAATTTGACATAGACTGACAATACACTTCAGTACTGCCAAACGTATAACACATATCACAGCCTGTCCTAATTGGTTTTTTATTGAAAGGCTGCATTTATAATTATTGGCAGGAGATTTCTCACAGTTTACATAAATTAGTGATATTAGATAGCTTTGTACATTTAAACTAATGGTAACCACTTACGTTACGTATTTGACGGTACAATACTATTTCGTATGACCGTATGACTGGCAATGTGTGCATTAGCGAATGGCTCTGGGTTTCCTTTCAATTTCAACATGGGTTATTCAGTAAATTGAATTATATAACAACTTGATTTTATATTTTGATTTCTGTTATTCAAATTAATGAACATTAATACTACGTGAAATCAACTTGGAGAAGGCAAGATTTAGAACGAGAACCACCTACTTCGGTCATAATTTCCTATATAATTAACAATATTGTACTTCAATACGCCGCTTTATGTAATTGGGACGTCATTATTTTTCACGGCCGTATTTGGAAATTTTCCAGAAATTTTCAGTGACTGTCCTAATTAAAGCCTCCGGCTCAGATCAACCCCACAGCGGACTAATTCCAGCTAAACACTGGCGAATTCAGGGCGTCTACGTCTGCGAGTGCTGGTCATTGTTTCAGGTGAGCAATATGATCTCCCACAGGACTATTTTTATAACAAACTTTTTCAATTTCACGCTCTGTCCGAGCCTTGCAATAAAACTGTAACGGGAAATCTACAATTCCGGAACCGGTACCGGTAAATTTATTGGCTCACTTCTATGAGCACTGGCTGAGTCGAGAACAGCTAGAAGTTAAAGATTGTAAATCATCCTCCAACGACTTTAATATTCTCGATATGATATGATTACCTGCATCGCAATGCATCTTGGCAAAGGAATCGATAGAAGCGAAATTAAAAGGGAGTGTCGCTCTGAAGATTTCATTTGCGCAATTCCCAGAAAGAAGCCTTGGCTTTGAGCCCTCGACCAGGTGCCTGTCTTCTAGAAGGTTTTGAATACCAACAATTTTGAATATTGGAAATCAGTTCAACTAGTTAAACAAGAAGTATGTTTACCCCTTTTGAAAGTGTTCAACCAAGAATTACTTAAATATGATAAAGAACTGTCAACGGACAGAAAAAACTGGTAGTGCATTGAGAAGGAGACTCTTCAAAAGTTACTACATAAATATGCAATTTTAATAAGCAATTTAAAAAAAAGATGAATTAATAGTTTCTCCCGTTAAAGTTTATCTTAAGAGCCGCCATATAACTCATTTTGTTAATAATTTCAATTTCGGCTTCCCCGCCGTCTAACCTTAAATCTGTGTAAAATTATTCAGGACAGCATCGAGCCACTTCATTAAAAATTTGGCAGAAGAATTGAACTAATACATACCTTTGTTCATTTGCACATTTATTGTCTTGCTAAATCTCCGAGAACAGCAAGCTACAAGAACGAGCGGCATTAATATTCAATAAATTCAGAAGCAAAGATCTTAAATTCCGCGCGAATATTATGCAAATGAATGCAGAGCGACGCTACAGATACATTGCCTTATACATCACGTCGCCCAAATGGGGCAACTATGGGGGAAAAATTATCCATTCGTAATAATATGAATTTCGTGTTCACGTGTTATTTGTAACCGCCTTTATTAAATTTGAAATGAAAGCCATGCTTTTTCCGCGCTACCATCTTCGTAATTTCTTTATCCGTAGGACACAGAACGCAGATGGTGGAAACTAAATCATTCTTTCCTGGTATATTAAAAGAAATCTAAAATTTAGCAGCCTTCTCAAACTTTGCAGCCGGAAGCCGACGATATTTCCTGGATTCACTTTATTGATTCTGCTAACCTAAAATGGGACACTGCACTGCACTTGGGGCTCTATGGAGATATGAGATCAATTAGATGAATCTTGATATACATCTGACGATAATTGGCAGCCGCATTTCTGAGGAAGCTCCGCTAGATGTCCGCCTTCACGCGTTTCGCATGGCCGCAAAGGGGTAAATGGGTACAGCAAATCAATGGCTAATAAGGGGTTGTCCACAATAAATTACGCTGCTATCTAATTGCATATCTTGCTCCACGATATGTTGTTTGTTTGATTCATAACTAACTAGGGGATATTTAATTCGTTACGACGAAGAAGCATGAAAACCGATCCTTTATTATCTATTGCAGGACTTTTATTGGATAACTGCGAGAGCATTGGAAGGAGGTTCAAGTAGACTGTTAGAGTATTTAAATTCGTGTATTAAGTGCTTAATGCTATAATGGGATCTTCATAAGTTTCAAATTTTCGATTAATTAAGCTACAGCATAGCAAATTGATAAAAAATATAATTTAGGATTCTAATGGAGGACTAGTTTGCAGGAGAAAGGTAATTTAGATATTGCTATCGTATTGTATCCACCAGCAATTCTATTTGATCGTGGGTTGTGTTTTAAAATAATTATATTAATAAAATAACAGAATTGGTTCTAACTTAATCGTTAAAAATGCTAGTACCTATTGCCTAATACAAAAACTGAGTTTAATAAAATAATGATTTATATGTCACCATAAGAGTTAAATAGGTTTAGTTCATGTTCAGAACAAATTAAATTTGGAGCAGCTTGCATTTGAGGAACTAGTAATTGAAAGAAAATGTTTATGGAAGAATGTGCATTGCATAAACAATACAAAGACGAGAGGTACCTGAAGTGCAAGATTAGAAATTGTGAACTGAATGTAAGAAGATTAAAAAGTGTCAAAATGCGACAATTATAAAATTTATTTAAAATAATCTAGTGCTACGTGTTAAAAAACATATGAGATGTTAAGTAGATAGATAATCATATAAATAAAGGAGAACGATCCAAATGTGTGTGTCCGTCACGACAATTGCAGACGCGATGTCCGCCATTTGCGTTTGCATTCATTTCGCCGTCGCCTCGATTTCGTGACCGAGGCGGAGCCCCGAAGGCCCCTTTGAAGAGGGGCGGAGTCCCGAGCGCCCCTTGGAAAGGGGCAGAGCCCCGAGGGCCCCCTTGGAGAGGAGCGGAGCCCCGTGGGCCTCTTGGAGTGGGGCGAAGCCCCGAGGCCCCCCTTGGAGAGAGGCGGAGCCCCCTTAGAGAGAGACGGAGCCCCGTGAGCACCTTAGAAGGGGTCGGATTCCCGAGGGCCCCCTTAAAGAGGGACGGAGCCCCGTGAGCCCGAGAGGCGGATCCCCGAGGGCCCCACACAGAGGGGCGAAGCACCGAGGGCCCCTTGGAGAGGGGCAAAACCCCGATGGCCTCTTTGAGAGGGGAGGAGCCCTGAGAGCCCCCTTGAAGAGGGGCGAAGCCCCGTGAGCCCCCTTGGAGAGGGGCGGAGTCCGGATGTACTCTTGGAAAGGGGCAGAGCCCCGTAAGCCCCTTTGGAAAGGGGCGGATCCCCGAAGGCCCCCTTGAAAAGAGGCGGAGCCCCGACGGCCCCCTTAGAGAGGGGCGGAGCCCTGAGAGCCCCTTTGAAGAGGGGCGAAACCCCGTGAGCCCCCTTGGAGAGGGGCGGAGCCCGGATGGACCCTTGGAGAGGGGTGGGGCCCCAAGGGCCCCCTTGGAGAGGGGCAGAGCCCAGTAAGCCCCCTTGGAAAGGGGCGGATCCCCGAGGGCCCCATTAGAGAGGGACGGAACTCCGTGAGCCTCCTTGGAGAGGGGCGGATCCCCGAGGGCCCCATTTTAAGCAATTATTCTCTATTCAAATGATAACAGATCTCCTTTATGTGGTTAACATCAATTTAAACTTGCACGAATGTGTATCTACAAATAACTCCCGTTTTATCAAAAAACTGCTACTTTAGATAATTTATAAAATGTCAATGTCGTATTTTGACATTAGTAACTTTTTTTAACTAAATATGCATACACTGCTAAAAATATTCAATAGGACATTGAAACGACTCTTAATGGCGGATTTTAAGACAACCAATCAGAAACAGGACCAAAATTGACCACACTGTCGTTAATATAGACACTGTACTGTGTACCTGTCAACACGTTAGTTCGTGGTGTGTATTTTTGTGATATTTGTGTGGTGTATTTCGTGTGATCTGCTGTCATCCATGTTGTCTCGAGATGCCAACCATTGTTCCTTTTTCGCCTTCTGTTGGCAGGAAACCGGTGACACCAATAACTCGGCAGAAGCCATGAGATTAAGAATCGAAAAATCGATGTAAGATCGAGAATCGAACTGATCTAGAAAATTGGCGAAACTGGCGAAATGTTTAGCAGAGGTTTTTTAAATTTGGCATCTCGAGGCACATACGATGACGTGCTGATCGTATGGGACTTTTTTAACGTGTTTTTTTTTAGATCATGTCGACAATTAGTAGTGCGATGGCTCCTCTTGGAGCCTTTCAACGGTTAAGTGTAAGCAGTGAGCTTCCACCTCACCACGTGAACGTTGCTCTTGGTTTAGAGGACGGGTATTTCCCTATTTCTTCCTCCACAAAAGAACCCTCTGCTTCCTGTCATGCGAAATGTTGTATTTTCTAAGATTGTGTAACAAGTGTGTAACAGAACGGAATGGCCCTACGTAATAGGCCTAAAAATGGTGGTTAATTAAATAGGATAGACCGCGCAATAGCGCGCGCAGTCCCGTTTATATTAGATATAAAAAAACAAGAAATTGATTTTGGGCTCCAATAAGCCAAACTTTATGTTGGGGTCTAAAATGTTATAATTAGAGTAATAAAACCCATTTGAACGCCATTTGCATTTACTTGAAGTCTGTGTGGTAAATTTAGAAGCAATAGGAGATAATTTGGTTGAAATACCGTAGATTTGAAAGTTAGTTTTTGTATGCTACCATTCGAGGGAAGCAGCTCGGGGGCTAATCTTTGGCAGCTATTGTGGAGAAAACAAAGTGCCAAGCAGCGGAAAAGAGGTGCTGGTGCAGCCCGTTTGACTAGCCGAAACATCAGGAGGTAGCAACCGTTTTTTCCGTTGCCGTTGCAGATAGGAAAAGCCAGAGGAGGTGTTGGAAAGCAGTTCCAAGAAGCAGCGGTGTCTAAGTGTGCAGAACTGCATTCCACGGTAGCGGTATAGCACGCATTCTCTGTCATATTTCGCTTCACGGAGCATGTTAGTTTTACTTTTATAATTTATTCTCCATGTAATTTGTGTCTTCACGGCCGCGAAGGTTATTATATTTCCATGTGACTTAAGCACACATGATTTAACATTTGTACTTCTTGAAAGACCAATCTTGCATAACTTCTCAATTATGCTTTCACCTGATCATTTAACTACCGCTTTTTATCATTAGCCTGATGATGACTTTCTAGTCGAAACACGTTGCTGTAATAAACTACCTAGCTTATTGCTTTTGTGAGGCCCAGGGCTAAATTTCTTTAGAGGCCCCATTCCCATTTATGCAACCGGTTCAAAGGGATCTAAATGATTAGAAACCGCACTAGATAATAACCTTCGAATCTTTTCGAGGCCCCCGAAATTCGGTGGCCCGGGGCTGCAGCCCCCTTAGCCCCCCCTCCTTAATCCGGCTCTGCTTCCGCTTCTAGTTCATGATGGGCAACAGTTATTTTGACAATTACGGCTGATCCAGCATGAGCCGTGCCATCTGGGTGATTGGCAAGGTAAGTAATAAAATGTGATATTTTAATTGCTGTACTTGTAGTTGCATGGGTTTCCAATATTAATAAGATGTACATTTGTTGCAGTTCTAAGAATATTATTATTTCTGGGATGTGACTGGCAATGCCATTGGCGTTCCAAACAGCAATTCGTATCAAAGTCGCAATTTTTTGGCTGTTTTCTTCATTACTGTGGTAAGCATGTTTCGTACCATGCTGTTTTGGCGTATTAGCTGTGAAAACGTTGATTTGAATTCTGCGAGAAAACTAGAGAGCATTTTATAGCGTGCTGCAGACTAAGCGTTATCTTGGTTGGTGACATGCTGGTTTAAAACAAGGACGTTAAAAAGACGTGCTTAGAATAGCTCAAAGTGGGAGTGGATCTCGATGCAGCTGCAGCTTAGTCGCAAAAAAACAATAGCCAGAGCGCCAAGAACCTTTTATTTCCAAAGCACGGTAGGGAACAAGCAGTACTGGTCCTAGATAGCGGGCACAACGTCATCAACGATTCCAAACAAAAACCATAATTAACCCCACTTACTTTATCAGCCTTCCCGCAGTCTGCAATTTCACAAGGTGTCTTAACAAACCAAAAATTCAATTGCGTACCAAGGCTTTAATAAAATCCAATAATACTCTTCGCCGGACAAAGGCTCGCCCCAATAAGAAACAGTACATTTAAAATAATCAATGAAATATCTCAGAACATACGGTATGTAACTAAATTTCCCAAGTTGATATAATGACAACCAAAATTAAAGGTGTCTAAATATCTTGACATATTGTAAGACTAAATGGGTAAAGTAAACAGTAATACATAGGTGGCACTAATTTTCCTACACAATTAACTGATTAAACTGGGCTCGTTAGACTCGAGAGGGGCTCAGAACGATTGAGTTATTGTACTTGATCTTCCAGATAAGTAAATAGCACACGGATCTCATACAAGTTAACGTCCATGACTAGAATAAGGCGCGAACAGCCTACAGCGAAGTACAGTCCTTAAATTGAGTGTGTTACATAATGTGCACAAAAAAAATCCTGTGTGTTACTACTTAAAATCGCGATTGTGGAGGCCTCGGCAGCTTTTGATACGATTATTTATGATTAAATCCAGTTTTCATTCGTATTGGAGCCAACGAATGCAAGCTCTTCGGTAACAGCTCACCCTTAAACTGAATTACAATATAATAAGTCCCATTTGCTATTTTAACAATTAATTAATAAGGCAGCAAGAGACTGCAGCAATGCAGAAAGCGATTAGCGCTAATTAGCAACTGAAGGTTGCCTAATAAAATATATGAAATGTACACAAGAACCTTTTAAGGGCGGAAGGCCGAATGCAAAAGCTATTGGCACTTTCACCAGCTGAGGCACTGGATATCGTATTGCCCAGGAGCGGTGACAAGTGATGGCGATGGCAACAGTATCGTTTCCCCCACGTGGTGCTCAGCAGGCGGCGTAAGATTCCGGAAGGTTGCAGCCAAGGAACCCATAGTGAATTCGGAGGCGGCGAGAAGAGTGAGTTGCTACACCAGGGGCAACCGCGTAAGGCGGTTAAGAGGCCAAACACCAGCCCAAGTAAAAGGAAACGAAATTCGAAATTGAGTTTTCAACAGATGTTTACGTTTTCGAGTCCAATGAAACCCAAAAAACATGTTTTTGTTCATTGGTCTGTCTGTCAGTCTGTCTGTTTGTCTGTGTGTGTGTGTGTGTGAACAGAATATCTCAAAAACCAAAAGAGGTATGAAACTTCATATATAAGTTTCTTTAGATTTTTTAAAATCCGCTCTAATGATTTTTTTCAAACTTTACATTTTTATTACATTTTTAATGTGTATTGGCGTGAGATAGCTGATTTTTCTAGTTTAATACCTGGAAAATGAGTTTCTTTTGTTTTTATGTTCTTATTTATTTACTCATATTTTAAATAGATCGCCCGGTATATTATTACATTTTTCAATTCAGCTTAAAATTTCAGAGAAAATGTGCCTCTTCAACTAACGCTTATTTTGTACGGTTTATGTAGAATTTTCGATTCTTGACAAATGCTTAAACATTAAAAATAAATTTTTTGGCTAATTATAAGATCGCTGTAAATGGTTTTTTAAATTACATTTGAGCTACTACCATTACTGTTTATTTTTACTATTTCAAGAAACTTACAAAGTTGGTTTATTAAGAGTGAATAGTTTTGTTCTTTTAATTGAATTATTCTATGAGACATTTGGGATTTGTAAAATATTTGTGATTCTGATATCTGAGTATTTGCATACTTTTAAATTAAATTTACTACTGCTTTCAGGAGCAACTGCAAAAGCCTTCGTTAGATGGTTATCATGTTCGGAATTAGTTTTTCCCCAATTAACTAAATCACCTTTCTGCGAATATCACTTTTTGAAATACTTTGGATATAAAATTAATTATTACAAAATAATAACAAAGTAGCAGTTAAGAATACTAACGTAAAAGTGGGAATATTATTAAAATTCAATATATTTTGATACTCGTACTGGTCTGAACAGATATGTATTGCAATAGCCTTTACTAATATTATTAAAGCCTTACGTTGCGGCGTATAATTTTGCACTAATTGACTACACTGCAATATGAGTTGGATATTTAATTATTTTATTTTATCCTATTATGTTATTGTGACAATAACTCCTTCGCAACGAGTTGCGTTAAGATGCATTTAACAACACTAGTGTTGTTAAGAAAAATAACATAACGATACTTTATTAGCATTAATCACATGTTGACAGCACTGAAATGTATTGTCAGTCTATGTCAAATTCGATGTTAGTAGGTTAGGTTTTGTTTGTTATTTGACACAAACTGACGCAAAAGTTAACCTGAAAATCTCAAATTTAACATAACCTGACAGTGCTACCACCAATACAGTATTGAGTTTTTATGTTACTAGTGATACCACCACTCGCTGTTGTGTCATTAATAACCATTTTTCCTATTTTTTCAAGATTAGTATTTTAGGATAAAATAAACCGTGTTACGATATACGTAACGTTATTCGCTTTCTACATTACTCGAGAATTTTAAAGAACTCGCTCCTAACGTCGCTCGTTCATTCAAACTATTCTCTTGTAATGTAAAAACCTTGATAACGTTACTTGTATCGTAAATTACTATTACGTTACGTTAATTATTTGATATTATTTATATGTCACATTTGACTGTACAAATTCTATTTTTGTTTTAGTTAAGTTCTCAATGAAAACGAATTCAAGTACTTTTTATTCCCTTTAATATGAATCGTTAATATTAAGTTATTAAATATTTCTCGCTCAGTAGAGACGGTTTATTATTTGAAAACTTACGTAAAATATTTGTGATTATTCTTTAAACAGTCCTATCCTATGAGTAATGAGAAAAAATGTCAAATCGACCAATAGCATCAAAATTACACTGACTATTTGCTAGTAGCTGATTACAGAGACTATGTTTTCACAAACCATTCGAATCGTTCGTCTGCTGTAACACAACTAGCTAAAAGTGGAGTAAGTGAGCAGCAGTTGTTAAAAATAACAGGACACTCATCTCGAAACTCCATCAAACCTTATCTACAACTTGGACTGTTTAAAAAATGATCACGCCGAATTACAATCGTGATAATATTTTTTTTAAATAATTTTTACTAGATTAGCACTCACCTTTGTTGCTATTAAGAAATTCCACTCGTGGACTTAATAGCAACAAAGATTCGTGAATAAAGTTAAAATGATCAAAAAATTATTACCACTTATGTAATTACTGTTGACAATTTTAATGTCAGTGTCGCTTCAAATCATGCACATGGAATATCAATCGCAAATACCTTCCCGTTACACTACCTGTCATTCAATAATAATTAAATAGTAAGTAGTCCTTTTATTAATTACCACATTTCACTCTTTTACTGTTTAATTTAGTTTGCTCAATAAATACCTGTGACTGTAGCTCGTCCAAAAAACTTAATACGCCTTTTCAAAGATTCAAATGTATACCAACTACAGAGTAACTTCAGTACAAGCCCATCCTACTGTCAAGGACTGCAAACACCCATGGAATTGCCTCCTTCCAATTCTCAATCAGCATACAATTCAATTGGGGGTCCCGAGTGATGTAGCTTGAACAAGCGTCCACGTTCGATCAGCAAAGTTAAGCAACGCTGTCTCTGGTCAGAACTTGGATGGGAGTTCCACGGCTGCATCTCTCGGCGCCTCGTGGTACGGCTATCACAGAAAAAAGTTGGTCCCGGCGGTCATACAACATCATGACAGTCGTTAGTGAGGTTTAAAGTCCTCATAACTGCACAGCGACGCCTGTAATTGGCCTAACGGCTGTTGGCTGAGTGCAAATTAAATTAAAAATTTAAAAAAAAAACACGAACCTTTTTAAAATCCTCTAGCAGTGAACACACTCTCCCTTCCAAATAAGGTATTGACAATCCAAATAACGCGAATCCCAATTTGTCAGAAGCCACAGCACGTCACCTCAGCTAGTGCCAATCTCAAAACGCCACCCCAACAAAAGTTCAGCCAAGTTCAACTCCATCAGTTGGAAAAACACTTCCAATTCCCAAGACTCTTACTTCAGAAATCCTGCCGTGTTCTATGTTCAGCAAATACAGCTTATACTATCCAATTCACAAGATGCAATTATTTGACAATAGACTAAGTTCAACATCCAATTCCAGAAATTATTTCAATAGCCTGTAGTATTTTAAATTATGTTCTTGCTACCATACACATATTCATTATATTATTCTTGTTTTCAAATTTACACTTCTTCCCTTTCATATACCAAAATAGATTAATAAAAAATATTATTACATGTTTTGCTATCAAAATTTTTTTGTGTACAAAAATTAAAATGTCCTTAGTGATATCTTTTTTGAATATTTTTTACAGTTCAATACTCTATATATTTTATTATTACATTTAGTAGCAACCGCTATATTGAATAACATTTGTCAAATAAGTATTTGCTATCAATCTACCACTCTATTTCAGGGAACTTTTAAATCATTTTTGAACCTTCTGTTTCTTATTTTTTATTGTTCAACTGAACTAAAATTATTCCATTACCTTGCAAAATACATGTGAATAATTCTGATATACTTTTATTATACACAAATTCACCTAAATAGCTCAATAAAGAAAAACAGACACTCGATGCAGCAGTAATTAAAAGCCAGAGAACATTACTATACATATAATAACCACCGTGATGCCATTATATTTGAAGCAGCCTGTACATATGGGTTAAGCACAAATATGCAATAAAATTAAGTAAGGTATACAGCCCGATTTATTTTAAATACATGATAAACGGTAATTAAAATTTTGGCTTTAATTAGGACCTCCAATTTTTAATTAAATTAGTTGAATTTACTAAACATATGTGAATATGTATGTACAAGACGTGTAAATGCGTCCTCAAACGTCGCGTTCTGACACACGCCAAGTGAACGAGCACCTCCGTCCATAAAGTCAAATTACAGTTTACATTACAATCAATATAATTTAAATGATTAAGTATTGTTGAACAGGTCAACTAAAGCAAATCTAATTTAGAATGAAATCTGTAAAATTGAATAATTAAATCTTAATGAGCTTGGCCGTAACACTGGGATACTTGTTAACAACATCAGCTCCTAAACGAGGTGCACGATGCCAAAACAAATCGGCTGCACTCAGGAACTCGACGGCAAAAGGGCAGCACAAGACAAGTACATATCAACAATTTCTATAGCACCTTAGGTTGACGGCAGTGTTGGGTAGTAACTAAGTAAAAGTAACTCGTTACTGGTAACTAGTTACTTTTCAGTAACTTAATAGTAACTTAATTACTTTTGTGTTTTCAGTAATTGTAACTATAACGCGTTACAATTATTTAGTAACTTAAGTAACTGAATATGACAAGTTACATTTTCATGCTACAAATGTAAAATATTTTAAAATGTTCGATTTTTAATGCGTAGTATTTAAGAAATTCTACCTGAAGCTGAAGAATTTGTAGAAATTGCGAATGGTTCAGTATGAAAATGCTAATACCGACCACAGGTCTTGTACTTAGTCGATAATAAATAATATTTGACGGATCCTATTTGAGTGGTGACAACTATTTCCAGTAATCTTTAATCCTTTAACAACTAGAAGCTCTCTGAGCAGGAATGTGGATTACTGGATCCCAAAAACATCGTTGAACTAGCGCGTCTAAGCTCTAAGCCTGTTCCTTCCCCCACCTTCTGCTGTTTAAACATTACTATAATAATTCTGTGTTGTAGTTGCTATTTGCACTTCATGTAGTAAATTTGTTACAAGTTTCAATAAGTGTTTGTTTAACAAAATGAATAGCACTTTAATGGAGGTTGATGATTTTGAAGACGTGCGGTTAGCGAGCAATAAAATACCTTGACCTGGGTATGAAGAATTTTTCGAATTTAAAGCTTATAAAGATCCTCTGAAAAAAAAATATTACGGTAATGTGTAAATTGTGTCTACCGCAAACAAAACTTTTGTCCTGTGCCGTTACATCATCGTCAAATATACGTAAACATGTGAAGGTAAGCGGCAATGCATTTTGTTTAATATGCAGTGTTTTTTTCCACGGATTCTTCTAGATTATTACAATTTAGTTGGGTAATCACTAATCAGTATAAAAAAGCTATGGTAAAAACACACAAGAAAACACAACCACTACATACATTTTTTTGTTTGGATTTTTATTTGGTGGCTTTTCCACTGAGTTTTTTCATGGCTTTTTTCAATGGATTCGTTCCTGTTTTTTTATCCTTGGCTTTTTGACAAGGCTTTTATTATCCTAGTATGACTTTATTTGCATTTTTCGAAAAAGTTTTGGGAATGTTATCTACATTCTTTCCTACTAATAAATCCTCGCTTTTTACCGTAATTCATGTTAAATTGAATTAATTTTAAGTTTGTTATCATTGTATAAAATTGTAGTGGGCAATTCACTGGGCTTAGCCGGTTTTTGTCACAAAGAAACGAAAATAAATAAATAAATATCATTCTTCTTATTTAAAGAAAATTGATGCAGCGATCTCTGCTTGCAAGAAAAAACGAATTGAAGTCGGTGATAACAAACAGCAAACGCTTGAAAGTTGTATTAACCGCCAGGGCAGCATATCGCAGCTAAAATTAAATCAGATCACGGAGCGTTTAATTGTTGAAGCTATTTTGCCATTTTCATTTATTGAAGGACAACCTTGGAGAAATTTTACAAACACAGCATTTCCAACAAACCACATTATGACGAGGAAAACTCTCATGGCTAAAGTGCAGCAATCCTTCCACAATCTAAAGGAAAAATTAATAGCTGCATTAGAAAAACCAAATCTTGTTGCTGTAACAGCAGACCTGTGGAAAATGTATAACAGGCAAGTATTAAACAAAAATACCTTTCGTGTTACTTCAACATTCTGATTGTTTTTAGAAGTTTTCTGGTAATGACTGTGCATTGGATAGAAAATACGACCCTACACAGAAAATCTGTTGTGATTGCCTGTCGTCGCTTAAGAGGTTGCGTTAGATACAACATTTTAGCACAGAATATGGAGGAAATATTTCAAGAATATAACATCCAACATAAAATCTGTAAGGTTATCACTGACAACGGGTCGAATTTTGTGAAAGCTTTCAGGTATGTAGTTCAGTATTCAGTAGTCGTAGTTCAGGTTATGACAATTAAAATATATTCCGTTTTGGGGTGTGCTTACAATTTCTAATTTTTTAAGATTATTTGGTGACAAAGAAGAAGAAGAGGATGAAGATAATGAAGACGTGACAGAAGCTGTAGAAATAACAGAACTACTTCAGAATGGAGAAATGGAAATTGATAACCATTATTTATTGCCACCTCATCATAGATGTGCTGCCCACACATTGAATTTATTAGCGACAAAAGATGCCCTAGTAGCAGAAAAGGACATTATTTATAAAAGAGCTTCTCGAGCAGCATTTGCAAAATGTCAAGCATTGTGGAATAAACAGTCATACTCTGGACCTGCTGCAGATGAAATAAAGAAGTGCTTGGGTATCCATTTAACCACACCTAATGCCACAAGATGGAATTCCACTTTCGATGCTGTTAAATTAATAGCAAAATTGATTTCAAAAAACGTTAATAGTTTTAACGATGCTTGTGATCTTGTCAAAATTTCACGGTTGTCAGCGCAAGATATTAAGTTTATAGCGGAATATTGTGAGGTTTGTCAAATATTTCTTGTTTATTTACAATTGTTTTTTATAAATAATTAATTTTAGATTATGGAACCAGTAGCTAATGCCCTAGACATACTGCCAGGCGAAAACAATATGTACATGACCTACTTATAACCAACCATAGAAGAAATATACCGGAAAATGCAATTACTGAAAACAAAGAATTTTACTTTTTGCGGATCATTGATTAAAGCTATCACCGATGGCTTAAATAAAAGGTATTTATTTAATAGGAATGCATTAACAAAAATATTGACTGTTGCCAATTTTTATTTTAGATTCACAGAAATTTGCAACAATTCTGACTACACTCTGGCGGCGGTTACTCATCCTTGCTTTCAATTTGAGTGGATATGTGATGCAGAAAAGACACGAAACGTTAAATTATTGGAAAATGAAGTAAAAAATCGTGCTTCTACTTCATCAGTTTGTCCACTTCCCACTCCACAAAATAATGATGGAGACAAAGGAGAACACAATTTCTTTTTCCTTCAAAACAGTAAAGCGGTCCAAAAATATGGACGAAACTGAAATATATATGAAGTGCGATTCATCTAATTTAACAGCTTTAGACAAATTTCCAACAATTAGGGAAATATTTATTAGATATAATACTGCCCTCCCTTCCAGTGCTCCAGTAGAACGATTGTTCAGCACTGCAAAAGACGTTCTCCATTTCAAACGTACAAAATTAAGTGATAAAAATTTTGAAATGCAGTTATTATTAAAAACCAATACATTTTATACATAAGACAGAAATGTAGAAATAGGAATATAATTTACTAATAAGCAATTGTTTATAAATATGTGTTTCTGTTGATATTAAGTTGATAGTAATTGCATGTAGATTAGTAGCTTCTCATAAAAAAAGTAACTTAAAAAATAACGAGTTACTTTATGGTAACTTAGTAACTTATTCAAGTTACTTTTATAATTCTGTAACTTAGTAACTTACTCAGTTACTTTTTTGCCGAGTAACTGATTAACTTACTTAGTTACTTTTCTAGAGTAACTTACCCAACACTGGTTGACGGTACCATGATGCGGTAACGCAGCAGGAAGCCTCTTCCACGACAGCCACCTGGCAGGTGAATTTCCACCATGGCCCCAAACTTCGGCTCGGTGTGAAACAGGTCGTGGCCTAATTCAGCATCTCCCAGCAATCCATCGGCAAATTGCACGGGCAATTTGAAACATGGAAAAATCGGGAAGCAGCTCGACGGCCTATAAGAATTCGGCAACTTGAAAATGGCGAGCCGAGAATCTTAGCTCGAAAATCATGAACTCGAAATCTAACTTGAAAAATCTTGAAAAAATATCCTGTGCAGAAGTTCGCAGATTAGAATCACATTTTAAGGAAACAAAGCTACCTACCAGACATCAAGGGGAATTCAATTGCATTAGCAATAACTAGCGAATCGGCATTCACGTCTGGAGATTTTTGCACAAAACGAAGTACTTTACGACGCCATCCAAATGGACGCTAACGGCAAAAAAGCCCCACTTGTTTTCAGAAATCGATAAACGGGTATCCCTTACTTCATAACAAACCAATAGCGATCACCAAGAAAATCCATGACAAAATTCGTCCAATAATTGGTCGATGCGCGTCAGATGCGCCACCTAAAGGTCAACATGTCAAACTTCAAGAATTGGGACTACTGACGCCGATGAAGAACTAAGCTCAATATGCACTTTGCATTGCCTACATCTAGGCGCTAAGGGTTCCTAAAATTGAAATGTAACAATTACCTATTTAGTATATTCGGTTTTAACTAAATGTACAAGCGCCCTGTTCAGTATGCCATTACGGATTGGAAAACTTATCACATAAAAGGAAGAACATCTAATACTTGTCGCTAACGCCAAGTGTAATCGTTGTGTAATGCATTCATTCGCGATGAATCGTTTCTTCTTCGTCAGAAATCTTTTAATGCATTCTGCAGTGGCAGATGGGGCTTGTTTCTTGTGGTTATCAAACTCCTGTACAGGTTTTTGTGTAATTGTCGAAGTAGCCTTTGGGTATTGACACTGATCTTATTTAAATAATTTTTCTACTGCCCCATTAGAAAGTAGGCTGTTACTACGGATATGTGAAGGACGAAAGTAAACATCTTCTCGCTTGTTTACAGCGTTTATAAAAAACATTTCTTGTGTATTTACAGTAGTTCTAAAGATACCATAAAGGTTACTAGCTTTTAATGTCTCTCTTCAACTAAATTGTTACATTTTGTTTAGGAAAGATGAGGTAGTAGACAAAATAGCATAGACTATTTGAGAGGAAAGTGTGTTTTCCACTCTTTTGGAAATATAGCTTCAACGTTTTCACTCAGTGGTAAAGTATCAATTTCTTACCTTGTAGTGTAATACTTATACTATTACATTACTCTCCCACAGCTGTCTATGGACCTCTATTTCTACATTGTTGGCTTAATTTTAACGTATTTCATCAACTTGCAATGCTCCCAAGAAGTAATGTTCATTCTAAGCTAGATAGTTTTTGCACAATTATTTTTCTCAATCACTTAATTGAATCGAAAGGGTGGTGAGAATGCCAAGGTCCGAAGTACACAATAAATAAAAGATATTTGATATATTCCCGGTAGCCCGTGCTGTGCCGCCAAAGACGCTAAAGACTGTATTTCATCGTAGTTCTCGGTTTTGAAACTAAATAAGACAGCGGCAAGTGGCTGTTTACATTTGGTGTCAAACAGATATTGCTAAATTTCAACAAATAACCGTGATTGAGGTGTTTTTCGTAGGTAAATTGGGTAGCACTGATACTAGACGATCTCTGGGGCCACTTTTACGGCCACCGAAGAGTCGCGACATGCTTAATGTTTACCTTGTAAAAGCCCGAAAGCTAGCAAAGTTGTTTGCGGGGACTTACGGAGAATCTGAAGATTAGAGCTTCGGGGTGGGAACAGAATCTATGATTTCTTCTGGTGTAGCTTTGGGACCTCGCCGTGGAACATGGACGTGTCTTTTTACAGGTAGGTCGTGCCCTTATTTGATTCTGGCGGTAAATAGGCATGGTGGGCATTTATCACGCAGAAATCTGCGTCTATGCAGAGGCCTCTCTCCTGTGTGAGTACTAACCCATAGAGGCGCAGAAAAGGGTAACTAATTCTCACGTGCTGGATCCGTCATGAAACAAGTTTTAGTTTGCTGGTTGTCCTGAGAGTCATAATTAGGTGCTGTAACCAAGAAGCCACGAACACGATTTGTAGAGCGGTTTCAAGACAATATTTGCAGATTCTGAAACCATCGAACTCCACAAATGTGTTAATCTGGAATTCAGGATTGGATGTTTTTAGAAGGTTTTTTATGCGGGGCTAGGGACTTGAGTGTCTTACGGTTCTAAACGGCTTCTTCGGGCAGGTCTAGATACAAGAGTAGCGGCCAAGCCCCGAGAGCCTAAAAGGTGGTGGCTTTTTCAGTTAGAGTTGGTTAAATGTGGTCATTGGACCGAAGTGCTTTTAGTAGCCTGGATGCTTTTGTTTTATACCTTTCTGGGCCTCTTTATCTGCTATTTTCTAAAGGAACTTGAGAATTATTGCGCAAAACTGTGCTGTACGCGATTTGATTTATCTTCAATTCTCGCGCACAGGGGACTTAAGTGATTGATTGTGGTGTCTTAGCGACGAACAAATTTGAACACATTATTATTAATAGAAATACTAACTTCGGATGGTAATGCCACAAATTTATGGATCTACAATAACTACTAATAAGATGCTAAAGAGCTGCCTTCAGTTAATTGAGAGAATTGAATGCACCTATACGTATCATTCTACGTTTTTGCAATTTTGTGTGAATGAACTATTTATTACAAGGCTTCGTAAACTATGAGTGCACAGATAACGATATTTATTACTATATGGTTTTCAAAATGATTGATTTCATATTAGCAAATGTATTATTTGAACCACCTGATTATCATCAACTATATTTAGGTTAAATGTATGGTTTCTACTCCGTCAATGTAAACACGTGTTCAAAAGCGTTCGTCTCAAAAGTTTGAGAAAGCACACAGCCACTAAATAGGGAATAAAACAGAAAGAAATGCCTTTGCATCTATTCTCACTTAACGTTTTTTCTAAAATCGATTCCACTAAACCTATTAATGTTAATCACACTTACTCAGAGCAGAACGAGTGCATTCTGGTAGCAATTAATCGATTTTTCGACACCTATAGCTGCATTTATCGCGTCGGAGCGGCTGTTTCATTTTTGCGCCGGCTAACGAGCCCCATTTCTGACTAGAGACAATAAATTAGTTTGTCAGGGCTAACAAGTTACAACCCACCCGTACCACAGGCTAGTAATCCCTAAATAGACTTGTTACACTAAAATATCTTCTAAATCTGACAGGCTTAAAGCAGCTTATTTGAATCTTTGCGTTACTTTCCCTAATTTATTAACGTTAAGGGGCGCTCTACTTTTAAGAATAATAGCGTTTTTATGTACCAATCTGCTCGGTTCCCCATAAGCCTGCGTTTCCGAGCATACTGCATGCATCCATTAATCGACTCTAACTAGTAATTTGATGCACCCACGATACACTGCATTACCGACTTTAGGGGATCTTAAGTGTGCTCGTCCAGAACCACCTTAGCGACGTTGCGTTGGATCAATAGAAAGAAATGCCTTATTATTAGTATTCGTTAAAGTTATGTTAATTTAAAATAGCGGGTAGCCATACATTTTCGTTATCGAGTAGGCACAGAAAACAGTTTCTAATTTATGAATGCAACTATAATTATACTAAATTTGTCAAAATTCACATTCAATTTTTGACTAGACTTATACTCGTACTTGCATTCATATATCAAGAACTATTTTCAGTGCTTAATCGGTAACAAAAGTTCTGTGAAGTCCGTTATATTAACAACTGCGTATGTATCTAGAGTGTTTTTTAGTTAGTTAAATCTCGTTCATGGTTTCAAGCAAGCGTTTTGAATCATCTGAGCTAATCTTCTAAACGAATAATGTAACTTTGACGTTGTCTCATAAAGTACTAGTAATTAGGAAGAATGTACCCAGGATGGGTACACATAATAGCATATTATATGTAGACTAAATAATGTAACAGTGTAACAGTTGTTTACATTACTCGGTTTAAAGTTGGGAGGTGCATTGTAATTATTCTTAATTCAAATTTATTTTATGTTGACAATTAAAAACAAGTACCTTATGTAGATTTATCTTAACCAAATTAGCTATTGACAGTTGATCAAACACTCCATCCTAAAACCCAATGAATACTATTTCTCGTTTACTTCAGATAATTATTTATCAGTCGTGAAATGGTTTACCTTATGCAATAGCTTTGTGGTTATAAAACATATCAATCATTTAGATATCTGATCACTTCCACAGACGAATCTCCACCTATGTACATAAATGTATCCAACACCTAATAATCCGTGACATCGATCTTTACAATCCTACCAGCATTTAGCTGTTCACCTCTGACTTCTCCACAGCAATGGTTGTTTCCTAATGGTGACCCACGATGTTAAACTTTACACTACTGAATATCTCTCACATCCAACTGTCTACCTCTAATCCATCCACAGCAATGACCAGCCATGTAGACCTTTACACTTATGAAGATCTTCTATTATTTGGGTATTGTTTTACTTCTTCGATATGTTAGAAAACAAGACCTCTTGATTTTAAAATAATCCAGTTTAAATTAATTGAATACTCATCAATGTCTTTACGTACTAAATTTCTGTGTATTCTATTTTCGATAAAGTACAAAATGACTTGTTAGGTGTTTTATATCCACTTATATCTTAGCACCCGGTCTTCTTATTAAATTTACATTATTGTCAATTTCAACATAATTTTAACAATTAGATACTACCGTATGATCGAATACGTTTATACTTCAGAGGGCTGTGGAATGTTTTGTTAAAATTAATGTTGGCAGTAAATGTGATATTGGCATTTACATTTGACAGTTTAAGCTTATATTAGTAATGCTATTGCAACAAATACACACATTTAAGGGAAATATGAATATGATCTTGCCTTCAGGTTGTCATAGCCCGAGGTCTGTAAGTTAGCCGAAGGTAAAAGACAAAAATATCTCCAGTGGTGCATACTAGCTATTTGTGCAACAAGTGCTAAAAGTTTATGTTTATGCACGAGAGAGGAAAATTATTAAATAAAGCCGAAGGCTGAGTTTCATAATATGTCTCGTGCATAAACCACTTTTAGCACGAGTTTGCATACAATATTTTTTCTACGAAATTTTCTGTTATTAATTCTTAAATGTCGATTTAACAAAGGTTTGCATTTATGACAGTTATAATTTATGTCATAATAAAGAGATAGCCTTGACGCGCAGGTGAATGTTTGTGGAGCCAGTACTGTGAAAGTCAGTTATCAAAGATATTTATAATAGCACACATCTGACTTGATTTATTACATAACGCTTTAATTATTTAAAAACGCTTTACCTCTAACGCAAAAAGTAACTAGAATAACTTTACAACCTCACTTCCAGTTTGAAATTGTAGTTTTATAACACTACTTCACTTTATAACACATGTGCTAAAAGTAAACAGCTGATCTCTTTAAACACGCTAAATTATAAAACTTCACCTTTACTGAAAAAAGCTAGCGCTAAAAGGCCTACTTTTAGTGGTGGTCGTAGAAAAAATATTTTATTTACTAGCATATTAGTAAAATGAGTATGAAATTTCAAAGTGATATTAAGTACATTTAAAATAAGAATGTGTAAGTAACATCAATGATTGCCTGCATGTATGGTTGCTAAGACATTGTTTGTAGTTGCATAGTTACCATGAGATCGAAGGAGAAATAATTTGAAAAATCCCTAGGCAGTTATGAGCAGCTTTTTTATGACAAAAATGAACAATATCATGTTGCTAGTAAATACAATAGTATTTTTCATCATACGTACATGTTATTTTACTATATCAGTATTGTCTGATTGATTGAAATGTCACCCATAAGAGCCACTGCAGTTAAAATTTAACAGCCATGGCCGTTATTTAATTGACAACCGTTGCTGCACTATTAAATTGAGTGCATTGTTTTAATTTGTTTGAAAAGAAATTAGTAATCAACCGTTGCTACACTACCAACCTAAGCGCGGAACTAAGGTTACTAGTAAATTTTATTTATATTAAAATATTAAAATTTCCCACTTTTAGAATATATTTGGAAAACTGTTAAACAAAATACGGCCGATATCACATATAACTGATTTGGATAATTTACTACCCTCGGCCACAAAATGTATCCTCGTCCGTTATATGTCCAATATCGACTTAATACCGTTAAATACTATAACATGAAATGTATAAGTACAGAATACCAACAATGTCAAGTGAATGACGTGTGACATTTAATCCCCAGGATTAGGTGGTCCTGAAAATAATGACATGTGGAATTAAATGACACCTTAGCCCCAATATATACGCTATCGTTTGCACTTCCGGCTCAGAGATTATAAAATAAATTCAATTTTGCAATGTGCTGCCAACGCGACAACAATCCAGATTTTCAAATTTAAAATAGTTTCTGATAGCGACAACACATACGTGGTAACTTAGAAAATTAGTTACGATGATAAAAAAAAATTTTTAGTCCACGTTTTCTTCTTTGGGACCAGAAGTGGCACCTGAGTCCATCTTTGGAAGAAGTAAAGTGGGGCTTTAGATATAGGTAGCGCCAAAAACTTACACAATCCGTGTTAGATTCACTGTTATCGCATTGATTGGACTGCCAGGTTTTAAAAAGCTCTTTATAGAATTTCTGAATTCAAACTACGTTTATCCATATTTAATTTGTGTACATTTTCGGAACAATATGTAATATTTACTTTATAATTTGTTATTATTGAGTCATACTTTATTGTAAACGTCGCCTGTATTAATTCCCGTTTTTAGGTCGAGCTGCAATAACTTGACTAAATTTGTAATTGTAAATATATTTGCATTTGTAACAGCCTTCAATAAAATACCAGTTTAGTAGGTCACGCTGAATTAGCAAAAACAAAAAGTTGCGTACACATTAAACTTGGAATAACGTATGAACACAGAGTTTGTATGTCAATAATTTTAATACAGTTTTAACATCCGCTGTGTTAGCTTTAATGTCGGTTAACGTTGCTACAATTGCTATCACAAGAGAGTTTCACCCGGCCTTCTTGATTACACAACAGTAGAATAGAGCTACGTTGATCGTGATCTCAAATTAATTGGCTCAATTAAAACCGCGAATTAAATCCGCGATTTGATCTAATTCCGCGAATTAAACCGCAGATTGATCTAATTAATTTTCGCGTTTTGATCTAATTAATCACATATGAAGTTTGATATGTAATTTACATATGTGCTACTGATTAAATTACGCGGCGGCCATTTTTAATTTGCTTCCGGAATTACTCGGCGGCCATTTTCACTTTTCGCGCGAATATTTGAATTTGAAATTTTTCAGATTTTTTTCTAAGTTTTATTTTATGAATTTAAACTTCCCGGGTGTCGGCCATCTTGGTTTACTGCGTGCGCACTTCTCGCGGCTGCCCTTTTAATTTGAAATTTTTCAGATTTTTTCTAAGTTCAATTTTTTGAATTTAAACTTCCCGGGTGTCGGACATCTTGGTTTTCTGCGTGCGCACTTCTCGCGGCTGCCCTTTTAATTTGTAATTTTTCAGATTTTTTCTAAGTTCCATTTTTTGAATTTAAACTTCCCGGGGTGTCGGCCATCTTTGTTTTCTTCGTGCGCACTTCTCGCGGCTGTCGTTTTAATTTCTATTTTCGCGCAAATATTTGAATATCAAATTGGTAGATCTCTCTCTCTCTCTTCTGCTCATCGGGCGTTGGTTGAGCGCTCTACGTTTGCATCCACATTGGGCTTACATCCGTGTTCACCGCTACACCACGGAGCGCTACGGGATTTAAAGGGTTTGAACACAACGCCATTTCGCTGTTCTGACGTCACGCCCACAGATTTTAAAACAAACTATTTTTTCAAAAATATAAATTATAAGAATGGGATTGTGTAGCCTGTTGTGTTTAAAGGTTGATACAATTTTTTAAAGGTTGACTTTGTAACAGGTTTTCATGTAAATAATTCTTTAATTTTTATAATTTGCGTGACGCGCTATCGAGATTCTCATTGTCCCATCTTACTATATAGCTAGAAATTTCCGCTCGGTCGGCGATAAGAGGTAAAGTCAGATCGTAAATATAAAACGAGTTACAAATTTGATTTTAATATATTCCTGAAATACTAAGTATGAAAAGGTCTCACATAATTTTATTAAATTATTTATTTATTAATTTTTTTTATATTTAAGTAAACCAGCTCAACATTATAATATGTTATACATGGTCAAGATATCACATTACACATTAAAATGTCTTTGAAAAAAAAACTGAGAAGGAGAAACGTAACTTCCTCGATGAATGGGTGATGTCCTAATCAGCAACTGGGGGGTCGATTAATAAGTCTTGGGGTAATCGTCTTTTTAACCTGGTGTGAATTCCCGTTGTGCCCAGTTGATGGTGTTGTGAACTGCTGCATTCATGGATATTTTCGAAAAATTTCTTTGTGGTACGTTTTATGTATTGGCATATGGTGTCTACGCTTAATTCGGTATGAAGTTGCTGAGATCTAACATACCAGGGTGCATTACATGCAATACGGAGCACTCTATTCTGGAACGACTGAATCTTCTTTATATTTGTAGCAGATGTTGTGCTCCAAACTGGACAAGCATACGTAATTAGTGATCTCAACAAAGCTTTGTAGAGAAGAACTGTGCATTCACGACGAAGGGGTGTATTTCTATTTATAAGCGGATATAGTTGCAAACGTCTAACATGGGCTTGGTTCAGCTTATAGTTTATATTATAGCTCCACGTTAGCCGTGAATCCATGTATACCCCCAAATATTTCACTGCCTTGTCTCGTGTGTTCCATGGAATTTCATCCTCGTTAATAATTACCATTGGAGCTTCTTTTATCCTTTTAAGGGTAAATATTTTAGTAACACACTTGGATGAATTGAGTGTTATCGCCCACTTGGAGAACCATCGATTTAATATGTCCAATACTTCTTGTAGTTGTTCCACCGCGATGTCCAAAGAATGGTGCTGCGTGATAAGTACAGTATCATCAGCGAACGTTGAGATTGCACTAATGGCGTTATGTGGAATGTCGTACAAATAAATATTGAACAGTGTGGGACCAAAGATGCTTCCTTGCGGGACACCTGCAGCTATAGTTTTTGCATTCGATATTGATGCATTAACTCTCACAGCAAATCTCCTGTTTTCTAGAAATGAAAAGAGTATTGCACATAAGTACTGTGGTAGGCCAATGTGTAGCAGTTTATATTTTAGTCCTTCTAACCATATTTTATCAAACGCTTTGGTTATATCCAAAAAAGCAGCTGTTGTATATTGCTTCATTTCAAATCCACGTTCAACTATTTCGATTATACGTTGTATAGCATGTATCGTAGAATGTCCTCTTCTGAAACCAAATTGCGTTGGTGGTATAATCATATTGTCATCTAAAAATGTGTTAAGTCGATTACTAATAACTTTTTCCAGCAGTTTTGAGAGAGTAGGTAGTAAACTTATTGGCCTGTAGCTACTGCGATCTTTTTTATTCTTTCCTTGTTTAGAGAACATAAGGATATGGGCGTACTTCCATGAATTTGGGAAATAACCAATTCGCATACAGGCGTTGAATAATGTAGATATGTACGCTAGAGTTTTTTTTAGTCAGGTTCTTTAAAACTACATTCGGTATCAAGTCATATCCGGGTGATTTTTTAATTGGGAGCAATTTAATATACCCTTGTAGCTCTTCAGGACTCGTCGGTTGATTAAAATCACTAGGAATTGGTAAGTTTGTTTCGTTATACAAAACTACTTGATGGAAAAAGTTTCTATTGTTTTGGTTTATTGCTGGGGTAAATGTTTCTTCAAGATATTCTGCGAAGAGATTACTTTTCTCGGGATCAGTACTATATGTGGTATTGCTGAATATTAGAGTAGGTATGGCTTCGTTTTGTCGTGTTATACGCTTTGTCGTTCTCCAAAGTCCGGGGTCGCTAGGTTCAAGGTTTTCAATATTCTTTTTATAACTATCAATTCGATAGCTATCGATTTCCCTTCTGCCAAACCCTTCGCAGTTTACTTTTTTGTTTGATGAGGTTTAGTATGTACATAGGCGGTATGTTGGGGTTGCTTTTATTATATGATTTGAATGGTGTAGTTGATTTTTCTACAGAATTCACTATTGATTTGGTAAGGACATCAACACTTGCGTCTATATCAGTTAGGTTGTCAAGTTTAGAGGGATTAATAAGAGTTTCGTCTAAAATTTCTTGAAAAGTATTCCAGTTGACAATACCCTTTATTAATCTTGGCACTGTTAAGTTACGTATGGGTGCATCCGTAAAAGTAATTAATGTAGGAAGATGATCCGAGTCAAGTTCGTGCACAACAGATTGTTGAATAGGGAGGTTAAAGTTTTTAGCGACTACTATATCAAGAACATCAGGTACGTGATCATTCCGGTATGGATAATAGGTATATTCTTCTGGTGCAAGAATCTGAAGTTGATGAGTATGTGCAATGGTGTTCAGTTTGATCCCACTAGAATTGTTTACTCGACAACCCCAATGAGTGTGCTTTGCTGTTTAAATCACCTATCATTAAAGTAGCAGCCGACGTGTTAAAAAGGTTAATGAAGTCATTATTATGGAGGCCCTTATTGGGTTGCTTATATGCACTTATGATCTTGATCGTGCTGGCCTTGCTTGTGGTTATATTAATTGCTATTGTTTCTAGAGAGATGGTTGGTGGATTATCTACTTCATTGTGTAAAAGTTGTCGTCTTATGAATATAGCTACTCCACCAGAAGCAGTTCTTGTCCGTCTGTCCTTGCGGTATGTGTTATAACCACTAATTTTGAATAATTCGCCATCTGTTAAATGTGTCTCTGTTATACATGCAACATCTACGTGATAGCGGGCCAGAAATGAAATAAAAAGTGATCTCTGTGCTTTGATGCCATTAGCATTCCAGTTTAAAACAGTGAGATTTTCTAAGGAACGTGGGGCGTGATTATGCATTAAAAAGGTTTGGAAGTATTTCACTGATGACAAAGGATTTTATGGTGTCGAGGTGAGGAATTATTAGTTGTGTGACGAACTGAAGGATGGTTTCAATGATGTGTGAAGAACTAGATGAGGGATAGGGTTCATTTGTTAGATTCTTGTTCTGTAAACTGCACTGTGCTGCTTGTTTGTATGAGTATCCAGATGTTATTGTTGGATATGGGCCACTTCTCCGTGTTGAGCTGTTCTGATTGTTATTGACATTTCTAAGTTGAGGACGTAGTTTTTGTAGTTCTTTATGATGTGGACAACCTCTATAACTAGCAGGGTGATTGCCTCCACAATTTACGCAAACTGGGGGGTCCGCTGGTCGTTTTGGACATTCATTAGGTTTATGATCTCGGTTACATTTGACGCATCGTGGTTTTGCTGCGCAGTAGTTTTTAGTATGTCCAAATTCTTGACATTTGTGACACTGCGGGATATTTGCGGGTTTTCTTCTAGGTTCAACTGTAACTTTACAAGAGAAAAGGTAGCTGACTTTGTAAATCTCGTTTGCTGTTTCATTAGCTGTAAGAAGAATTGCACATATTGGTAACAGCTGTTTTTCCCTGCCAAAAAGTCTGGGAACACTGATAACTGGTAGTTTTAAGTTGACTAATTCATCATGGATTTCCTTATTACTTAGTGATACAGGTACATTCTTTATGACAACGTTCAAGCGCTTATCGTTGGGGTTCTGATATGAGTGGTATTCGATTTTATTCTCCAAATAGTATTTAGTCAGTGAGCGATAATCGTCAATTGAGTTCACTTTAATTTTCAGATGTTTAGTTTTGTATTCGGTCGAAAATTCACTTTTAGCAATCGTTTTGATGTCTTTTAAAATTTCTTGGTAGTTACTAACATTATGAAGAAAAATTGGTGGAATTTTATTTTTACTGTCGTTTGATGGTGGTTCTGGTTGGCTTCCGCTGGGCATCTCAGAATCTTGGTTTTCTACAACATCTTTATCTGTAGCTAATATGTGATAACGATTCTGTGTGATTAAGTCATCATGAGACCAGATGTAGCGTTTTTGTACATCACTTATAAGTGGTGATAACATGTCCGTTTTTCTTTTGACGGCTGGATTAGGAGCGCTCTGCCCCGTGAGGGGCAGGCGGGAATGCTCTTTGGCCGTGTTTGTTAAATTGAAATTTTTATTTTTGAAACGAAACAAGTTCAAAAACTCACGTTAAATAGTTGGCGATTTATCGCCAGACAGCGTTCTTGGCCTCTTGTTATCGTAGTTTGAACTTGACACACCTGCACTCAACAAGATCTCGAGCGCAACTCCAAATTATTTATAAAAACCGCGGTTATTTGAAATGCTAGAATATGTTTAAATTTATGTTGCTATGTGTAATTACAAAAGTCGTTATAGCCCGGGGCTGGGTTTTCTATTTGTCATCGTCGATTGGCCTAACAGGTCGTTGCCTGTCGGTTATAAGAGGTAAAGTCAGATCGTAAATATAAAACGAGTTACAAATTTGATTTTACACATATGATAATTAAACACATGTGAATAATTATTTTAATTCGCGAACAAAGCATCGTCTCTCGTCTCGCTTATCGCAGCTGTTCTCTCTCGCTCTCAAAGTCGACTTTGAACCCTGGTTGTCACGAGATTGTCATGTTTGATTTTTATTTTATAAGTAAAGCGTCTTAGTTACTTTGAAGCTCACCTTTTATAAAACGCACCAGTCAAATTTAAAATAAATCACTAGGTTTTGGCGAGGGTCGGCATCGAAATGACAATTTAATAATAATTTTCAAAGTACATTACTCTAACTTGTTGCAATTTTAGTAAGCTTTGAATAAAAATAGCAATTTTATTGAAAAATATTCTGCCACAAGCATTTCGATAAACAAAATTTCAGTTACGTAGGCTTATTGTTAATTTTTATTACGAAAATTAACTCAAAATTGAACAAAAATCACCCAATTACACATCATGTCACATACATTTTTACAAAAATCGACATCATGTCACATAAATTATACAAAAACTAACATCATGTCACTTGAAATTATACAAAAAACGACATTTTTACTCAACACACGACGAAAATTGAACAAAAATCAAGCAATTACACATCATCTCACATAAATTTTTACAAAAATCGACATCATGTTGCATAAATTATACAAAAATTGACTTCATGTCACTTGAAATTATACAAAAAACGACATTTTTACTCAACACACGACGAAAATTGAACAAAAATCACGCAATTACACATCATCTCACATACATTTTTACAAAAATCGACATCATGTTACATAAACTATGCATAATTTTGCAAATGTTTTACACATTTTTATAAAAGGCATTGCTCAAAATTAAAAGAAATCGCAATTTCGTTGAAAAAATCTTCTACCACAATCATTTCGATAAACAAAATTCAAAAAATCTTGTACTTTTGATGGAAATATATGTATGTTGACCACAGATTTACATAATTTTGAATAAAAACGCGCAATTTCGTTGAAAAAAATGTTCTGACACCATCATTTCACTTAAAATTTTACAAAAACGGACATCATGTCACTTGAAATTATACAAAAACGACATTTTTACTCAATAAGCGATAAAAAATACGCCATCCCACATTATTTCACTTAAAAAATTATCACAATTCGTTTTATAAATCGTTTTGTAAAGTGTGCTGCTGCCTAAACCTAAGCAGCAAAAAGTGCCAGCCCCGACTGTTACTACAGGAAAAACCGAAATGGAAACTGATAACTGCGAGTCCGATTTATAATATAAATTAAAAACACCAGCTACTCATCCAAGTCCACACCAAAAAGGTTCAGTCAGAAGAACTCCGATAAGGAAACGCCTCCAAAAAAGGGCCGTTAGAAAAACGACTCTAAGGCAGATGTCATCAACATCAAAAACGAAGGGAATTCTAGATTGGGAGCATCTTAAACTTTAAAATGCCACAATGAAATTTGTTCTACGATAACTTGTAAACGAATTCTGATTTTATTACTTGCAGCCTTTTTAATTTGAAATGTTGTACACCTCAAACTACAGTTTTGTAAATTGCTAGCGGATTTTTAGAAAATAAGTCATTCAGTTGCACATTTATTTTTATATTACTAAGTATTATACGAAATAATAACAATATATTTGTTTATTACAAAGTTTTTGTGTTTTTTATTTCTACTCTGCTTTTGTTTTTAAACGAATCTGCAATAATTACAAAATGTAAAGCTAAAATATTAGTATTTGAAGTTATTTTACAGTTACAAAGTGTAAAATTTCAAAAAATCAATCTACGATTTCATAATGGGGTGATATAATTTAAAAAATTGTGATTTCTTTTAATTTTTAGCGATACATTTTATAAAAAAAGTGTAAAACATTTGCATTATGCTTAGAAATAGCTATAAAACTGTTTTTACATCATTTTCGTTTTACAAAACGATTTATAAAACGAATTGTGATAACTTTTTAGGTGAAATAATGTGGGATGGCGTATTTTTTATCGCTTATTGAGTAAAAATGTCGTTTTTTGTATAATTTCAAGTAACATGATGCCGGTTTTTGTAAAATTTTAAGTGAAATGATGGTGTCAGAACATATTTTTCAACGAAATTGCGCGTTTTTATTCAAAATTATGTTAATTTGTGGTCAACATACACATATTTCCATCAAAAGTACAAGAATTTTTGAATTTTGTTTATCGAAATGATTGTGTTAGATTTTTTCAACGAAATTGCGATTTCTTTAATTTTGAGCAATGCATTTTATAAAAAAGTGTAAAACATTTGCAAAATTATGCATAGTTTAAGTAACATGATGTCGATTTTTGTAAAAATTTATGTGAGATGATGTGTAATTGCGTAATTTTTGTTCAATTTTCGTCGTTTGAGTAAAAATGTCGTTTTTTGTATAATTTCAAGTGATATGTCGGTTTTTGTCAAATTTTAGGTGAAATGATGGTGTCAGAACATTTTTTTCAACGACATTGTGCGTTTTTATTCAAAATTATGTTAATTTGTGGTCAACATACATATATTGCCATCAAAAGTACAAGAATCTTTGAATTTTGTTTATCGAAATGATTGTGGTAGAAGATTTTTTCAACGAAATATTTTGTATAATTTCAAGTGACATGATGTCAGTTTTTGTATAATTTATGTGATATGATGTCGATTTTTGTAAAAATGTATGTGACATGATGTGTAATTGCGTGATTTTTGCTCAATTTTGAGTTAATTTTCGTAATAAAAATGAACAGAAAGCCTACGTAACTGAAATTTTGTTTATCGAAATGCTTGTGGCAGAATATTTTTCAATAAAATTGCTGTTTTTATTCAAAGTTTACTAAAATTGCAACCAGTTAGAGTAATGTACTTTGAAAATTATTATTAAATTGTCATTTCGATGCCGACCTTCGCCAAAACCTAGTGATTTATTTTAAATTTGACTGGTGCGTTTTATAAAAGGTGTGCTTCAAAGTAACTAAGACGCTTTACTTATAAAATAAAAACCAAACATGACAATCTAGTGACAACCAGGGTTCAAAGTCGACTTTGAGAGCGAGAGAGAACAGCTGCGATAAGCGAGACGAGAGACAATGCTTTGTTCGCAAATTAAAATAATTATTCACATGTGTTTAATTATCATATGTGTAAAATCAAATTTGTAACTCGTTTTATATTTACGATCTGACTTTACCTCTTATAACCGACAGGCAACGACCTGTTAGGCCAATCGAGGATGACAAATAGAAAGCCCAGCCCCGGGCTATAACGACTTTTGTAATTACACATAGCAAAATAAATTTAAACATATTCTAGCATTTCAAATATGGAAAATAGATAATAACCGCGGTTTTTATAAATAATTTAATAAAATTATATGGGACCTTTTCATACTTAGTATTCAGAATATACTAAAAGCAAATTTGTAACTCGTTTTATATTTACGATCTGACTATACCTCTTATCGCCGACCGAGCGGAAATTTCCAGCTTTATAGTAGGATGGCACAATGAGAATCTCGATAGCGAGTCAGGCAAATTATAAAAATTAAAGAATTATTTACATGAAAACCTGTTACAAAGTAAATGTTTAAAAAATTGTATCAACCCTTAAACACAACAGGGTACACAATCCCATTCTTATAATTTATATTTTTGAAAAAATAGTTTGTTTTAAAATCTGTGCGCGTGACGTCAGAACAGCGAAATGGCGTTGTGTTCGAACCCTTTAAATCCCGTAGCGCTCCGTGGTGTAGCGGTGAACACGGATGTAAGCCCAATGTGGATGCGAACGTAGAGCGTTCAAATCCGATCCAGCCAGAGATTTTTTAAAATTAAACATCCATTCTGTGAATGCAAGAGAGAGACAACCAACGCCCGATGAGCAGAAGAGAGAGAGAGAGAGAGAGATCTACCAATTTGAAATTCAAATATTTGCGCGAAAATTTAAATTAAAACGACAGCCGCGAGAAGTCCGCCCGCAAAAAACAAAGATGGCCGACACCCGGGAAGTTTAAATTCAAAAAATGGAACTTAGAAAAAATCTGAAAAATTTCAAATTCAAATATTCGCGTGAAAAGTGAAAATGGCCGCCGCGTAATTCCGGAAGCAAATTAAAAGTGGCCGCCGCGTAATTTAATCAGTAGCACATATGTAAATTACATATCAAACTTCATATGTGATTAATTAGATCAAAACGCGAAAATTAATTAGATCAATCCGCGAAAATTAATTAGAACAATCCGCGGTTTAATTCGCGGAATTAGATCAAATCGCGGATTTTATTCGCGGTTTTAATTGACCCAATTAATTTGATATCACGATCAAGGTAGCTCTATGCTACTCACAACTTACTCCAACCGTAATCACGTTAAACATCTCCTCAACAACATTCCAACTACCAAATATATTGACTTGGTCCTCGTAATCAACAATTTTGTCCGAAGCACTTTCTAAAGTGCAATAATTGGAAGACTTTAAACATTACTCGTTCAAGTCGGATTCAAGTTTTTTCTAGGTAAAACTACTACTGCTACAATACAAGAATTTCTGACTCAGATCGGAGACTACAACTCTCAAGGTGTAATAAAACTATGGGAGAAAGCATATTGAACAGTCGTCAAGAAATAAATGTTCTGCGACTAATTACAATTATCAAAGTTAAAAGGAGCTACGATTATTACAACTCCCATAGATTTTCTCGATTTGAAGCGAGAAGAATCATCAGCGTTACACGTAAAGCTATCAAACATACAATCAAATCTAAACAGGTACCAAGGGCAATAATCTAAAGCTACAAACAACAAGTAGAACATTGAAACTATACTAGATGAACAAAAACCACTGCATACAAAATTCAATAGTTACATAGTAACGTGAGGAATGCTCACATAACTAGAAAAAGCCAGAGTACTAGCCAAAAAGGGAGCTAAATTAGTTGAACACTGGAGGTTATTCAAAAGCAACAACATCAAACTAATAGGACAATTTCCTGATCATCATAACTACACAAAACCGGTTTTCTTCATTTAAGTGACGAGAAAATAGAAAGCATCTGCAATTTACATACACAACTGACAAGAAAAATGAAATTCAACCTTTGATACCAACGAGGAGTATTTTTATTCTAGGACCCGTCAACAATTCTGCTAAGCAAGAAGACAGATTTGAGAGTCAACATATCAGCAATTAAACAAGGCCACACGCAAATCTTTTATGAATACAGAATCAACGAAATATTCGACTAATGGAAGAACATCACCATTCTACATAAAGAAACAATTATCTAAGAACCAAATCTTTTTAGGCATTATTTCATCAACGGAATCTACGTTCAGATCCAAGGTCGCTGCAACCAGGTGTAGCAGCAGCTGGACTAGTAGAATCTATGACCACGCAAAAGCAAACAATCCAGCATATGGAGCAACTATCAAAACCTATAACAACCGCAGGTAGGTAAAATAGTAAAACTCAAACCTTCCCCATATAACATTTAATGACGTAAAACCAGTGGTTGAAAAGCTACATGTTTCCACTTTTAAGTCATCATCAGGTTTCTAAATTAATTAATGGCTAGAGAATTACAAACCTAATAAAAGTCAAGACTTACATAAAATCCGGAAGCGGTGTATTGTAGATTAAAATTTAATTAAGGCGAAACTCAAAGGAATGCGTGTTAACCTTGAAGAGGCATGTGTTGATTAAGTCAAGTAAAAAGTGCGACCTTCGTCGTTTAACATCGAAAATACATGCTAAAATAAGAATAATTAATTAATTAACAATATTACAGTAACGAATGTGATAAACTTACGGGAAAATATTAAAACAATTAAACATTATTAGCAAGTAAAACTGTCACCGATACGTGAAGCGAGTCAGGACAGAAGTGAACAAAATCAAAACTGACAGTTTTAAAATTTAAAAAAAGCCGGTAAAGAAGGAAACTAAAATTAATAGGTCCCTGTAAAGCGGCGCAAGGCGGAACTAGCTTAAGAATAACAAATCATTTTTATGATAAAGGATTTCATTAAGGGACGACTGGGGGTTTTTATTGTGAACATTATGAATCTCCTTGGTCTCTAGCAAATTAAGTTTGAGGCTTTTATTACATAAATGTAAAATTTCAAAATTCTCAGAAGAATTAAAAGAGTGACCGGTTTCTAAAATGTGATTAGCAAAGGATGACTTGGAAGGTGAAATGGCTAAATTATTGTTTTTAATACAGGATAAATGTTCTTTGAATCTAGTTTTGAACATCCTGCCCGTCTGCCCAACGTAAGAAGCATCACAACCCCCACAATTCAGTTTATAAACCCCTGATTGTTCAAGAATATTTAATTTGTCTTTGGTATTGACTAAAATAGATTTTACATTATGTTTGGAAGAAAAGGAAATGTTTAGATTAAATTGTTTGAGAATATTTTGGAATTGATATGAAATTGGGCCTATATAAGGTAGTGAATAGTAAGTTTTATCGTTAGATCTTGAAGAGGTTAAAGTGGTGAAAAGTTTAGGTTTTAATGCAGAAAATATTCTGTTTTGAAGTTTTCTAATCAACTCGAAAGGGTAACCGTTATTAGAAGCTATAGTATAAATTATCTGCAGTTATACTACAGCTTCTAATAACGGTTACCCTTTCGAATTGATTAGAAAACTTCAAAACAGAATATTTTCTGCATTAAAACCTAAACTTTTCACCACTTTAACCTCTTCAAGATCTAACGATAAAACTTACTATTCACTACCTTATATAGGCCCATTTTCATATCAATTCCAAAATATTCTCAAACAATTTAATCTAAACATTTCCTTTTCTTCCAAACATAATGTAAAATCTATTTTAGTCAATACCAAAGACAAATTAAATATTCTTGAACAATCAGGGATTTATAAACTGAATTGTGGGGGTTGTGATGCTTCTTACGTTGGGCAGACGGGCAGGATGTTCAAAACTAGATTCAAAGAACATTTATCCTGTATTAAAAACAATAATTTAGCCATTTCACCTTCCAAGTCATCCTTTGCTAATCACATTTTAGAAACCGGTCACTCTTTTAATTCTTCTGAGAATTTTGAAATTTTACATTTATGTAATAAAAGCCTCAAACTTAATTTGCTAGAGACCAAGGAGATTCATAATGTTCACAATAAAACATCCCAGTCGTCCCTTAATGAAATCCTTTATCATAAAAATGATTTGTTATTCTTAAGCTAGTTCCGCCTTGCGCCGCTTTACAGGGACCTATTAATTTTAGTTTCCTTCTTTACCGGCTTTTTTTAAATTTTAAAACTGTCAGTTTTGATTTTGTTCACTTCTGTCCTGACTCGCTTCACGTATCGGTGACAGTTTTACTTGCTAATAATGTTTAATTGTTTTTAATATTTTCCCGTAAGTTTATCACATTCGTTACTGTAATATTGTTAATTAATTAATTATTCTTATTTTAGCATGTATTTTCGATGTTAAACGACGAAGGTCGCACTTTTTACTTGACTTAATCAACACATGCCTCTTCAAGGTTAACACGCATTCCTTTGAGTTTCGCCTTAATTTAAATTTTAAATTTTAATCTACAATACACCGCTTCCGGATTTTATGTAAGTCTTGACTTTTATTAGGTTTGTAATTCTCTAGCCATTAATTAATTTTAGAAGCCTGATGATGACTTAAAAGTCGAAACATGTAGCTTTTCAACCACTGGTTTTACGTCATTAAATGTTATATGGGGAAGGTTTGAGTTTTACTATTTTACCTACCTGTGATATTTACCCCATTTCGAGATGAATTTGGATTCTTCAATTGACTATAACAACCGATTCTATAACGTAAGAATGAGTGATAACAGCTATCAACATAAAAAATACGGAAGTTTACCTACAACTACCTTAGAAAATGGAAAATTAGCACCCTCTCATCTACAAGAAGATTACCAAGTTTATCGAGTATCCAAAGTTTCTATTCACAAAGCCGGCGGATGTACAGAAAAATGAAATCGTAGTGCGATAACAAATAACTGGAAATCATCGAAATCATTCTGAAGCAGCTCCAAGCGGTGAATGTAATCCAGAAATAGCAGTAAGAAACGCTGATGTAAACGCGAAAAAGAACCATCGATTTTTTAGAATATTAATGAAATTGCTTGACAAACGTCACAGACGTTTGCCACACACAAATCAGCAGGACGTGTCCATAACAAAACAAACAATAAATGAAAGTTGCCTAGATAACGACGACTAATCTGGTTTGTGGTTAGTGTATTTCATAGCCGCCCGTGTGTGAATATGCAATCATATTCGTTCAGTTAACTTGAATAGCCTACTCATTCATTCTGTGGATTGTGAAGAAAACGAAATATTTAGATGTGGGGGTAGAAAAATGTGAAAGGAAGTTGAACCGGTCATATACCAGTTGAAATGGATAAACAAAGAAGACGGAAGTAAGACATAAAACCGCCGTCAACAGTCAGAAACCTACCAATGTGCATAGTCATCATTTGTAAACAAGAAGCAGTACCGTTGAAACGATAATGGATTATGGTAAAACAAACCCAAACAACAGTGACACCAACAATCGTACTCGCCCACATCTTAAAAGAAATAGACAGCAAATCAAACAGCACGTTCTTTCGAGCAAAGCCAATAGTGCAACAGCAATTTGCAATAATGTATAAAAGGAAGTGATTATCAATAGTACTGGAGTAATCCAAATAACTCTTGAGTGCTACATCCGAACCAAACAGTGTACATTATATGCAAAATCATTCAGCAGAATTCCGATAATATCAACCTTTAACAAAATTATTCCAGGGAATTTCACAAATACTGTGGAGTCCCTTAGCAGTAGGGCCGGTCAGCAGTCTAAGCCGGCCTGTGCATTATCAGCTATAATTTACCAAGGGCACTGATAATCACCCGTAATAATTTTGACTAGTGATGGGCTTATCCGAATGAAAAATAACCGGTTATCCGGTTATTGAAATAACCTATGTAACTCGGTTTTCGTTCCAAGTATTCGAATGAAAAATAACCGCATGCTGATACGTACTACGCTTGGAATATAAATTATATAAATATAAATACGTCATAACTCATAAACAAAGCAGGTTGTACTGAAAACACCATTTGGTTATCGCGTACCTACCTCCTATCATAAAAAATATCAAATTATCAAATTCTGGCTACCTGAAATCTGACCGCCTAAAAACTGGAAACGCAGCAAGCTATAAAACAATTTTTTATTTGCTTACATCTCCAAAGGTTCAAAACAAGAGGCAGTGCCTTTAACCCGCCCGATCGATAAAGATAAACGTTTTCCCACTGTTTTTATTGCGATTAGCTGCAGTCCCACATATTTCTTTCTTTCTACACTTCTTAATAAATATCTCTTCATTTCCAATACATAACACATAATGTACGGTCGGCTCCTTAGAAATCGGGACACTACACACTATTATGATATATTTTGCATGTATTTTTTAAGTGTATAAACTGGATTTTTGCAGTTATTATGGTTTTAGTTGTTACGTCAGATTGTTTATTGTTTGTCAATTATGAAATGCCATCTCACATTAATGAAGTAACCGGAGCAAGAATACTCCAAAGACTAAAAGAACATATTACGTGTCCCGATTTCTAAGGCGCCGACCGTACATATTTTGTTTCGGTTATAGATTGGAAGAATGTACGAGTATTCGAGCTAATGCAGAATAGCAAGCCGTAAAACATACAATTACAACAATATATTATTATAAATCGCCAGCAATGGAAAACAATAAAGGTGTAACCAGATATATTTCATTCATATCCACAATTACTTACTGCACAAACTCCTTAGAAATCAAATAAAAATCATTTATACAATTATTACAATAATTAACGATTAACTGAGTTCCTCTGCTATCTGCAAGTTACGATGTCGATGCAGATGACGGTTAACCGCCAACCGGCAAACCGGCTGACTTAATCGAAACGAATCGAGAGCCAAAATTTATTCGAATTATTATTGAAATAATCATTCGGTTATTAATACCATTCGAATGCAAATAATTCGGTTATGAAAATTGTCCGGTTATGCCCATCACTAATTTTGACAAATAACAACCCGAAAGTGCGTTTTCTAGCCGAGGGTTATTTCTTTCAGGTAACGCACTTGAGGGATCTTATTTGTCAAAATTATAAGGATTTATTACTGGCCGATGTGAATTTGGGAATAGAAGTTCTTAAATAAATTAATAATTTTTTTCTACTCACTGTATAGAAAGTCGGCTTTTGCGCCCTTGTTTTACTGTCAATTTCCAACTAGCGCAGCGGGAGCCAATTTTTATTTGCTCCCGGCGGGAGCCAATATTTATTTGCTCCCGCATTTGTGTTTATGTCACCATGGATATCACACCAAAGCTTTACAACGTTATGCTGATTTGGAAATTAGACAAAATGTCACTACAGAAATCTAGTGTCACTGTAATGATTTGCTAAAGAAAAATTTTTGAAATTTCGAGCAATAGAACATGCGTTCGAAGAAAAAATCATATATATATATCACTGGAGCAAAGGTTCATTTCCTCCCTTGTGTGTTTAATGCCCTCCGCTAACGCGTCGGGCATTAAATTCACACGCGGGAGGAAATGAATACCTTTGCTCCCTAGATATATAAATAGCTATTACCGACGAGAGAAGCAATTTCTCTGACAAATTAATTTGACACTTCATTATAATAATATGTTGGTGGCACTGTAAGTCTGTGTCAAATTCGAGGTTATCAGGTTAGGTTTTGCGTCAGTTTTGACACAGACTGTCGCAAAACCTAACCTGCTAACCTAGAATTTGACTTAGATTTACAGTGCCACCAACTTGTCATAAGATACTACTGAATTTTAATTAGGTAGTTTGCATGGTGATTGAAAATCACCCTAGGGTCGTTTTCACTTCAAGTGTGATCTGATTTGTCAAACTGACTCACGTGATTAAAAATAATCAAATTGGATTGGTCTGCAATAGATGTAAGAACTTATCAAGGGTAATACCACAAAAGGTGAAAATTTTTTGAGAATTTTTGTTTGTTCACATGCAAATTATTGCGTTTAAATTTCTCGAAACCAAAACTGCGTTAAAAATTCCGCGAGACCGCAGGTCGAGTGGAATTTGAGCAGTTTTTGTTGAGAGAAATTTGCAATAATTTGCATGTTGACGAAAAAAATTCTCTTAAAAAATTTTGCCTTGAGTGGTATTTGGAAAGATTATTCAACAATATGGGTAAATGACTTTTACCGTGTTCGACAGCACATATTTATAACGTTTTCCACTATTAATTCAATACTGGAGCTTCCAACACGATTATTATGAGTTTTTAGAACGACGCTGATTTGCACACTTTGACTTTGACGTTTTGGTGAAATGTCAGTCAAAGGCTACTCACTAAATTGAAATCATTGAAACCAATCGGGCTCGCGTGAAAACACTGTGACATTAGTAGGTGTTTTCAATGACAGTCAATTTTGATTGGCCGTTTCTGACAAATTGAAAAATTTTCATTGGTTCGTTCATTATAGTGTTGAATAATCACATCTCTTAAGAACATTAATTCTTTCCGGAAATTTTTTTGAGTGCGTTCCAACAACGTCGTATTAATTTTCCCAAGCGGGACGCGAGGGCAAATGAGGACGTTGTTGGAATGCACGAAAAATAATTTCCTGTTATGAATTAATGCTCGAATGCAGATTCGGTAAGAATATCGTAACGACACAAACCCCCAAAGTTAGGTTGCTCTACCTACAAAAAATTTCCAAGACATTTTTTGTTTTCTTGGTTACGGCTCGTGAACTAATTTTTCTATTGGTCATTAATGAGTGTCGTACGATTTTCACATATAATCTCATAAGAGCATTAATTCTTGCCGGAATTTGTTGTGAGTGCGTTCCAACAACGTCGTATTAATTTGACCGAGCGGGACGCGAGGGCAAATTAGGACGTTGTTGAATGGACGAAAAATAATTTCAGGATATGAATTAATGTTCGAATGCAGATTCGGTAAGAAAATCGTAACGACACAAACCCTAAAAAGAAGTAATGTCTACCTACAAAAAATTTCCAAGAAATTTTGTTGTTGTCTTGGATACGGCTTGTGAACTAATTTTTCTATTGGTCATTGATGAGTGTCGTAGGATTTTCAGAGAAATTTGTTATCTGACCTAGCAAAACATGTGCAGGTGCAACAGCCACACTTAATTTAGGTTAATTTTAGAAAGAATGTGTAACATTTAGTAGATCTACAGTACCACTAAGCACACAAAAACCCCGGAAAATATGTGAACTAAACCTAAAAATCCAGTAAGGGGAACTAGAGAACCAATAAAAAGCAAGCTTTGCGGAGAGGTTCACATGACTTACTCCAACTCTAGCCACCATAAGCATCCCCCTCAACGAGACTCCAACCCGTCAGTAACTACCAAACATATTAACCTCGCCTTATCAATCAACAAATTACGTCTCACTTCTTAAAGTGCAATAAATAATTGGAAGACTCCAGATACGGACTCTTTTCTGAGAGATAATATATTAGGTTTCTTAGGAATTCTATTTTAGAGGGACAGAAAACCCTTATACAGTGGTTACTTTGGAAAACTGACAATCTTCCGTACACGATGTGACTTACTGCCGGTCTTATAAAGGCCACTAATCTGACGTTAACTTTAATTCGCTGTTAAAATAAACAAAAGCGCATCAAAACGTCAATGCTTATGACATTTTATTCATTAGTAAACAAATTTTGATGCACTTTTGTTTATTTTAACAGCGAATTCAAGTTAACGTCAGATTAGTGGCCTTTATAAGACCGGCAGTTAGAGATCTAGAAGTTAGTTAGAAGGGAACCACTTCCAGAAGCGTCTGCAAAATAGTGCGCTCTGTAACTTGAACCTGAAGGTAACTTTGCACTGGAGGTTGCGTAAGGCAGATCGACTAACTCAAGCAGGAAGGGAGAGTTCAGGTCAGGTTAAGGTTTTCAGACAGTTTAACGTCTCAGGAAGAAGCTAGCATTCGAACTTACTGGCGTGAGTTTGTTAGAACAATTTACCCACATCCTAGCATTTTCACGATTCACGCAAGTTAAATTCGTAATTTAGTGGTATACTCAATATTCATTTCCATAAGACCCTTATTTCCGCTCAATCCATATGCTAACGCATAGCAGTTCGTTTATATTCGTCGAAGTTCAGTTATACATTCACCCTTTGTTCTCTTTTGCGAGCAATGCGGTTTCAGCTTATCGATTTCTCCGTATTTATTGTTGTTCTGGCACACCCAACGTTTCCTTTGAGTTTAGTGAGAAGTATTGAGTCATATTTCGCCATGCTAAACTTTTCCGTAGCTTTAATCAGAGGTGTTTAGTCAGCTCTTATCGTTCTAGAATTTTCTGAAGCGTTTTGCAACGAGTGCAACAAAGAACGTAGATAAGCCGCGTCTGCGCTTGGTCTTTTCGCGCCTGCATCTTCGGCGGGAGCGTCACTTAGCGTGCAGCCCTCAAGACGTTAGGGGGTGGCGCTTTGTCCGCGAGTCGGCTTCGCTTAGCCGGGCTCGCGTGAAGTCGAAATTATTAGTTGTGAAGCCACGTTGTTGTTATTGTCGAGAATCGGTGTTTAAGTGATGTACAAGTAAAGGTTTGACCGGGGTGTTTCTGTTTCGTAGAACTACGCAGATAGCGGATTATTAATTGAGGCCCTTGCTCATTGTGTTAAATCATCAGTGGCACGAGTTTCGTTATCGTCATCTGCCTGTGTCGACGTGCCTCATTCAAGTTTACCCGTTACGGGGATGTTATACCGCTCACCCTTCCTCGATTGTCGCACCTTCATGGGGCTTCCAGCAGCTTTTCTGTCGTTTCCGTTCGTTTGGCACTGGCTTGGGATGCGACTTGCAGCTGAAGAAAACAACGTAAGTCGGCACATTTAAGTTCATATCAAGGTAAATTGTTAGCGGTTAAATATATAGTGAAGTGATTTGCCAAAGTGTAGTTTGGGCCAATTGTGTCCTTTTGGTTGATTTAAATCGTAAGATGTTGAACAATTCCCTCATTGTCTTCATGTTGTTTTTGTGTTTTAAGCTCACGTAACCGATGTTGTACTATTTTTGAAGTGTTTGTCGGTAAAGTTTGATACTGTAAAGTAGTTTCTGTGGTAGAACTTATCGTTAATTTTATTTGTAGTTGTAAACATGTCATTCGTTGCCGTTTGGTCATTCGTGTTTAAGAGTACAAATTGCGTCGTTACCCCAACTAACCTTTTTGCATATTTTCCGCCGTAATATTTAATCATTGTAACGTTCATTGTCATTTGTTTCGCATGTTATTTCATCAATAGAGTTTATTGTTAATTGTTTATACGTTTTCCATTGGTGTATTTGCATGTCTTGTTCTGTCTATGTTTTGTACAGGAACCTAGATGGTGTAAATAAGTGTAAGTTGATGCCATTTGAGGTAGTTTTGATCCAAGTGTTTAAAGTCGCTACCTCAGGTTGTGCCAAGGTGATAGTAGAAAGGCGGGGCCTACTGTTCCACATTCCAGTGGGTTCAGCTATTGTTTAATGTTGTTTATGTTGTTTTCCCGATGTATTCTGGATGTGGTGGCGTCCTTCTTTTAACATCATTTACCGCTTTTGTACCGAAGCACGGTCATAACTTTTAGATGGTATTAGAACCACGACCTTCTTGCTGAGCATCTAATAGCTGGAGCACCTTGTTACAGCACATCCCGTAACGAGGTTCGGGTTGCGTATTCGGTTAAATTCCCGATTATGTCGTAAATTTATTTTGTGGGTAAGAGATCTGGCTCTCAAGCGTATGATTTTGTTTTGCACCCTTGAGGGGCTGGTTATGTTGTTAACAAGTTTTCGTGATGTAACAAGTTTGTTTCGCCAGATGAAACAACTTACGTGGCTGCCCCAAGCGCTTATTACACTGGATTAGGATCTCCTCGAGTTCTGGTTAGGCGGCTTCTCGCTTAGCAGGATTAAGCAAAACTCGCGGGTGCGGGTATATCCTTAAGCTCCCCGGGGTCTAAGCGTACTTCCGGTTGGCGCGCGGATCGGTGTTCTCAGATTCTGGACTCAAACCTGAAAGGAAATGGTTAAGTGAGTGAAACTGCCCGGACATCGCTGTCTTATACGCGTTATCGGCCTCCTTCTACTCTGTTCAGCTAGGGAGACCTAAATGCGGCAAACAGGGGGGTTTCATGGACACACGTAAAAGTATATTTTTCGAAGGTTACAGTTGCAAATGAAAGGGCGTGGGAAATAATCCCTAAGCTATCTGAGCGTTTAACGTCACCTACGCCACATAAGGATAAGGACATCAGTTTTGTTGGTTTACTGTCAATTCAGCAGCTGATTGAAAATGGCATTCTACACTCATCAATGGGGATGTCTTTAAAACTTGAGTCAACTTAAGCGATGATTTTCTAAATATTTCACAGCATGCATTATTGAACTCAGTGTAACATATTCCAAATTTCTAATAATTTACCACATGGATTGCTGAACTGATAACGGCCGCCTCGGGTTGAGGGCGGGCGACCGGCTTTCCATATTGGCTTAGAATTTTCTAAAGTTTCAGAATCAAAACTTTATGGATAGTAGACAGCTCGCGACTCGAAAAAGAAGAATAGGAAGAACGGGCGTCGTTTCCAGGTCTAAGTCGATCGTTGCTTTACATAATATATGTGAAATGCTTGTCCAGGCTGCTTTAACTTTAACTTTGTACGCAGCAATTATTTTCTGATCTCTTCCAGCCGCTTCTATTTCACTTAGATAGCCTTGGTAAATTCGCGAACTATCCTTTGGAGCTGCAAACATGTGCATCCCTCAACTGAGGCTACATCCGACTGCTTCTTCTATGTAAAATCTGCATGAGCTAAAATTTGCTGCATCCCGCAGACATCGAGTGTTCCTTGCTGTACTCGCAAATTGCACTTCTCATTACACTTAGCGCAGAACCGGCTTTACGAAAGTTTCGATTATACTAAATACGATATTGACTCTAATGCAATAATGAAAAATAAGAAAATACAAGTCGACTTTCATCTTTAAATGTAAAAACAAACATTACAGACAATGAATGGACGAAACCCGTTTCATACTGGACATCTACTTTGATTTTTTGATAGATTATGATGTGGTCTGATCAATCAAAACGAAAGTATTGGTGAACATTTTTCGGAGGTCTGGAAGTTCCTCTTCCTCTTTGTTTATTTATTTCCAACAATTTAGTTGCAATGCCTCTTCAAAACGAAACCTAGTCATACAATAAGGTTTTAACAGTGTAAGGGAAAGTATTATTCCTCCCTACGTACGGCAATTCACTAGTGGGCAATATTTTGGCCTGTCATGTCAACTTCATCCTTATTTTCAGTGTACATTTTTGTACGATTTGGTTGATCTACAAAAACGCATTTCTTACGAGATTGTGAGGAACATCCAGGAAACAATGGATGCCAAAGCGACAACGCTGTTGTGGTTGCATTTGTACAAAACAATTTCCTTATCTGTTAAATCATAATTGGAACATGTTTCGATTATTTTTCTTTAATAATGTAGAGTTATGGTTTAGTCTACGTTATGAGTTCTATTAGATGAAAGTAAACTAATATACAAAATGGTAATTTGTAAAATTGCATCTTCTATATTGAGTCACGGTTGCGTTAGTTGTATCTTGAATTTGATAGCTTGGAACATAGTGAATTTGACAATCCTGAATCTACAGCTTTCATTATATACTAAATCTGTAGTAGAGACCCACTTCTGGCTTGCTGAATTAAAAATGCAAATGTAGCAAGCAATCCATATGTAAACGTTTTGCGAGCGACGGATTCCTTTATTGCACAGGTGAAATGCGTTTCCTTGTATGAAATTCCGATAAGTCTATTCCTTCTCCATACAATTCTAAAGACTGAATCACTCGCATTCCTGAGCTGCCTAACATGAATATTTCGGATTTAGAATCGCAGGCTCTGTATTTGGCGTATTCGGTAGTTGACGTCTCTTGCGAATTCTTTCGTATTTTTAACTCGTTGCCAGCAGCGACATGCTCATGGTTTGCTTTGGCATGTAGCATAAACAGGTGGATGAAATATTTTCAAGCTTTGTACTCCCCGCGTGGCATACTTCAAACGGATTTTTCCGGAAGCACTTTCTACCTGTCGAAATCCAAACTGTAAGACTAATATCGAGTATCCTGGAAGTTAATTTACTCCCACATAGCGAAACAGATACTTTTCGTTAAGCTATCATATTGCATAATTTTTGTTTCTTAATACAGAGTATAGGCTGTTTACATCACTATTCCATTTGCAGACTACAAGATTACGTAGAAAAATTGCAATCGTTGCTACTCTTAATTGCTCTGGTGGAACATCAAAAAGAGCATTTTGTAAGGGGATTCAAACCTCCATGTTTTCTTTTGCACCATCTTCTTATATCTTGGATATTTTCCATCGATCTTGGTATTTACGTAGTATTCTCTCTTTAAAACATCCTTTTCTTTTTCTTTCGGTGCCATAATCGTAACGTCCGCAGGCGTTCATCTTGTAGTTCTTATTTAGTAGTTGTCTCTGCTGTGCTCTGTTGCAGAGTGTACATAATTTTTAATCCCGATCTAAGGTTTGGTGTTTCTCATCCATAATAACCGCTTTTAAGCTTTTGTATTTGCCTTTCCCGCCAGTATAGGTTTTTTATGATTTTGATATCATTTTTGTTGAGTACGACACTTCTAAGTAGTCTAATCATTGGTACTGCACGCTGTGGAAGGTCTTTTCATAGCATATCAAACAGAGCCAGACGTATCTGCAATGATCTAGGCAGTTCTGTGTTCCAAAGCCCAATGTAATACACCAGTGTGAATCTTGCACTGCCAGAATATTCGTGTGAAAACGTTTTTAAAAGATGTGCGATCTTTACAAGTTGCTGCATTTGTTTTATTCTGAAAATTCAGAGGGCTTAAGTTCAGTCGGTCTGATGGAATCTTTTCAGTTTCGTATATTATCTATCCCGCAGGAAGACCGTCTGGTCCAGGTGATTTGTTATTCTTTGTTAATGTTATAACGAAGTGTACTTTCACGCGCATTATAGTTGGTACAGATAATTGTTGTTCCTTATTGAAAGTGTGCTGTAGTTCAGGTTCGTTGTCATCGAAGAATGAGGACGTATAGCTCTATACCTTTCTTGCTTAATGTCCTGTGGTTCTATGATTGGGTTACCTCTTTCATATCGTAGTTTCTTTAGAAACTTCTACTATATTTATTCTACCAATGTGTTAATGTTTTTGCTTCGCGAAGTTATCTGAAGAATTATCCCAAAAATAAAATATACAAGAAAAATTGGATACCAAGAATTTTTACTGAAAATGGAAACTACATCAGAAAAAATTAAGATTTTGAAAAACAAACATAAGCTTAAGCAAGTAAAATATAATATAGTATATATAAACGAACATTTAACCAAGAAGGAAAGAGACGTTCAAAAGAAAATCCAGGAAAAAGCGGAAGAGGAGAAAAACAGGGGAATGACACAAAAATAGGAAAAGGAAAACTATATATTAATGGAAAAGAGTGGAAATGGGATGATAAAACAGGACAATTAAAAGAAATGACAAACACCAACTTCAATATACCAAAAAAGTGAGATATTATGTAATACGGAGTAGCAAGGCAACGAACCAGGCAAAGAAAAAGGAGATGAATGACAACAAGACAGAAAATGAAAAAGAGAAAAACGAAACAAAATGCAAGAAAGATAGAGAAACAATAGTAAATAAAACTAGAACAGCAACTAGTAAAATAGGAACATGGAATGTAAGAAGTCTCACGGGAAAAGAAGAAGAAATAGTTGAAGAAATGATAGACAAACACATAGAAATGTTAGCAATAACACAAACTAAAAAGAAAGGAAAAGGCTTTATGAAAATTCAGAAAGGTTATTGGCTATTCTGGTCCGGTGTAGAAGAGACAGATAGAGCAGCGAAAGGAGTTGGACTGATAGTATCACCCAACTGGCTGAAAAATATAACAAAAGAAAGATACGTAAACGAAAGAATACTAGTGATTGAAATAATATTAAGAAAGGAAAACAATTGCTCAATAATTATAACATATGGAGTAAATGAAGATGCGAGCAAAGAAGAAAAATACAATTATTACAAAAAACTACAAGAAGAAATAGACGATGCAAACAAAAACCTCATAATGGTGGGGGATTTAAATGGACGAGTAGGCAACCGTAACAAGGGTGTTCAAAGAATAATGGGTGAAGAAGGAGAAACAATAATGAATAATAATGAAGAGAGAATGATAGAAATGTCCATGGAAAATGACCTAATAATAACAAATACAAAGTTTAAACACAAAGAAATCCATAAGATAATATCAAGACATCAAAATAGCCAAGCAGAAATGAAAAGTCTATAATCGACTACTTTCTGGTACGAAAGCGATATTGGAAATATGTGAGGCATGTAAAAGTAATAAGAAAAGCCGAAATTGGTAGCGACCATTACTTAGTCCAAATGAAACTAATACTAAGACAAGAAGAAAAAGAAGACAAAAGAAGAAATAAAGTAAAGAAGAAAATAAAAAGTTATAAGCTCAAAGAACAGACAAAGGAGATGCAGGTATAGAAGAACAATGGAAAACACTAAAAGAAACAATACTAGTGGCAGCTGAAGAAAGTTGTGGAACGACAAAAATAGGGAACAAAAGCACAAAGAGAACAGAGTGGTGAACAACAGAGATACAAAAAGTCATTAAAGAGAAGAAAGATCTATGGAAAAAATATCTTAGCACAAAAATACAAACAGATTACGAGAAATACAAGGAGGAAAGAACTCAAGTTAAAAACACAGTAAAAGAAGCAAAACAGGAGTCATGGAGGAAATTCGGACAAAACATGAATGCAGATTTCAGAGATAATCAGAAACTATTTTACGGCACACTGAAACAACTAAGGTAGAAAAAAGGGTATAGTATGAAAAATATGAAAGACAAAGTTGGAAATATAGAAACTGAAGAGAACAAAATAATGGAGAGGTGGGAAGAGCATTTCAAGGAAATAACAGAAGTTAAAGATTCAAAGGAACAGATAAAAGAGAAAACGAGGAAAAGTAAAACAACAGAAATAATGATCATTGAAGAAAAGGTCGCACAATCTATAAAGAAATTAAAATTAGGAAAAGCAGCTGGAATTGATAAAATCACACCCGAAATGATGTACTATTTAGAGGAATCAGGATTGAAAGAATTTACAAAGTTGATAAATAAAATAATAAAAGAAAAGAAAGTACCCCAGGAATGGAACACAGGGATCATTCTACCAATACATAAAAAAGGGAATGTAAGAGATTGCTCAAACTACCGAGGCATTACGCTAATGTGCATACCAGAAAAGGTACTTGCCAGAATAATAGAAACCAGAATAAAAGAACAAGTAGAAAACTCACTAGAAGAAACTCAGTATGGCTTTAGAAAAGGCAGGAGCACACAAGACCCAATATTTATATTAAGACAATGTATCGAGAAGTGCATAAACAAAACCAAAGAAATTCACATAGTTTATATCGACTTAGAAAAAGCTTTTGACAGAATAAGACCAGAAGATATATGGCAGAGCTTACAAAGAAATAGAACGAAAAGTCGATTGAGTTTGAAATAAGAAATGGCCTGAAACAAGGATGTGTGCTGAGCCCTCTGTTATTCGCATTAGTAGTGAACGAAGCAATAAAGAACGCAAGAAATGAAACCGATGACACTGAGATATTGGAAGATGCAAAAAGTTGAGATATCGGAGCTGCTATTTGCGGACGACATGGCGATAGTAGCAGATACAGAAGAAAATCTACAGCATAACCTGAACAAGTTAAACAAAGAACTGAACAAGATAAATATGAGAATGAACGTACAGAAGACAAAAGCTTTTATAATAGGACAAAGTAATAAAATACATGATATCAGAATAAACGGGCAGAAGACAGAACAAGTCGAAGAATTTAAATACTTAGGAACAGTAATAGAAAAAAATGAAAAGATAGAAAAAGAAACAAACGATAAAATAGCAAAAGTAGGAAGAATATACAACGGACTAAAGACAACATTCTTGGAGAAAAGAGAAATAACAGAAGATGTAAAGATAGAAGTGGTTAAAAAGGTAATAAACATCGCATTAATATACGGTAGCGAAACTTGAACACTCACGAACAAAGATAAGAGTAGAATAAACGCAACAGAAATGAGATTCATAAGGAAAATAGATAGGCAAACAAGAAAAGATAGAATCAGAAATGAGAAATTCAGAAATAAATTTAAAATAAAACCAATACTGGCAAAATCGAAGACAGACAATTAGGATGGCTGGGGCATATACAAAGGATGACAGACGAAAGACTTGCAAAGAAAGTGTATAAAGCGCGAGCACAAGGAGTCAATAGAAGAGGAAGACCTAGGAAAACGTGACAAGAGGAGGTGAAAAAAGTGGTGCAGGAGAGAGGAATCCAGTGGAACGAAGTCAAAACTCTAACTCAGAATAGGTAGGGATGGAAAAGGCTGATCAACTCAACCCAATAGTCTTACACCTCACGGTAGAAAGACTCAGGAATAAGTAAGTAAGTAAGAAGTTATCTGCCATAATTGGGTGACTCGTCGATTTCTCGGACCAAGCGTTTTCCTGTCCACTTGTTTATGCAAGATTTAAAAGAATAACGCAGCCTGCAATTAGGCAGTCAGTTCAAGCTGAAGAATTAGTGCAGTTCGTAAAAATCGTGTCGCCGTTGTAATTTTCTAGATTGTTTCTTGCAATTAACGTCTGCTTAATTTCGGTGGTAGTGCATCAGGGATTTTCCTTTCTACCGTTGCACCTTGCGAGACGGGATTAACGAAGCCGGTGAGCTGAAAATCTGACTTTTTGACCAGCAGTCGGGTTTTATCATTCCAGCGAACATGCAATGCTCTCGACTCCGCAAGCTGCCGTGATGCGGCTTGGTAAATAATCGATGTCCATGTCGAGCTGAAGATTGTCGTAAATGGTAACGCCAGTGCGACTCGGGATGCGATGTTGTTGTAAGCATAACAGTACTGGCCGCAGGGCAACTTGATTTAATGTGATTTTATTGAGTTGTGCTATGCAAATACATTTTGTGGGTTCCGTGCTTTTCTTGCCGTATGGCTTTCTTACCGTCGGCCCCAAATATGAATTTGCTACGAATTCCCTACATCGACGTGACTGCATTCATCTATAATTATTTCTCGCTGACTTGGCAATGGTGCCTTTCCTCTCGATTGTGTACTACCGTGCATCTGTTAGGAAAACTGCTGGACACTGCCTTTTTCCTTCCGTGGCTTGAGGTATCGTAACGGATTCTGTATTTTTACTATATTATCGTATTTGAGTAATTACTTCATGTTATGCACATTTTTTATTTTCTATTGCCAAATTACCCTCCTTTTTTAAGTGTTCGCATGCTTAGATTTGGGTTTATGTGCAAAATGTTACCAATTTACGATTTAGTAACCCATTCAGGGAATTGAATGTCTTCTTGGCTGTCGTTTGCAGATTTGAAGTTAATCCTCCGGCATTTTTTTAACGGCACGTAGGAAATAATTAATGGGAATCAGTTTTAAGATTACTGCACCATAATTTCTTGTAACTTGGTGTGTTCATTATAATATTTTAATATTATTGGGCGTTTTGTTGTACAATGTTGTAAGACAGAACTGAGAAGGTGTTTTTGTAGTAAACTTATTAGCTGAAAGTAAAAGTAAGTGACCGAGGTTCAGCTCACCATTTTTCTCTGCCATTCCGTTGATGTGTCTACGAGACGTCATGAAGATTTGGACGTTGATTTTAACATTGTCAGGCCCTCAACATAATTAATTCTTGACGTACCCTTACTGTGAAGTAACAAAGAAATGCATTTCAGGTGCCTCAAACTTCCTTCGTCCCGACTGATTGCTAAGTTTAGCAAATCATTGTTACGGGTTTTTTGTTTTTTGTAAAAAAATTTAATTGTAAAGTTGGCTATTACTTGTAACGCCTCGACAGATACGGTCCTTTTTTACTATATATTTGTACACGAGCTTTGCTTTGAACTTTGATTACAATATTTTTATATTTCTACAAATTTATTTCGTCCATATGGGTGCCTCATATAATAATACGGAGTCAACTAGACGTACTGATGCTAGTACTACTCGTCTACTTTTAAGCATATCCATTTCTGCATTGCTGGCTGCATCATTGACAAGCTGTGTCATACTTGTGTTGCTGTTGAATATTGTTCTTCAATGCATATCTGTTTCCTCTTTTTGAATGGGCAACCCTTCCTCCTTGAACTGAGTAATCCCACAGTTTCTGTCTTGTGTGGTTCAGTTTAATTGTCTTCAATTTTTAGTTGAGGAGTAGCGCCACCTGGTTAGCTTTTTTAGTTCCTTTTCATTCCTGCTTCCGGTGATAGTAGCAAGATTTTTGCCGTGGGCATTTTTAACAATCTATTGAAGTAAATATTTCACAGGAGTGGTCCTAAGACCGACTCCTACAGTACCCACTACGCTGTTTCTATAGTCTCCTCACTTATTTCGAAAGTCATGTGGAGAATTCGGTTGCACGAATACGTCTTTATAGAAAAAATACCGAGTACATGCAGAGTGGATTTCAAACAGATGGAGCCATCAACACTGGCCGAAAAGACCTGAAAGTCTCCAGTTTAATAACCTTAGCGCCATCATTAGTAACGACCGTGACACCATCCCCGACGCCGGAGCTCGAATTAAAGAAGTGGATGGATGAAGTTGTGTCAAGTCACCGAAGTGCTATGCGACCACCGAATGTCCATCCTGACCGTCATGCTGGCGAGCGATATTAAAGCACGGGCATGGACATGTGAACGAAGATGACAAAAAGGGGATGAGCCTTGTACCGATTGCCAAGAAAATGTGAGAGACGAGAGTTTGATTGTAGGGCTACGTAATCAGAAGCAACGAAGGTTCCCTGGCGAGCAATGCATAGAGTCACAGTCGCCAGGGATGATACCCTCGTGGCAGGCCGAAGAAGCCGTGGCTCTACCGGCTTGAAAGAGGGAAACGAAACTCTAACCTCATCCATGAAGGCGACTTTGACAGAATCAAGTGCGAACGGGCGGTTTTCTAGCACCTGTACGGGACAAACGCTAGAACGAAGAAGATATTAACTATATATGGTAATATGGCCTTTCTAATAATTTCTTTTATTATGCTGTTAATTTTCTTGGGCCAAGTGCGGTCCTGTCCACTTTCTTTCGCTGATTCAAAACGCTACGCTTGTAGCGGGACGCTGAAGGAATGCTGGTTCTCTCGGTGATATTGAATCGGGGAGTTTTCTTCCGCCATGAGATTTCGCGAGAGAAAGGGAAACTAACTTCTATCATAGTTTCGTGGGGAATTAGGTTTTTCCGTTTTTCCGCCAGCGCGCTGAAAATGTCATTTTTCAACCGGCAGTCGGGGTTTGCCCTGCTAGCGGGCATGTAGCATCGCTCCCGATTTCCAAACTGTCGCGAGAGGTCGCGTGGTGATTAGCGAAATTTATCCGAAGGTGTTTTATTCCGATTCCGACGCAAATCGAGATTGTCGCAGATGGTAACGCTGCTGTGATACGTGAATTGTAATATTTTGCAAGCATAACACAACTTGATTTAAGGTGGGTTTATTAAGTTGTGTGCTATATAAATTAGCATTTAGAGTTTCCGTGTCTTACCGTCTCGTCTTTATCTTCGGTTTCCAAATATGGATATTATATCGGTCTAAAATATAGCACGACTGCGAAGCATTTCTATTGAAACTCGCTACATTCTATCGCTGCCGGCTCACTCCTGTTGCAATCCCCTCCCATCGATCGTGAATCTGCCCTTTCTGTGTTTTCGATAGTATGTCTTTTTCCACTTTCTCTCCCTCCTTTGCAAGCATAACACTATCGACTGTAGGGCAACTAGATTTAATGTGGTTTTATTAAGCTCTGTGTTATAATATAAGTTAGCATTTAGAGTTTCCGTGTCTTCTTTATCTTCGGTTCCCAAATATGGATATTATATCGGACTAAAATATAGCACGACTGCGAAGCGTTTTTATGGAAACTCGCTACATTCTATCTCTTCCGGCTCATTCTTGTCTCATTTTCCGCCCTAGACACCTTCTCACCTAGACCATTTCTTTCTGACCTGGCGACGACAATTCTCTTTCTCATGACTGATTCGTTTAAGTTGGTGTGCTTATCATAGCACTTTAAATAGTAGTTGCTGTCTTTTTATATTATTCTGTTGTAAAGCAAATATGCTGAACGTATTTTTAGTGAAATCAATAGCTGAAGGCAAGGTAAGTGAAATGATATTAGTTCCATCATTGGCATGCGACTCTGTTGATGTTTCTTCAAGGTTGGTGTTGTCTCGAAAACCTGCAGTTTATTAGACAACATTGTGGCGCGTGACTTAATTATCATTCTCGAAGTACTCTTATTTTGAAGTAACAAACAAACCTATTTTAGGTACTTTGAGCCTCCCTTGTGTTTACTGTTTTATTGTGATATTTTACGGGTTGTTTTTTGTATTAAGTAACGTTTTGTGTGTTAAACAATATATTCTCAAGGAGCCGAGTTGAATGCATTAGATGCACATATCGTGTCGAGTAGTCGTCTAGTACAGTCGTACCGGTAAACTTTCATGAAAACTATTTTAAAATGGCTGATATTTGTCAAGGATGCACTATTAAGATTACATCTAACCAGCAAAAGGTACACTGCTGTACATTCAGTAAAAAATACCATGTGTAAACCTGACCTCAAGTGATATCCAGTTTTTAAAAGACAGTAATGAGAAGTGGAGTTGTGCTTCTTGTACAAATTCTTCAAAGAGATTACGAAGCACTTCTGATAAGGAATTCGGGATGGAGCTTGAGCAGTACAAGAATGATAGGACTGGTAGTGCAGTGACTGGATATATCGAAGAAGTGGATAAATCGACGTTATCAGTGATACAAACGCAACTTCGGACATTATTATGCGAACAAAAAGAAGCTTCAGCTTCAATAAATCTGTCATGAAAGAATTGATGACATACATACACATTTAAAGAAGCAATAAGAGTTTATGAACGAATGCCTGATCAACATCAAGTCGCTGGTAACCTATAAAATCAAGCTCCAAAAAGAAAATGAAGAACTAAAATCCAGGATCAACGCTGTGGAGCAATAGTTCAGACGGAACTGTTTGAAATGCAAGGTCTCCCGGAAACTCCCGGGGAAAACAAAATTTCAGTTGTGCAAGAAGTTGGCAAGTCGATAGGTTTTAATCTTAAAACCAATATGATCAACCTCCAGGAATTGTCGTCAAGTTTGTGCGGCGTACCGATAAGGAGGAATTCTTAAGGAGAACGAAGATAAGGGGGGAGTTATAGGTGGCCCACATGCATTCCGATTACATGAAACTTGTTAAGCATGACAATTACGTATACATAAATGAATTTTTGACTTCCCAAAATCGATTGCGTTTTAAAAATGCCCGGAATTTAAAAAATGCGAATAATATAAAATGTCTGTGGACCAGAAACGGAAATATTTACATTCGAGCGAATGTATTTGCTATAAAATCTGTCAAGGACTTTAAGGATGTGCACCAGTCGTCCTCTTATTATTTATTATCCAATTGTAAGAAGCCTAAAAACTACAAATAAATTTGGGTGCTGAATTTATATATGTGTGCATTGTGTACGTGTATTTTCCGCGCTCCTCCAAATACCAAGATTATCAACTGTTTTGCAATAACACGGCAGATAATATTGAACTGTTAAATAATAACGTTATAGTTCTAGGAGATTTGAATATTCCACTACTGTACCCGATTACTAATGATCGCATCTTGGGTAATATCGAAAATAGAGTCTTCAATTTTATAAAAAAATTTAATCTAAATCAGCTGAATTGTATTGTAAATAGCGAATTACTACCGGATATTAGATTACGTTCTATCAAATATTCATGTATCAGTATGTAGATGTGAGGATTCACTTGTACTATTAGATGGGCACCATCCAACTCTTGATTGTAGGTTAGAATTTAATAGAGGAGTAAAAATATGGGCGGTTTTTCAGACACAATATAATTTTAAAAAGCAAATTTATTGGATTTGCACTATGCTTTACATGATACAGACTGGCAAATAATAGATTTTCCAGTTCCATTAGGCATATACCTTTATTTTGACATTACAAATAATGTCTCAAAAGTCCTCATCGATATCGCACCTGCGTTTTGAGTTATTCAAGGTCAAAGGTCACAGAAATTAGTTTTTCGCAAATATCTCTCTTTCTATGGGTCGTATGACTTTTTTAGTTATTACAAAAAATGTAGGCTAGGAAATTCTCTACACAAAAGATTCTACAGGTTCTTTACTTACAGTGACCATTCAGTAAATAACGCACTGTTAAGTTTTGCAGACGGGTTTTACTTTCTTTTACGATAAAAGCTAAAATTCGAAATTGAGTTTTCAACAGACCTTCACGTTTTAGAGTCCCCTGAACCCAAAAAACATGTTTTTGTTCGTTGGTCTGTCTGTCAGTCTGTCTGTGTGTCTGCCTGTGTGCTCACACAATATCTCAAAAACGAACAGAGGTATGACATTCAAACTTCATATATAAGATTTGTGTACTATCTAAATGCTACAGCAAGTTTTTGAAGAAAATCGCATAAATGGAAGTATGATGTTTACGCTTGTAATTTTTCAGTTTTTTTCAATTTTTTCGAAACCGGCTCTAACGATTTTTTTTAACCCTCAGACTGCGGAAACCAGGTCTCAAGTGACCCGGACTTTCTTTTTTTTTAAATAATTCTACCGTTTTCCAATATACTGCTTTGGGTGTTTGCGTATTCCTCGAAGCTGTTATGGAGATGCTGTAGAATACATTTCGTGGAAAAATTTCTTGGTAACCTGAGATAATCCACTCGGGTCACTTGAGACCCGGTTTCCGCGTTTCGCGCTCCATTGTTTTTGTTGTTTTCTGGAGTATAACAACACTGTGTAAAATAATAGGCAAAAAGAATGGATCTTAATAAAATTCCCCCTACGGAACAAGAATTGTATGACGAAGTAATGCGTGATGATGACGAAAACGACTTTCATTTTTTGTCTGATGAGGACAGTGGCAGCGATAAAAGTGATGCAGAATATGAAGAATTTTTTAGTCAACAAAAATAAAAGTCTTATGATTATATTATCATGTGCAAGTATGTATTAGAAAAACAGACATTGTGGTGCTTTAAAACTAATTTTAAAAAATTGAATTCGATCCGGGTGACTAGAGACCCATTTCCGCACTCCGCGTAACTGAAATTATTTCCTCCGAGCGAGGGTTAAACTTTACATTTTTAATACATTTTTAATGTGCAATGTGAGATGGGTGCTTTTCCAGTTGAATACCTCTAAAATGTGTTTCTTTTGTTTTCTTTTGTATATTTTTTATTAACTCCTATATTAAATAGAACACCCGGTATATTATTACATTTAAATTTTAGAGAAAATCGTACGACACTCATTAATGACCAATAGAAAAATTAGTTCACGAGCTGTATCCAAGACAACAACAAAATTTCTTGGAAATTTTTTGTAGGTAGACATTACTTCTTTTTAGGGTTTGTGTCGTTACGATTTTCTTACCGAATCTCCATTCGAGCATTAATTCATATCCGGAAATTATTTTTCGTGCATTCAACGTCATAATTTGCCCTCGCGTCCCGCTCGGGCAAATTAATACGACGTTGTTGGAACGCACTCAAAAAAAATTCCGGAAAGAATTAATGCTCTTATGAGATTATATGTGAAAATTTGTCTCTTGAACTCACGCTCTTTTTTGTATGGTTTTTGTAGAATTTGTAGTTTTTGACAAATGCTTAAAAATTTAAAATCAAATGTTTGGCTAATTATAAGATCACTGTAAAAGGAAGTTGTGTGCGTGTATCACACCAGATTTTTTACATGCTCTCCCTAGTAGACGTAATCTATGTTTTTCCTTGTTTTAGGTACGTTCTACAGCTTATCTTAGTTCTCATCCTTTTCCTATCCACATGTTTCTTTCCGTTCTCTGTTCTCTCTCCGTTAACTCCTTCCTCACCATTTTCTTTTGCTTCTATAATATTTTCAATGTGGAAACCAGGCTCTTTTTACGACTTGTGTAGTCAAAAATTTCTGGTAGGGGGTGTTGATACAAACTTCTCCGTAACACTACACAGCGCCGTTGACATTAGATGTTTCCCGTGATATGTAACACTATGTCATGTGTTTCAATTGGGAAATAGGTAAACATTATATTATCTGAATATATGATTCCAAAGCTAATAACTACTGATGTAGTTTTTCTGTTGTACGCTAGCCACAACCAGCCGTTTTAACTCTATACGTCGGAGAAATAATACACAACGGTGCATGCATTTCCACACCACCTTGGAGGTAGGGTGCAAGGCGAGTTTTTTTTAGATGGTTTCCCCAGTAGCTCTAATCCATGTTTTTCCTTGTTTTCAGTACGTTTTACAGTTCGTCTTCGTGCTCGTCCTCTCCCTCCCCCTCCGCATGTTTCTCTACGTTCTCTTTTCTCTCTTCTTTAACGTCTTCCTTATCATATTCTTCTGCTTCTGTAATATTTTCTTCTGCTTCCGGAATATTTTCAGTGATGAGATCAACAGGATTAATCTCATTATATTCTTCACCTTGAATATCTCCTGTTGAGCCTTCAATAGCATTATCGACATTTGTGTTGAGACATGACTGACCGTGACAATGGCCACAAACCATTGAACATGGTAGCCTAATTTTTTCTGCACCCGCAATGTGTGTTATATCCTTTAGTGCAATTGCAAAATATGGTGTTCAGAAGTACATCTGGCGCAGCCGACAATTGTGTCTTAATGGGCTCCAAAATATTATTATTGATCGTCCACCCCCACTGTTCAGGATTTAAATCATTACCAAGCCAATTCTCTACCTGATAATACACTTGACTCAGATGTTGGTGAGCGGCTGCGGCAGTAGGTAGAAGTGACGACAATTTCACAGCGGTGTTAAGTCTTGTTGACTTCGCGAATGTTATATATCGATAGTTGTCAATGGATACTTCTGATTGAGGGGCTCCATACATTGCCAGAAGAATTCGTACTCCAATCTGCAACATTGGATCTACTGAACAATTTTTCTACTGAAAAACTTCTGCTGATTGCTGCAAACCTGGTCGTTTCTCGAACATTTTGAGAACTTTTATTTTTCCTTTGTTAAACAGTGCAGATGTTGTGTCGCACCCAGTGATGTCATGTAGAAACAATAGATGTTTTTCACAATTAGGAAACTTATCTATGCTAGAACAGTATGTCTTTGATCCTATTTTTCCTATACCTGGTTTGAGGAAGACAGTATTGCTATGCAACACCTTCAGTATTTGACATAAGTGAAATTATTGTTACTGGTATTAGTTGTGCATTGCAAACTCTTAAACCTAAGAAATCACTGGGGTTTGATGAAATTCCTATATATATTTACAAAGCCTGCTCGGAATATTTAGCTAAACCGCTAGTAGTTTTATTCAATCATATTAGTGTGGATACTTAGACATCCCCATCCGGAGAGGTGAAAGATATCCAAAGTATGCCCTGTTTATAAAACCGGAGGAAAGACTGATGTTGTACACTACAGATCAATATCACTTTTACCCACAATTTATAAAATATTTGAAAACGACTATACAATAAAATGTACTCTCATGTTAAACCTCGAATAGTTGATGAAGAGCATGTTTTTGTGGCAGGCAGATCAACTTTAACTAACTTATCAAACTTTACACAAAATCTGTCGAAAGTTCTAGACAATAATGAGCAAGTTGACGTTGTTTACACTGACATTGCTAAAACCTTCAACGTTGTTCCTCAAGCTGTTCTTAAAAAAAATTAGAATATTTTGGTTTCAGTCCAGCACTTATTAACTTATTTAACTCATGTCTTTCTGAAAGACAACAAGTCTACAATGGAAGTCAATCACAGACATACAAATCTTCGTCGGGTGTACCTCAAGAATCCATACTAGGACAACTTCTATTTCTTATTTTAATTAATGATCTTCCATTCACTGTAAAATCTTCAGAAAGTTATTAGAACCGCATCGGACTGTGACTTACTGCAACAGGATGTGATTAACACTCATCATTGGAGCTCTGAAAATAAATTATTTTTCAATATTAGTAAACTAGAACTCGTCGCCAGCCTACGTCTGGCCCTGCCAGCGTAAAGAAACGGTTAACAATAAAAATGCTTGCTTAGGATGGTGGCCAGCCGACGTCCGGCCTTGCCAGCGTTAACAATACAAATGCGGTCTCGCCATTTGTGCGCGCGAGCCACTTGCTAGTATGCAGGCCGTTCATGCTGCGTGTGCGCGCGCCTGCTTACGTCTGGACGGCGACCGGCGGCATCGGATCTTATAATATAAGATGTTCAATGGCAACATTTTCATTTTTTTTTTTGCTACAATGCGCTTTCATATTAATATGTGGATGTATCTTTTTGTATTTAGCGACCCTCAATCAATGTACCAATGTTTCGGAGTTAAATATTTTTCTCGCTAATTACAATTTAAAAAAAACTCAATGCATTGGCATTTCTTTGCGACCTTATAATATCAGATAAATTTTTTACACCGATGGCAGAAATACCTCTTGTATAGGTGCCAAGTCCTGTTCGCATTAGTTTGAAGAATACTTGAAATTTTGGATTTTTTAATTCTTTCTTTTGCTTCTGTTTCGTTCCTGCTCCCAATTTTTCCTTCGTTTCTTTTTCTTGTTGTTTTATTACTAGATCTTTATGCTTTTCACAAGTTATTGAAGCTTGCTTACATTCTATTGAAGAAATTCGATTGCAGTTGTTTTAATACTGCAAAAAAATCAAGGTTCGGAACTGCGAGAGAGAAAAAAAATGTTAAAGAAATATGCGACTCACTGCATATTTTTAAAAATGAAGTTGTCAATTCGCAATTTTGAAAGGTGATTGCGTTAGCGATAACGGTTTCACTTTTTACCTCATTGACAGCAGTGCTGCTCTGGCGATAAAACGGAAATGCGAACAGAAGCGAAAGCAGGAGCAATATGAGCGCGTCTACTATAACTTAGTAAACCATTCAAAATTGAAACTATGGCTGGGAATGGCGCAATAATCGTATTATTACGCGGAATATACAGCTGCGTCAGTTGCCAGTTCATGAGTTTTCGTACTTTAACCCGCCTTAACAATAAAATTGTAATTTCCTGTACGGCTTTGCCGACGCCGAACCCAAATCCACTTTTTGCTGGCATCTGAAAGTTATTTTACAATCTGGAAAATTGTTTCAGACAGGCCTTTAATTATTTTTGGAAGTAATCTCTAAATAGCAACTTGAAACTAAATTGTACAAATAAAGAGCCTCCAAAATTATTTTTACCTAAGCACTTGAATTTGTAAACGATGAAAGACGATTTTGATTACGAAAATGGGAAGTTAAGATTTATGTTTAACGAAAATTTAGGATCTAATGTATGTATGTAATATGCATAAGAAGAGTTTTGAATTCATAGTTATATACAAGGAGATCAAAAAATGAACTTGATTACCGGGGCCATTTAAATACAATAAAACGTCTTTCACTTGTGGCGTGCTTTTTATTGATATAGAAATGTCAAATATTGTTGAAGTTTAAAATCAAATTTTAGCAGCTGGATTTATTTATCCATATGCCATTTTATCTACCTATAAATATGATTATATTACATATTTTGCATATTTATTTAGCTTATTAGCCTATTCTAGAGTCACATGAACTAATAATACAGTTAGTGTAGTTCAAATGTAGTTTAATAAAGTACAGTGTAGACAGCAGGGTTGGGCAGCAATCTTTGGCTTGGAATTGAATTACTTTTCAAAATACGGTAATCTTAATTGAAATTGCCATTTTTGCTAAATGGTGCTTGGTAGCTACTGTTTGAAAGTAATCAATTTCTACTATCAATTACTCAATTACTTTTGAGTAATTAAATTACCACTAAAGTATTTAAATTACATCAGACGTATTTGTATGACTTGTGTTAGTTAAAATTACTCGCGTTACTTTCTGATAATAATTTATTGACTAAATGACTGCTCTCGATTTCTGTATTAAATCTCTAGAACTCAATAAATAATATAAGGCCCTATTAAGTTACATGTTAGGCAAATGACAATAGGGTAAAGGCATCTCTGGTGAGTTTGTAGATGAGATATGCATGTGTTGTGTTGGCTGTGCAGAATGTAGCATTGTAGCTTGTTAATAACTATTGTGTAAGAAGCGAAAAATTTGTCTGCGGCAAATACACATTACAGAGTAAGGTATGGAAAAAATATAATTTAATAATTTTTTCAACAAAAATTGATAAGAAATATCTTCAGTATACAAGGCCTCCCGCAAATCCAACTAAAGCTTCAGGTAACAGGCTTCGGTAACGCATAAGAAGTCTAAAATTATCAACACAAGGTCTTTATACTATCTAGTGTCCTCATACGAAGCATTAAAAGAACATTAAATTTGACAATACTATTATGGTAGATTCGTGCAACGAGTGTACTTAACAAGAAGGCCGTTTGGAAGCGACAAATTTAAAGGCCCTAATAAGTGGTTTACCCTAATAAGTAATTATAAATATAGACTGAAACATAATGCACAAAGTAACATTTTTATTTACGAAATTAAGTAATAATCAAAAATAATTCTCAATCAAGGCTTTGGCTTAAAAAACATTAAATTATTGTATAAAGTTTTCAAAGTGCCTTCCATTCGCTTCGCAGTACTTGCGTGCACTCCAGCTTGAACACGCTGCAACATTCTGGAGTTAATTGTGGTCCCTACTTCATGAATTCGATCGGTAAGGTCTTCTCGAGTTCAGATAGGAGTAACATAAACCAAATTCTTGAAGCGCCCCACAGGAAAATGTCCAAAGGTGTTAAATTCGGACATCTTGCTGGCCAAGCGCTTGGACTACCACGAACGATCCATTTGTCAGGGTAATGATGGTTAAACCATTCATCATCAAGCTGCACCCACATTTTGCGCCGGAGTGCAAGAGGAATATCTTCCAGTAGGCCCGGAAGATTATCATTTAAAAATTCTAAATAATTTCCTGTATCTAGTCTTTCAGTAGGTATAAAAGTACTAATCAGGAAAACGTACCTGGTAGTCTCTTTCGTGAACTGCATGAAAATTGTCATGGGCTCAAACGTGTTCGTTGTGACAGTTAAAGATGCCGTTTCTTGTAAATGTAGCTTTGTCCGTCCATAACAATTTGCTTATAAACAAACGATTTCTTCTATGGGGTTCTACCCACCAGTCGTAAAAGGTAAGTCGATGTGGATGGTCTTCTAGAAATAAACTCTGAACTCTTGTTTTGTGATAAGGATACAGTCCACCATTTTTTTTAATCCTGTGTACACAAGCTTACTAGTTTCTAGATTTTCAGCTACTATTTGTAAAACGTTTTTCTCTAAGTTGAGTTTCCATATTCTTGATCGACTTGCGTTCATATCATGAGCTGGAATAATGGTTCTAGTTTCTCTTAGTCTTTGATTTGCAGTTCTTAATCGCAGTATGATAGGGATGAATGCCTTATGTTGGGAAAACGTATGGCGTACACCCTTGCAGCTTCATTAAAATTTCCTAGAGTTTTCTAAAACCCATACGATGTCTGCATATTTATATGCAGCGTGCTCGATGGTTCAAGACAATTTGTGGTTAAAGCAAATCAAACGAAAGTAATTCTGGATTAAATCTAATGACACAACTGAGAGTCAAAACTTGACATTAAGAATTTCGAATGTTTTGTTTATATCAGGTCACCATAAATATGCTTTGTTGTCATGTTTAATCACGTAGTAACTTTAAATTTGAACAAGGTTTCTTGTACGCCTTAATATTTATATAATTATCTGTACTTTTGTCCGATTAGCTAGCTTAGCGAACAAAAAACCATCTGAGTACTCCAATTGTAGTTGTAGTGCCAATATTTGATAAAAAACTAGTAACTGGTGTCCCCTACAGTGCCCCCTGGTTGAAACTTCAAACAATATACAAATAAAGCCAATTTGTTTACATCAACAATCTATTGACATTAAACCAGTGTAAACACGTAAAGGAAATCAAAGACGACTAGGATTAGCTAGTAGAAAACTGTATGTGCGAGATAAGTGAACATACTCGCAGGTACGTTTAAATACATATGAAGCACAGATAATAATTATTTACTATACAAGTGGGATAAGAGCATCATTAATATACGTGTGTGCAAGTTACAAGGGAGCGCGTAGCATGAGTTATGTAAGCACACAAGTATATTAATGATACATTATTATACATGTATTGTACAAAAATTTTATCTACATCTGCCTAATATTGAGAAAAGTGCATTAAGAGAAATGTCAGATCTGTCATTTTCAAAATTATTTTAGTAGGCAAATGTAATTATGTCATTCATTTGACACTATTTCAGTTAGGTAATTAAGCCATTACACCACTCAGTTATGTAATGGCTCCGTTACCTGAGTGGTGTAATGAGCTTCATTACCTAACGGAAATAGTGTCATATGAGTGACGTAATGAGTTACTTATCCCGCTGGAGTAGATAAAACATTATTAAAATAGCATCGAAGTAATTGTCCATAAAGACACAAAAGACTAACGCCATCCTTGTTTCCACTTGCGTGCATTTAAAACTGATCGCAAATTTAACACCTCGGCATAGCCCGACGTGTGTTTTACAGCGCAACTGTAACTACTTCTTGTATATATAGAATTATCTGTTGGGACTGTGGCCCTGTATTGCGTCTCATCAAAACCTGGGATAACGTAATACTGGGAATCTTAGATGGTAGGCAGGTCTTCGACAACTGCTGAACTGGAGTCTCCCAAGATGGACGCTTCAAGCGTATGTTTGAATATGGCACAAAATTGTGTACTTAACGGTATACCCAGATAACTTGTGTACAGCAATTATTTGCTGCAGGTTTCTTGTCAATTTATTTAGCACGATCTATAGCGACTTGGAACAATGAGTTGTAGAGAATTTTGGGCTCGCCCCGACTAAAGCTGAACTTGACGAAAAGTGCTAGGAAAAGATGCTTGGCAGTTTAAATTCTTCTTCGTTTCGTAGGCATGTTGAAACTTGCATTTTTCTCTAGAATATAACTGGGCTTATATCTTTAAATATAAACACAAATATTACAGGCGAGGGATAGCTGAGGCCTGTTTCACGATTCTCTGCCATGCTCAAACTTATTTTTCCATAGACATACTAATGGAGCAGCATCCTGTTAAATTGTTTTCAACGCATTCGATATTTCAGTAAAATGAAAACCCTCTCTAGTCAAGGAATTTAATAACTAATTCACAATTTTGACAAACTATATATCAACACACTACTAAATCGATTATAAAATCTAAAGTTTCAGATGAATCGGAACGAAACTTCCCAAATTGAATTACGAAATGATAGATAATAAGATATACTTTGTGAAGGCACAAGAGAAAGAACGGCAAAATGTTTTCTCTTCTCTCGAACATGTATGTCTCTTAATTTCTTTAGATATTGGTCTGAATTCCGCCATTTCAGTATTTATTAGCAAAACCATAAGAATATTACCTAGAAAGTGCTGCTAATCTAAAAGGCATATTATTTATCTCTTCCAGAACTACAGTGAGCGCCAAAAAGCATTGGTCAGTTTCAATTTGTAATAACAATTTATTTGCTTAAATTACACAGTTAATCAGAACTATTTCTTAAAGACTAAGAATGGGAGATTCACTTATGAAAAATGCTGTCGGTTAAATGCCTCCCCTCTTGTTGAATGCACTCTTTTAAACGGTGGCCGAAATCTCTCATCACACGTTGCCGCATATCCTGCAGTATAGCTTCAATATTTTCCCGAATAAACATTTTAAGCTTTTCCAGATTTCTTATCTTTCTTGTAAATACTCTGCTCTTCAAGTAATCCCAAAGAAAAAATCAGGAGTGGTTATTTCCTGCGATGTCGAGGGCTAATGAAGGTCACCATAGCAAGAAATCAGTTTATTTGGAAACGATTGTCGTAGGAGATTCGTATTAATTCTTGCGGTGTAATTTGTAGCACCGTCCTGTTGAAGCCAATATCCATTTACTATCTCCTCTATTTGCGATAAAAAGATCTTTAAAGCATGTAATGTCTTTGAGATGTAACCGTTGCCGTTTCACCCAATTTCCTCGAAACAATGAGCCCCGACAATCTTTGACGGTGAAACAGCACACCAAACTGTCACTTTCGGAGGATGTCAAACATTGAAACAAAACTCCCAAGTTTCCGATTTATGAAGAAATTATCATTGATTCCATAGGTGAAGTGTATGGGTTTTTATTAGGTATTGAAACTGACCAATGCTTTTTGGCGCTCACTGTATTTGTATTGTTATTTGGTGCCACAAAAATAATATAAAATAAATTATTCATACAATAATAAGAAAAATAGAACACCGCACAAACACGACTTTACGACATAATCGGAGAAATCTACTTAGAATACGCGGCCCTAACTCCGTTAGGATGGCGGTGACAAAAGGTTTGCCCTAGCTAGAAGAACTCGAGAGGGCGAGTCCTTTACGACCTTTGAGTTAGGGCTGCAAGAATCAAAGTAAGCCGATTTCTCTGAAAACTGAGAGTCTGGCATCACTCTTAATTCTAAACAACTTTTTCTTAATACTTTTTTGTTATGTCTTCTAATATAGGTAGTTTACTCTTGGCCATTTTTTAAAAGTCGATTCGATAAACACCCTGTATATTAATTAATTTACTCTTGGCCATTTTTTAAAAGTTAATTCGATAAACACCCCTGTATATTAATTAATTTGATTGATTATCTCAAAATGTTGGTTTGAAAACAAGCAGGAGGAATTCTAGAATATCAGCTTCGAAGTAGAATATTTTTTATTATTTACACCTTATGTGAAATCAATCCGCGGACACACTGTATATAAGTTTTGTGTACTATGTAGATGCTACAGCAAGCTTTTGAGAAAAGTCGCATCATCGGAAGTATGGTGTTTACTCTTGCGATTTTACAGTTTTTTCGATTTTTTCAAAAACGGCTCTTAACGATTTTTTTAAACGTTACATTTTTATTACATTTTTCAAGTGTATTGATGTGATATAGGTGATTTTCCAGTTGCATACCTCTATTATTCAAGGTCACTGTAAAGGAAGTTGTGTGTGTGTATCACACCAGATTTTTTCTAGTCTATTCGAACCGCAGTGACTGGGCGGCTCTCTCTTTCGACAACTTATGGCAGCAAACCTTTCTGGGTCGTCAAGGTGCATTAGACTCGACGTGCATTCAGTTAAGTTTGATTGCTTTACTTATACCATATTGAAGTTTTTAATTTTATAAGAATTTGCTGTCCGAGTGTTAAAATTTGTGACGTCATTAGTATTCCAGCCGCCGTCGGTAGGCGATAATCTTACACCGTGTTTTTTTATTGTTGTACTTATTCAGAGCGCCTTCTGCGCATTTCTATTGCGTCTCGTCGTAAGTAGTTCTTAGAATTTATTCTAATTTGAGCCGGCTGAGACAGATTTGATAAATGTAAGTGTGTTCTGGCTAACAGAACAGTTCCTTATTTGGTCCTGACTTGTACTTTGATGATGGTGCGTAACACACAATTAGCACGCGCACTGTAATGCCGTTATTTGGCATTAAAAGCGCTGAATTCAAGATCACGAAAAAATATTTAAGTTTTTCGAATTTGACTTAAGCAACTGCAGGAGTGTTGAAATATAGAATAATCGTTATAGAATAAAATTGATTTCGCAGCTGTGGCCCCCGTTATGGCGATATTCCACCAGTGAACTTTTAATCTAATTTCAGAAACCTGTGTAATAAAGTACTGAAAATTTCTCAGAAATTGCACCCCAACGTGCACATGTGCCAATAGAATTACGATTAAATGTGTATGCTGTCTGACTTCATTGCCCCAGTAATGCAAAACAAAATGGATATTGTAATAGCTTTGAATGAATTTAGCAAAGTACTCACACCTGCGCCGCACATTACCCCATGAGGCACGTCAACAAACCGTGAGATGGGAATTACTCCTCCCTCTACGTGACACCGAGCTGCAGAAAAACTGTATGTATCACTGCATAAACCTTAAAATGTATTTCCGCTTTAGAACGGAGCTGACTCCTGCAATTTGAATTATTTAAAAGTCGCACAAAACGGAGATTGTGGCAGGGGCATCGGCGGCT
>OW679195.1:30812845-31016131 GCA_940337035.1 Agriotes lineatus | reverse complement strand
GGCCTCCACATTTACTACTACAAGAGCTATAACCACTCCAATCGATGTCAAACAGATATTAAGCACCTGTTAGCAATGGAACGCATACATTTGTCAAATTTATTAATTTCAGATCGGCCCTAGCTATTGCAGTAGCATCATTAATATTTCTGGAGTTAATAGTTACTGCAAAACGTAAGTTTCAGACGTTTTAAAGTACCTTAATGCCATACTATTACAATTGAATTTTGTGGATGCAGAAAAAAATGATATTGTAGTGATATATGGTTACATAGTCTCCACATATACTACTACAAGAGCTATAACCATTCCAATCGATGTCAACCAGTTATTAAGCACCTGTTAGCAATGGAACGCATACACTTGTCAAATTTATTAATTTCAGATCGGCCCTAGCTATTGCAGTAGCATCATTAATATTTCTGGAGTTAATAGTTACTGCAAAACGTAAGTTTCAGACGTTTTAAAGTTCCTTAATGCCATACGATTACAATTGAATTTTGTGGATGCAGAAAAAATTGATATTCTAGTGATATATGGTTACATGGTCTCCACATTTACTACTACAAGAGTTATAACCACTCCAATCGATGTCAAACAGATACTAAGCACCTGTTAGCAATGGAACGCATACATTTGTCAAATTTATTAATTTCAGATCGGCCCTAGCTATTGCAGTAGCATCATTAATATTTCTGGAGTTAATAGTTACTGCAAAACGTAAGTTTCAGACGTTTTAAAGTACCTTAATGCCATACGATTACAATTGAATTTTGTGGATGCAGAAAAATTGATATTGTAGTGATATATGGTTACATGGTCTCCACACTTACTACTACAAGAGCTATAACCACTCCAATCGATGTCAAACAGATACTAAGCACCTGTTAGCAATGGAACGCATACATTTGTCAAATTTATTAATTTCAGATCGGCCCTAGCTATTGCAGTAGCATCATTAATATTTCTGGAGTTAATAGTTACTGCAAAACGCAAGTTTCAGACGTTTTAAAGTACCTTAATGCCATACTATTACAATTGAATTTTGTGGATGCAGAAAAAAATGATATTGTAGTGATATATGGTTACATAGTCTCCACATATACTACTACAAGAGCTATAACCACTCGAATCGATGTCAACCAGTTATTAAGCACCTGTTAGCAATGGAACGCATACACTTGTCAAATTTATTAATTTCAGATCGGCCCTAGCTATTGCAGTAGCATCATTAATATTTCTGGAGTTAATAGTTACTGCAAAACGTAAGTTTCAGACGTTTTAAAGTACCTTAATACTATACTATTACAATTGTTTTTGTGGATGCAGAATAATTTGATATTGTAGTGATATATGGTTACATGGTCTCCACATTTACTACTACAAGAGCTATAACCACTCCAATCGATGTCAAACAGATATTAAGCACCTGTTAGCAATGGAACGCATACATTTGTCAAATTTATTAATTTCAGATCGGCCCTAGCTATTGCAGTAGCATCATTAATATTTCTGGAGTTAATAGTTACTGCAAAACGCAAGTTTCAGACGTTTTAAAGTACCTTAATGCCATACTATTACAATTGAATTTTGTGGATGCAGAAAAAATGATATTGTAGTGATATATGGTTACATAGTCTCCACATATACTACTACAAGAGCTATAACCACTCGAATCGATGTCAACCAGTTATTAAGCACCTGTTAGCAATGGAACGCATACACTTGTCAAATTTATTAATTTCAGATCGGCCCTAGCTATTGCAGTAGCATCATTAATATTTCTGGAGTTAATAGTTACTGCAAAACGTAAGTTTCAGACGTTTTAAAGTACCTTAATGCCATACTATTACAATTGAATTTTGTGGATGCAGAAAAAAATTATATTGTAGTGATATATGGTTACATAGTCTCCACATTTACTACTACAAGAGCTATAACCACTCGAATCGATGTCAACCAGTTATTTAGCACCTGTTAGCAATGGAACGCATACACTTGTCAAGTTTATTAATTTCAGATCGGCCCTAGCTATTGCAGTAGCATCATTAATATTTCTGGAGTTAATAGTTACTGCAAAACGTAAGTTTCAGACGTTTTAAAGTTCCTTAATGCCATACGATTACAATTGAATTTTGTGGATGCAGAAAAAATTGATATTGTAGTGATATATGGTTACATGGTCTCCACATTTACTACTACAAGAGTTATAACCACTCCAATCGATGTCAAACAGATACTAAGCACCTGTTAGCAATGGAACGCATACATTTGTCAAATTTATTAATTTCAGATCGGCCCTAGCTATTGCAGTAGCATCATTAATATTTCTGGAGTTAATAGTTACTGCAAAACGTAAGTTTCAGACGTTTTAAAGTACCTTAATGCCATACGATTACAATTGAATTTTGTGGATGCAGAAAAAATTGATATTGTAGTGATATATGGTTACATGGTCTCCACATTTACTACTACAAGAGTTACAACCACTCCAATCGATGTCAAACAGATACTAAGCACCTGTTAGCAATGGAACGCATACATTTGTCAAATTTATTAATTTCAGATCGGCCCTAGCTATTGCAGTAGCATCATTAATATTTCTGGAGTTAATAGTTACTGCAAAACGCAAGTTTCAGACGTTTTAAAGTACCTTAATGCCATACTATTACAATTGAATTTTGTGGATGCAGAAAAAAATGATATTGTAGTGATATATGGTTACATAGTCTCCACATATACTACTACAAGAGCTATAACCACTCGAATCGATGTCAACCAGTTATTAAGCACCTGTTAGCAATGGAACGCATACACTTGTCAAATTTATTAATTTCAGATCGGCCCTAGCTATTGCAGTAGCATCATTAATATTTCTGGAGTTAATAGTTACTGCAAAACGTAAGTTTCAGACGTTTTAAAGTACCTTAATACTATACTATTACAATTGTTTTTGTGGATGCAGAATAATTTGATATTGTAGTGATATATGGTTACATGGTCTCCACATTTACTACTACAAGAGCTATAACCACTCCAATCGATGTCAAACAGATATTAAGCACCTGTTAGCAATGGAACGCATACATTTGTCAAATTTATTAATTTCAGATCGGCCCTAGCTATTGCAGTAGCATCATTAATATTTCTGGAGTTAATAGTTACTGCAAAACGCAAGTTTCAGACGTTTTAAAGTACCTTAATGCCATACTATTACAATTGAATTTTGTGGATGCAGAAAAAAATGATATTGTAGTGATATATGGTTACATAGTCTCCACATATACTACTACAAGAGCTATAACCACTCGAATCGATGTCAATCAGTTATTAAGCACCTGTTAGCAATGGAACGCATACACTTGTCAAATTTATTAATTTCAGATCGGCCCTAGCTATTGCAGTAGCATCATTAATATTTCTGGAGTTAATAGTTACTGCAAAACGTAAGTTTCAGACGTTTTAAAGTACCTTAATGCCATACGATTACAATTGAATTTTGTGGATGCAGAAAAAATTGATATTGTAGTGATATATGGTTACATGGTCTCCACATTTACTACTACAAGAGCTATAACCACTCCAATCGATGTCAAACAGATACTAAGCACCTGTTAGCAATGGAACGCATACATTTGTCAAATTTATTAATTTCAGATCGGCCCTAGCTATTGCAGTAGCATCATTAATATTTCTGGAGTTAATAGTTACTGCAAAACGTAAGTTTCAGACGTTTTAAAGTACCTTAATACTATACTATTACAATTGTTTTTGTGGATGCAGAAAAAATTGATATTGTAGTGATATATGGTTACATGGTCTCCACATTTACTACTACAAGAGCTATAACCACTCCAATCGATGTCAAACAGATACTAAGCACCTGTTAGCAATGGAACGCATACATTTGTCAAATTTATTAATTTCAGATCGGCCCTAGCTATTGCAGTAGCATCATTAATATTTCTGGAGTTAATAGTTACTGCAAAACGTAAGTTTCAGACGTTTTAAAGTACCTTAATGCCATACGATTACAATTGAATTTTGTGGATGCAGAAAAATTTGATATTGTAGTGATATATGGTTACATGGTCTCCACATTTACTACTACAAGAGCTATAACCACTCCAATCGATGTCAAACAGATACTAAGCACCTGTTAGCAATGGAACGCATACATTTGTCAAATTTATTAATTTCAGATCGGCCCTAGCTATTGCAGTAGCATCATTAATATTTCTGGAGTTAATAGTTACTGCAAAACGTAAGTTTCAGACGTTTTAAAGTACCTTAATGCCATACGATTACAATTGAATTTTGTGGATGCAGAAAAAATTGATATTGTAGTGATATATGGTTACATGGTCTCCACATTTACTACTACAAGAGCTATAACCATTCCAATCGATGTCAAACAGATACTAAGCACCTGTTAGCAATGGAACGCATACATTTGTCAAATTTATTAATTTCAGATCGGCCCTAGCTATTGCAGTAGCATCATTAATATTTCTGGAGTTAATAGTTACTGCAAAACGTAAGTTTCAGACGTTTTAAAGTACCTTAATGCCATACGATTACAATTGAATTTTGTGGATGCAGAAAAAATTGATATTGTAGTGATATATGGTTACATGGTCTCCACATTTACTACTACAGGAGCTATAACCACTCCAATCGATGTCAAACAGATACTAAGCACCTGTTAGCAATGGAACGCATACATTTGTCAAATTTATTAATTTCAGATCGGCCCTAGCTATTGCAGTAGCATCATTAATATTTCTGGAGTTAATAGTTACTGCAAAACGTAAGTTTCAGACGTTTTAAAGTACCTTAATACTATACTATTACAATTGTTTTTGTGGATGCAGAAACATTTGATATTGTAGTGATATATGGTTACATGGCCTCCACATTTACTACTACAAGAGCTATAACCACTCCAATCGATGTCAAACAGATACTAAGCACCTGTTAGCAATGGAACGCATACATTTGTCAAATTTATTAATTTCAGATCGGCCCTAGCTATTGCAGTAGCATCATTAATATTTCTGGAGTTAATAGTTACTGCAAAACGTAAGTTTCAGACGTTTTAAAGTACCTTAATACTATACTATTACAATTGTTTTTGTGGATGCAGAAACATTTGATATTGTAGTGATATATGGTTACATGGCCTCCACATTTACTACTACAAGAGCTATAACCACTCCAATCGATGTCAAACAGATATTAAGCACCTGTTAGCAATGGAACGCATACATTTGTCAAATTTATTAATTTCAGATCGGCCCTACCTATTGCAGTAGCATCATTAATATTTCTGGAGTTAATAGTTACTGCAAAACGTAAGTTTCAGACGTTTTAAAGTACCTTAATGCCATACTATTACAATTGAATTTTGTGGATGCAGAAAAAAATGATATTGTAGTGATATATGGTTACATAGTCTCCACATATACTACTACAACAGCTATAACCACTCGAATCGATGTCAACCAGTTATTAAGCACCTGTTAGCAATGGAACGCATACACTTGTCAAATTTATTAATTTCAGATCGGCCCTAGCTATTGCAGTAGCATCATTAATATTTCTGGAGTTAATAGTTACTGCAAAACGTAAGTTTCAGACGTTTTAAAGTACCTTAATACTATACTATTACAATTGTTTTTGTGGATACAGAAACATTTGATATTGTAGTGATATATGGTTACATGGCCTCCACATTTACTACTACAAGAGCTATAACCACTCCAATCGATGTCAAACAGATACTAAGCACCTGTTAGCAATGGAACGCATACATTTGTCAAATTTATTAATTTCAGATCGGCCCTAGCTATTGCAGTAGCATCATTAATATTTCTGGAGTTAATAGTTACTGCAAAACGTAAGTTTCAGACGTTTTAAAGTACCTTAATACTATACTATTACAATTGTTTTTGTGGATGCAGAAACATTTGATATTGTAGTGATATATGGTTACATGGCCTCCACATTTACTACTACAAGAGCTATAACCACTCCAATCGATGTCAAACAGATATTAAGCACCTGTTAGCAATGGAACGCATACATTTGTCAAATTTATTAATTTCAGATCGGCCCTAGCTATTGCAGTAGCATCATTAATATTTCTGGAGTTAATAGTTACTGCAAAACGTAAGTTTCAGACGTTTTAAAGTACCTTAATGCCATACTATTACAATTGAATTTTGTGGATGCAGAAAAAAATGATATTGTAGTGATATATGGTTACATAGTCTCCACATATACTACTACAACAGCTATAACCACTCGAATCGATGTCAACCAGTTATTAAGCACCTGTTAGCAATGGAACGCATACACTTGTCAAATTTATTAATTTCAGATCGGCCCTAGCTATTGCAGTAGCATCATTAATACTTCTGGAGTTAATAGTTACTGCAAAACGTAAGCTTCAGACGTTTTAAAGTACCTTAATGCCATACGATTACAATTGAATTTTGTGGATGCAGAAAAAATTGATATTGTAGTGATATATGGTTACATGGTCTCCACATTTACTACTACAAGAGCTATAACCACTCCAATCGATGTCAAACAGATACTAAGCACCTGTTAGCAATGGAACGCATACATTTGTCAAATTTATTAATTTTAGATCGGCCCTAGCTATTGCAGTAGCATCATTAATATTTCTGGAGTTAATAGTTACTGCAAAACGTAAGTTTCAGACGTTTTAAAGTACCTTAATGCCATACGATTACAATTGAATTTTGTGGATGCAGAAAAAATTGATATTGTAGTTATATATGGTTACATGGTCTCCACATTTACTACTACAAGAGCTATAACCACTCCAATCGATGTCAAACAGATACTAAGCACCTGTTAGCAATGGAACGCATACATTTGTCAATTTATTTATTTCAGATCGGCCCTAGCTATTGCAGTAGCATCATTAATATTTCTGGAGTTAATAGTTACTGCAAAACTTAAGTTTCAGACGTTTTAAAGTACCTTAATACTATACTATTACAATTGTTTTTGTGGATGCAGAAACATTTGATATTGTAGTGATATATGGTTACATGGCCTCCACATTTACTACTACAAGAGCTATAACCACTCCAATCGATGTCAAACAGATACTAAGCACCTGTTAGCAATGGAACGCATACATTTGTCAAATTTATTAATTTCAGATCGGCCCTAGCTATTGCAGTAGCATCATTAATATTTCTGGAGTTAATAGTTACTGCAAAACGTAAGTTTCAGACGTTTTAAAGTACCTTAATTCTATACTATTACAATTGTTTTTGTGGATGCAGAAACATTTGATATTGTAGTGATATATGGTTACATGGCCTCAACATTTACTACTACAAGAGCTATAACCACTCCAATCGATGTCAAACAGATATTAAGCACCTGTTAGCAACGGAACGCATACATTTGTCAAATTTATTAATTTCAGATCGGCCCTAGCTATTGCAGTAGCATCATTAATATTTCTGGAGTTAATAGTTACTGCAAAACGTAAGTTTCAGACGTTTTAAAGTACCTTAATGCCATACTATTACAATTGAATTTTGTGGATGCAGAAAAAAATGATATTGTAGTGATATATGGTTACATGGCCTCCACATTTACTACTACAAGAGCTATAACCACTCCAATCGATGTCAAACAGATACTAAGCACCTGTTAGCAATGGAACGCATACATTTGTCAAATTTATTAATTTCAGATCGGCCCTAGCTATTGCAGTAGCATCATTAATATTTCTGGAGTTAATAGTTACTGCAAAACGTAAGTTTCAGACGTTTTAAAGTACCTTAATACTATACTATTACAATTGTTTTTGTGGATGCAGAAACATTTGATATTGTAGTGATATATGGTTACATGGCCTTCACATTTACTACTACAAGAGCTATAACCACTCCAATCGATGTCAAACAGATATTAAGCACCTGTTAGCAATGGAACGCATACATTTGTCAAATTTATTAATTTCAGATCGGCCCTAGCTATTGCAGTAGCATCATTAATATTTCTGGAGTTAATAGTTACTGCAAAACGTAAGTTTCAGACGTTTTAAAGTACCTTAATACTATACTATTACAATTGTTTTTGTGGATGCAGAAACATTTGATATTGTAGTGATATATGGTTACATGGCCTCCACATTTACTACTACAAGAGCTATAACCACTCCAATCGATGTCAAACAGATACTAAGCACCTGTTAGCAATGGAACGCATACATTTGTCAAATTTATTAATTTCAGATCGGCCCTAGCTATTGCAGTAGCATCATTAATATTTCTGGAGTTAATAGTTACTGCAAAACGTAAGTTTCAGACGTTTTAAAGTACCTTAATACTATACTATTACAATTGTTTTTGTGGATGCAGAAACATTTGATATTGTAGTGATATATGGTTACATGGCCTCCACATTTACTACTACAAGAGCTATAACCACTCCAATCGATGTCAAACAGATATTAAGCACCTGTTAGCAATGGAACGCATACATTTGTCAAATTTATTAATTTCAGATCGGCCCTAGCTATTGCAGTAGCATCATTAATATTTCTGGAGTTAATAGTTACTGCAAAACGTAAGTTTCAGACGTTTTAAAGTACCTTAATGCCATACTATTACAATTGAATTTTGTGGATGCAGAAAAACATGATATTGTAGTGATATATGGTTACATAGTCTCCACATATACTACTACAAGAGCTATAACCACTCCAATCGATGTCAACCAGTTAGTAAGCACCTGTTAGCAATGGAACGCATACACTTGTCAAATTTATTAATTTCAGATCGGCCCTAGCTATTGCAGTAGCATCATTAATATTTCTGGAGTTAATAGTTACTGCAAAACGTAAGTTTCAGACGTTTTAAAGTACCTTAATGTTATACGATTACAATTGAATTTTGTGGATGCAGAAAAAATTGTTATTGTAGTGATATATGGTTACATGGTCTCCACATTTACTACTACAAGAGCTATAACCACTCCAATCGATGTCAAACAGATACTAAGCACCTGTTAGCAATGGAACGCATACATTTGTCAAATTTATTAATTTCAGATCGGCCCTAGCTATTGCAGTAGCATCATTATTATTTCTGGAGTTAATTGTTACTGCAAAACGTAAATTTCAGACGTTTTAAAGTACCTTAATACTATACTATTACAATTGTTTTTGTGGATGCAGAAACATTTGATATTGTAGTGATATATGGTTACATGGTCTCCACATATACTACTACAACAGCTATTACCACTCCCATCGATTTTAAGCCAGTTATTTAGCGCCTGTTAGCAATGGAACGCATACACTTCTCAAATTTATTAATTTCAGATCGGCCCTAGCTATTGCAGTACCATAATTAATATATCTGTAGTTAATAGTTATTACAGAACCTGCTTTTCAGACGTTTTAACGTACCTTAATACTATACTATTACAATTGAATTTTGTGGATGCAGAAAAATTTTATATTGCAGGGATATATAGTTACATGGTCTCCACATGTACTACTACAAGAGCTATAACCACTCGAAACGATGTCAACCAGATATTAAGCACCTGTTAGCAATGGAACGCATACATTTGTCAAATTTATTAATTTCAGATCTGCCCTTGCTATTGCAGTAGCATCATTAATATTTCTGGAGTTAATAGTTACTGCAAAACGTGAGTTTCAGACCTTTTAAAGTACCTTAATGCCATACTATTACAATTGAATTTTGTGGATGCAGAAAAAATTTATATTGTAGTGATATATGGTTACATGGTCTCCACATATACTACTACAAGAGCTATAACCACTCGAATCAATGTCAAGCAGTAATTAAGCACCTGTTAGCAATGGAACGCACACACTTGTCAAATTTCTTAATTTCTGATTGGCGCTAGCTATTAAAGTAGCATCATTAATATATTTGGAGTTAATAGTTACTGCAGAACGTGGTTTTCAGACGTTTTAACGTACCTTAATACTATTCTATTACAATAGAATTTTTTGGATGCAGAAAATTTTTATATTGCAGGGATATATAGTTACATGGTCTCCACATTTACTACTACAAGAGCTATAACCACTCCAATCGATGTCAAACAGATATTAAGCACCTGTTAGCAATGGAACGCATACATTTGTCAAATTTATTAATTTCAGATCGGCCCTAGCTTTTGCAGTAGCATCATTAATATTTCTGGAGTTAATAGTTACTGCAAAACGTAAGTTTCAGACGTCTTAAAGTACCTTAATGCCATACTACGAGCCCTAACCACTATATATTCGGCCATTTCAATAATTTTATTTCCTTCACGTAAAAACAGAGTTTTATGATTGAAGAAAAAGCAATTAAGGTACAACATTTTCTTTTCGTTAAAACATGATAAGAGATCTTCGAAATTCTTAATCCTTAATCCGCGAGTGCGGTGCCTTAATTGTTCTCCGTCCACTCATAAAATCCTGTTTTATGTAAGTAGAGCAAAATTATTGAAATGGCCGAATATATAGTGGTTAGGGCTCGTATTACAATTGAATTTTGTGGATGCAGAAAAAATTGATATTGTAGTGATATATGGTTACATGGTCTCCACATATACTACTACAAGAACAATAACCACTCGAATCGATGTCAACCAGTTATTAAGCACCTGTTAGCAATGGAACGCATACACTTGTCAAATTTCTTAATTTCTGATAGGCGCTAGCTATTAAAGTAGCATCATTAATATATTTGGAGTTATTAGTTACTGCAGAACGTGCTTTTCAGACGTTTTAACGTACCTTAATACTATTCTATTACAATAGAATTTTTTGGATGCAGAAAAATTTTATATTGCAGAGATATATAGTTACATGGTCTCCACATGTACTACTACAAGAGCTGTAACCACTCGAAACGATGTCAACCAGATATTAAGCACCTGTTAGCAATCGAACGCATACATTTGTCAAATTTATTAATTTCAGATCGGCCCTTGCTATTGCGGTAGCATCATTAATATTTCTGGAGTTAATAGTTACTGCAAAACGTGAGTTTCAGACCTTTTAAAGTACCTTAATGCCATACTATTACAATTGAATTTTGTGGATGCAGAAAAAATTTATATTGTAGTGATATATGGTTACATGGTCTCACGTATACTACTACAAGAGCTATAACCACTCGAATCAATGTCAAGCAGTTATTAAGCACCTGTTAGCAATGGAACGCACACACTTGTCAAATTTCTTAATTTCTGATTGGCGCTAGCTATTAAAGTAGCATCATTAATATATTTGGAGTTAATAGTTACTGCAGAACGTGCTTTTCAGACGTTTTAACGTACCTTAATACTATTCTATTACAATAGAATTTTTTGGATGCAGAAAAATTTTATATTGCAGGGATATATAGTTACATGGTCTCCACATTTACTACTACAAGAGCTATAACCACTCCAATCGATGTCAAACAGATATTAAGCACCTGTTAGCAATGGAACGCATACATTTGTCAAATTTATTAATTTCAGATCGGCCGTAGCTTTTGCAGTAGCATCATTAATATTTCTGGAGTTAATAGTTACTGCAAAACGTAAGTTTCAGACGTCTTAAAGTACCTTAATGCCATACTACGAGCCCTAACCACTATATATTCGGCCATTTCAATAATTTTATTTCCTTCACGTAAAAACAGAGTTTTATGATTGAAGAAAAAGCAATTAAGGTACAACATTTTCTTTTCGTTAAAACATGATAAGAGATCTTCGAAATCCTTAATCCTTAATCCGCGAATGCGGTGCCTTAATTGTTCTCCGTCCACTCATAAAATCCTGTTTTATGTTAGTAGAGCAAAATTATTGAAATGGCCGAATATATAGTGGTTAGGGCTCGTTTTACAATTGAATTTTGTGGATGCAGAAAAAATTGATATTGTAGTGATATATGGTTACATGGTCTCCACATATACTACTACAAGAACAATAACCACTCGAATCGATGTCAAACAGATATTAAGCACCTGTTAGCAATGGAACGCATACATTTGTCAAATTTATTAATTTCAGATCGGCCCTAGCTATTGCAGTAGCATCATTAATATTTCTGGAGTTAATAGTTACTGCAAAACGCAAGTTTCAGACGTTTTAAAGTACCTTAATACTATACTATTACAAGTGTTTTTGTGGATGCAGAAACATTTGATATTGTAGTGATATATGGTTACATGGCCTCCACATTTACTACTACAAGAGCTATAACCACTCCAATCGATGTCAAACAGATATTAAGCACCTGTTAGCAATGGAACGCATACATTTGTCAAATTTATTAATTTCAGATCGGCCCTAGCTATTGCAGTAGCATCATTAATATTTCTGGAGTTAATAGTTACTGCAAAACGTAAGTTTCAGACGTTTTAAAGTACCTTAATGCCATACTATTACAATTGAATTTTGTGGATGCAGAAAAAAATGATATTGTAGTGATATATGGTTACATAGTCTCCACATATACTACTACAAGAGCTATAACCACTCGAATCGATGTCAACCAGTTATTCAGCACCTGTTAGCAATGGAACGCATACACTTGTCAAATTTATTAATTTCAGATCGGCCCTAGCTATTGCAGTAGCATCATTAATATTTCTGGAGTTAATTGTTACTGCAAAACGTAAGTTTCAGACGTTTTAAAGTACCTTAATGCTATACTATTACAATTGTTTTTGTGGATGCAGAAACATTTGATATTGTAGTGATATATGGTTACATGGTCTCCACATATACTACTACAACAGCTATTACCACTTCCATCGATTTTAAGCCAGTTATTTAGCGCCTGTTAGCAATGGAACGCATACATTTGTCAAATTTATTAATTTCAGATCGGCCCTAGCTATTGCAGTACCATAATTAATATATCTGTAGTTAATAGTTATTACAGAACCTGCTTTTCAGACGTTTTAACGTACCTTAATACTATACTATTACGGATGCAGAAAAATTTTATATTGCAGGGATATATAGTTACATGGTCTCCACATGTACTACTACAAGAGCTATAACCACTCGAAACGATGTCAACCAGATATTAAGCACCTGTTAGCAATGGAACGTATACATTTGTCAAATTTATTAATTTCAGATCTGCCCTTGCTATTGCAGTAGCATCATTAATATTTCTGGAGTTAATAGTTACTGCAAAACGTGAGTTTCAGACCTTTTAAAGTACCTTAATGCCATACTATTACAATTGAATTTTGTGGATGCAGAAAAAATTTATATTGTAGTGATATATGGTTACATGGTCTCCACATATACTGCTACAAGAGCTATAACCACTCGAATCGATGTCAACCAGTTATTAAGCACCTGTTAGCGATGGAACGCATACACTTGCAAAAATTTATTAATTTCTGATCGGCCCTAGCTATTACAGTAGCATCATTAATATTTCTATAGTTAGTAGTTACTGCAAAACGTAAGTTTCAGACGTTTTAAAGTACCTTAATACTATACTATTACAATTGTTTTTGTGGATGCAGAAACATTTGATATTGTAGTGATATATGGTTACATGGTCTCCACATATACTACTACAACAGCTATTACCACTAGAATCGATGTCAACCAGTTATTAAGCACCTGTTAGCGATGGAACGCATACACTTGCAAAAATTTATTAATTTCTGATCGGCCCTAGCTATTACAGTAGCATCATTAATATTTCTATAGTTAGTAGTTACTGCAAAACGTAAGTTTCAGACGTTTTAAAGTACCTTAATACTATACTATTACAATTGTTTTTGTGGATGCAGAAAAAATTGATATTGTAGTGATATATGGTTACATGGTCTCCACATTTACTACTACAAGAGCTATAACCACTCGAATCGATATCAACCAGTTATTCAGCACCTGTTAGCAATGGAACGCATACATTTGTCAAATTTATTAATTTCAGATCGGCCCTAGCTATTGCAGTAGCATCATCAATATTTCTGGAGTTAATAGTTACTGCAAAACGTAAGTTTCAGACGTTTTAAAGTACCTTAATACTATACTATTACAATTGTTTTTGTGGATGCAGAAACATTTGATATTGTAGTGATAAATGGTTACATGGTCTCCACATATACTACTACAACAGCTATTACCACTAGAATCGATGTCAACCAGTTATTTAGCGCCTGTTAGCAATGGAACGCATACAATTGTCAAATTTATTAATTTCAGATCGGCCCTAGCTATTGCAGTACCATAGTTAATATATTTGTAGTTAATAGTTATTACAGAACCTGCTTTTCAGACGTTTTAACGTACCTTAATACTATACTATTACAATTGAATTTTGTGGATGCAGAAAAATTTTATATTGCAGGGATATATAGTTACATGGTCTCCACATGTACTACTACAAGAGCTATAACCACTCGAAACGATGTCAACCAGATATTAAGCACCTGTTAGCAATGGAACGCATACACTTGTCAAATTTCTTAATTTCTGATTGGCGCTAGCTATTAAAGTAGCATCATTAATATATTTGGAGTTAATAGTTACTGCAGAACGTGCTTTTCAGACGTTTTAACGTACCTTAATACTATTCTATTACAATAGAATTTTTTGGATGCAGAAAAATTTTATATTGCAGAGATATATAGTTACATGGTCTCCACATGTACTACTACAAGAGCTGTAACCACTCGAAACGATGTCAACCAGATATTAAGCACCTGCTAGCAATCGAACGCATACATTTGTCAAATTTATTAATTTCAGATCGGCCCTTGCTATTGCAGTAGCATCATTAATATTTCTGGAGTTAATAGTTACTGCAAAACGTGAGTTTCAGACCTTTTAAAGTACCTTAATGCCATACTATTACAATTGAATATACAGGGTGTTAATTAAGTACGTAGACAAACTTTAAGAGGCGATTCCTTGATCAATTCTAAGATAAAAAGTTCATACAAACATGGGGCCTAAACGGCTTCCTTTTCAAGATACAGGGTGTTGAAATTTAAACAAAAATTACTTTTTTTTCAAAAATCTGGAAAACGCCTAGGGGTATTGTAATGAAACTTGGTGTATATTAGTATTTCATAAAGTGGCATTGTTTGGTCAAAATAAATGTAATTTATTTCCACCTGTGGCGTGCATCGGGGCCACCGCAGCTACCTTATTTCAAAAAAATCTGGTACGCCACTGTTTTTTAGTCAATACGACAAGTTTTTTAGCTTTATCCATTGAAAATATACAAAAGATGTATCTTTAATTTTTTTGATAGAATAAACATTTTGCGAGAAAAATGGAAAAATCTGTAACAGCAATTTCGTACACTGGACGTTAATGGGACCTAAACTGCTTCGTTTTCAAAATACAGTTTAAGGAAGTTTTTAAAAAATGTTATTTAATAAAACACAATCTTACAATAGCTACAAAACTTTTTTCTACAAAACAGTGGCGTATCAGATTTTTCTAAAATAATGTAACTGAGATCGCCCCGATGCACGCCACTGGTGGAAATAAATTAAATTTATTTTGACTGAACAATGCCACTTTCTGAAATACTAACCTACACCAAGTTTCATTAGAATACCTCTATCCGTTTTCCAAATTTTTGAAAAAAACTGTTTTTGTTTAAACTTCAACACTCTGTATCTCGAAAACGAAGCCGTTTAGGTCCCATGTTTGTAGGAACTTTTTATCTTAGAATTGATCAAGGACTCACCCATTAAAGTTTGTCTAAGTACTTAATTAACACCCTGTATAGTTACATGGTCTGCACATTTACTAGTACAAAAGCTATAACCACTCTAATCGATGTCAAACAGTTATTAAGCACCTGTTAGCAATGGAACGCATACACTTGTCGAACTTATTAATTTCAGATCGGCCCTAGCTATTGCAGTAGCATCATTAATATTTCAGGAGCTAATAGTTCCTGCAAAACGTGATTTTCAGACGTTTTAACGTACCTTAATACTATACTATTACAACTGAATTTAGTGGATAGAGAAAAATTTGATATTGTAGTGATATATATCATGGTCTCCACATATACTACTACAAGAGCTATTACCACTCCAATCGATTATAACCAGTTATTGAGCACCTGTTAGCGATGGAACGCATACACTTGCAAAAATTTATTAATTTCTGATCGGCCTTAGCTATTACAGTAGCATCATTAATATTTCTATAGTTAATAGGTACTGCAACACGTGCTTTTCAGACGTTTTAACGTACCTTAATACTATACTACTACATTTGTAATTTTTGGATGCAGAAAAATTTCATATTGCAGTGATATATGGTTACATGGTTTCCATATATACTACTACAAGAGCCTATTACCACTGCAATCGATTTTTAGCCAGTTATTGAGCACCTGTTAGCGATGGAACGCATGCACTTGTCAAATTTATTAATTTCTGATCGGCCCTAGCTATTACAGTAGCATCATTAATATTTCTGTAGTTAATAGTTCCTGCAACACGTGCTTTTCAGACCTTTTAACGTACCTTAATACTATACTATTACAATTAAATTTTTTGGATACAGAAAAATTTGATATATGGTTACATGGTCTCCACATATACTACTACATCAGCTATTACCACTCCCATAGATTTTAAGCCAGTTATTGAGCACCTGTTAGCAATGGAACGCATACTCTTGTCAAATTTATTAATTACAGATCGGCCCTAGCTATTGCAGTAGCATCATTAATATTTATGGAGTTAATAGTTCCTGCAACACGTGCTTTTCAGACGTTTTAACGTACCTTAATATTATTCTATTACAATAGAATTTTTTGGATGCAGAAAAATTTTATATTGCAGGGATATATAGTTACATGGTCTACACATTTACTACTACAAGAGCTATAACCACTCCAATCGATGTCAAACAGTTATTAAGCACCTGTTAAAAATGGAACGCATACATTTGTCAAATTTATTAATTTCAGATCGGTACTTGCTATTGCAGTAGCATCATTAATATTTCTGGAGTTAATAGTTCCTGCAAAACGTGCGTTTCAGACGTTTTAAAGTACCTTAATGCCATACTATTACAATTGAATTTTGTGGATGCAGAAAAAATTGTTATTGTAGTGATATATGGTTACATGGTCTCCACATATACTACTACAAGAGCTATAACCACTCGAATCGATGTCAACCAGTTATTAAGCACCTGTTAGCAATGGAACGCATACACTTGTCAAATTTCTTAATTTCTGATTGGCGCTAGCTATTAAAGTAGCATCATTAATATATTTGGAGTTAATAGTTACTGCAGAACGTGCTTTTCAGACGTTTTAACGTACCTTAATACTATTCTATTACAATAGAATTTTTTGGATGCAGAAAAATTTTATATTGCAGGGATATTTAGTTACATGGTCTCCACATTTACTACTACAAGAGCTATAACCACTCCAATGGATGTCAAACAGTTATTAAGCACCTGTTAACAATGGAGCGCATACACTTGTCAAATTTATTAATTTCAGATCGGCCCTAGCTATTGCAGTAGCATCATTATTATTTCTGGAGTTAATAGTTACTGCAAAACGTAAGTTTCAGACGTTTTAAAATACCTTAATGGCATACTATTACAATTGAATTTTGTGGATGCAGAAAAAATTGATATTGTAGTGATATATGGTTACATGGTCTCCACATATACTACTACAAGAGCTATAACCACTCGAATCGATGTCAACCAGTTATTAAGCACCTGTTAGCAATGGAACGCATACACTTGTCAAATTTCTTAATTTCTGATTGGCGCTAGCTATTAAAGTAGCATCATTAATATATTTGGAGTTAATAGTTACTGCAGAACGTGCTTTTCAGACGTTTTAACGTACCTTAATACTATTCTATTACAATAGAATTTTTTGGATGCAGAAAAATTTTATATTGCAGGGATATTTAGTTACATGGTCTCCACATTTACTACTACAAGAGCTATAACCACTCCAATGGATGTCAAACAGTTATTAAGCACCTGTTAACAATGGAGCGCATACACTTGTCAAATTTATTAATTTCAGATCGGCCCTAGCTATTGCAGTAGCATCATTAATATTTCTGGAGTTAATAGTTGCTGCAAAACGTGGGTTTCAGACGTTTTAAAGTACCTTAATGCCATACTATTACAATTGAATTTTGTGGATGCAGAAAAAATTGATATTGTAGTGATATATGGTTACATGGTCTCCACATATACTACTACAAGAGCTATAACCACTCGAATCGATGTCAACCAGTTATTAAGCACCTGTTAGCGATGGAACGCATACACTTGTCAAATTTCTTAATTTCTGATTGGCGCTAGCTATTAAAGTAGCATCATTAGTATATTTGGAGTTAATAGTTACTGCAGAACGTGCTTTTCAGACGTTTTAACGTACCTTAATACTATTCTATTACAATAGAATTTTTTGGATGCAGAAAAATTTTATATTGCAGGGATATTTAGTTACATGGTCTCCACATTTACTACTACAAGAGCTATAACCACTCCAATGGATGTCAAACAGTTATTAAGCACCTGTTAACAATGGAGCGCATACACTTGTCAAATTTATTAATTTCAGATCGGCCCTAGCTATTGCAGTAGCATCATTAATATTTCTGGAGTTAATAGTTACTTCAAAACGTAAGTTTCAGACGTTTTAAAATACCTTAATGGCATACTATTACAATTGAATTTTGTGGATGCAGAAAAAATTGATATTGTAGTGATATATGGTTACATGGTCTCCACATATACTACTACAAGAGCTATAACCACTCGAATCGATGTCAACCAGTTATTAAGCACCTGTTAGCAATGGAACGCATACACTTGTCAAATTTCTTAATTTCTGATTGGCGCTAGCTATTAAAGTAGCATCATTAATATATTTGGAGTTAATAGTTACTGCAGAACGTGCTTTTCAGACGTTTTAACGTACCTTAATACTATTCTATTACAATAGAATTTTTTGGATGCAGAAAAATTTTATATTGCAGGGATATTTAGTTACATGGTCTCCACATTTACTACTACAAGAGCTATAACCACTCCAATGGATGTCAAACAGTTATTAAGCACCTGTTAACAATGGAGCGCATACACTTGTCAAATTTATTAATTTCAGATCGGCCCTAGCTATTGCAGTAGCATCATTAATATTTCTGGAGTTAATAGTTGCTGCAAAACGTGAGTTTCAGACGTTTTAAAGTACCTTAATGCCATACTATTACAATTGAATTTTGTGGATGCAGAAAAAATTGATATTGTAGTGATATATGGTTACATGGTCTCCACATATACTACTACAAGAGTTATAACCACTCGAATCGATGTCAACCAGTTATTAAGCACCTGTTAGCGATGGCACGCATACACTTGCAAAAATTTATTAATTTCTGATCGGCCCTAGCTATTACAGTAGCATCATTAATATTTCTATAGTTAATAGGTACTGAAACACGCGCTTTTCAGACGTTTTAACGTACTTTAATACTATACTACTACATTCGTAATTTTTGGATGCAGAAAAATTTGATATTGCAGTGATATATTGTTACATTGTCTCCACATGTACTACCACAAGAGCTATTATCACTCCAATCGATTTTAAACCAGTTATTGAGCACCTGCTAGCGATGGAACGCATATACTTGCAAAAATCTATTAATTTCTGATCTGCCCTAGCTATTACAGTAGCATCATTAATATTTCTATAGTTAATAGTTACTGCAACACGTGCTTTTCAGACGTTTTAACGTACCTTAATACTATACTAATACAACTGAATTTTGTGGATAGAGAAAAATTTGATATTGTAGTGATATATATCATGGTCTCCCCATATACTACTACAAGAGCTATTACCACTCCAATCGATTTTAAGCCAGTTATTGAACACCTCTTAGCGATGGAACCATACACTTGTCAAATTTATTAATTTCTGATTGGCCCTAGCTATTACAGTAGCATCATTAATATTTCTGTAGTTAATAGTTAGTGCAAAACCTGCTTTTCAGACGTTTTAACGTACCTTACTACTATACCATTACAATGGAATTTTTTGGATGCAGAAAAATTTGATATTGTAGTAATATGGTTACATGGTCTCCATATATACTACTACAAGAGCTATTACCACTCCAATCGATTTAAAGCCAGTTATTGAGCACCTGTTAGGGATTGAAGGTATACGCTTGTTAAATTTATTAATTTCTGATCGAACTATCTATTACAGTAGCATCATTTATATTTCTGGAGTTAATAGTTACTGCAAAACGTGAGTTTCAGACGTTTTAAAGTACCTTAATGCCATACTATTGCAATTGAATTTTGTGGATGCTGAAAAAATTGATATTGTAGTGATATATGGTTACATGGTCTCCACATATACTACTACAAGAGCTATAACCACTCGAATCGATGTCAACCAGTTATTAAGCACCTGTTAGCAATGGAACGCATACACTTGTCAAATTTCTTAATTTCTGATTGGCGCTAGCTATTAAATTAGCATCATTAATATATTTGGAGTTAATAGTTACTGCAGAACATGCTTTTCAGACGTTTTAACGTACGTTAATACTATTCTATTACAATAGAATTTTTTGGATGCAGAAAAATTTTATATTGCAGGGATATATAGTTACATGGTCTCCACATTTACTACTACAAGAGCTATAACCACTCCAATCGATGTTAAACAGATATTAAGCACCTGTTAGCAATGGAACGCATACATTTGTCAAATTTATTAATTTCAGATCGGCTCTAGCTATTGCAGTAGCATCATTAATATTTCTGGAGTTAATAGTTACTGCAAAACGTAATTTTCAGACGTTTTAAAGTACCTTAATACTATACTATTACAATGGTTTTTGTGGATGCAGAAACATTTGATATTGTAGTGATATATGGTTACATGGTCTCCACATATACTACTAAAACAGCTATTACCACTCCCATCGATTTTAAGCCAGTTATTTAGCGCCTGTTAGCAATGGAACGCATACACTTGTCAAATTTATTAATTTCAGATCGGCCCTAGCTATTGCAGTACCATAAGTAATATATCTGTAGTTAATAGTTACTACAGAACCTGCTTTTCAGACGTTTTAACGTACCTTAATACTATACTATTACAATTTAATTTTGTGGATGCAGAAAAATTTTATATTGCAGGGATATATAGTTACATGGTCTCCACATTTACTACTACAAGACCTATAACCACTCGAATCGATGTCAAACAGTTATTAAACACCTGTTAGCAATGGAACGCATACACTTGTCAAATTTCTTAATTTCTGATTGGCGCTAGCTATTAAGGTAGCATCATTAATATATTTGGAGTTAATAGTTACTGCAGAACGTGCTTTTCAGACGTTTTAACGTACCTTAATACTATTCTATTACAATAGAATTTTTTGGATGCAGAAAAATTTTATATTGCAGAGATATATAGTTACATGGTCTCCACATTTACTAGTTAACAATGGAACGCATACACTTGTCAAATTTATTAATTTCAGATAGGCGCTAGCTATTGCAGTAGCATCATTAATATTTCTGGAGTTAATAGTTTCTGAAAAACGTGAGTTTCAGACGTTTTAAAGTACCTTAATGCCATACTATTACAATTGAATTTTGTGGATGCAGAAAAAATTGATATTGTAGTGATATATGGTTACATGGTCTCCACATATACTACTACAAGAGCTATAACCACCCGAATCGATGTCAACCAGTTATTAAGCACCTGCTAGCAATGGAACGCATACACTTGTAAAATTTCTTAATTTCTGATTGGCGCTAGCTATTGAAGTAGCATCATTAATATATTTGGAGTTAATAGGTACTGCAGAACGTGCTTTTCAGACGTTTTAACGTACCTTAATACTATTCTATTACAATAGAATTTTTTTGATGCAGAAAAGTTTTATATGGCAGGGATATATAGTTACATGGTCTCCACATTTACCACTATAAGAGCTATAACCACTCGAATCGATGTCAACCAGATATTAAGCACCTGTTAGCAATGGAACGCATACACTTGTCAAATTTCTTAATTTCTGATTGGCGCTAGCTATTAAAGTAGCATCATTAATATATTTGGAGTTAATAGTTACTGCAGAACGTGCTTTTCAGACGTTTTAACGTACCTTAATACTGTTCTATTACAATTGAATTTTGTGGATGCAGAAAAATTTTATATTGCAGGGATATATAGTTACAGGGTCTGCACATTTACTAGTACAAGAGCTATAACCACTCTAATCGATGTCAAACCGTTATTAAGCACCTGTTAGCAATGGAACGCATACACTTGTCAAATTTATTAATTTCAGATCGGCCCCAGCAATTACAGTAGCATCATTAATATTTCTGGAGTTAATAGTTCCTGCAAAACGTGAGTTTCAGACGTTTTAAAGTACCTTAATGCCGTACTATTACAATTGAATTTGTGGATGCAGAAAAAATTGATATTGTAGTGATATATGGTTACATGGTCTCCACATATACTACTACAAGAGCTATAACCACTCGAATCGATGTCAACCAGATATTAAGCACCTGTTAGCAATGGAACGCATACACTTGTCAAATTTCTTAATTTCTGATTGGCGCTAGCTATTAAAGTAGCATCATTAATATATTTGGAGTTAATAGTTACTGCAGAACGTGCTTTTCAGACGTTTTAACGTACCTTAATACTGTTCTATTACAATTGAATTTTGTGGATGCAGAAAAATTTTATATTGCAGGGATATATAGTTACAGGGTCTGCACATTTACTAGTACAAGAGCTATAACCACTCTAATTGATGTGAAACAGTTATTAAGCACCTGTTAGCAATGGAACGCATACACTTGTCAAATTTATTAATTTCAGATCGGCCCCAGCAATTACAGTAGCATCATTAATATTTCTGGAGTTAATAGTTCCTGCAAAACGTGAGTTTCAGACGTTTTAAAGTACCTTAATTCCGTACTATTACAATTGAATTTTGTGGATGCAGAAAAAATTTATATTGTAGTGATATATGGTTACATGGTCTCCACATATACTGCTACAAGAGCTATAACCACTCGAATCGATGTCAACCAGTTATTAAGCACCTGTTAGCGATGGAACGCATACACTTGCAAAAATTTATTAATTTCTGATCGGCCCTAGCTATTACAGTAGCATCATTAATATTTCTATAGTTAGTAGTTACTGCAACACGTGCTTTTCAGACGTTTTAACGTACCTTAATACTATTCTATTACAATAGAATTGTTTGGATGCAGAAAAATTTTATATTGCAGGGATATATGGTTACATGGTCTCCACATATACTACTACAACAGCTATTACCACTCCAATCGATGTCAAACAGATATTAAGCACCTGTTAGCAATGGAACGCATACATTTGTCAAATTTATTAATTTCAGATCGGCCCTAGCTATTGCAGTAGCATCATTAATATTTCTGGCGTTAATAGTTACTGCAAAACGTAAGTTTCAGACGTTTTAAAGTACCTTAATACTATACTATTACAATTGTTTTTGTGGATGCAGAAACATTTGATATTGTAGTGATATATGGTTACATGGTCTCCACATATACTACTACAACAGCTATTACCACTCCCATCGATTTTAAGCCAGTTATTTAGCGCCTGTTAGCAATGGAACGCATACACTTGTCAAATTTATTAATTTCAGATCGGCCCTAGCTATTGCAGTACCATAAGTAATATATCTGTAGTTAATAGTTACTACAGAACCTGCTTTTCAGACGTTTTAACGTACCTTAATACTATACTATTACAATTTAATTTTGTGGATGCAGAAAAATTTTATATTGCAGGGATATATAGTTAGATGGTCTCCACATTTACTACTACAAGACCTATAACCACTCGAATCGATGTCAAACAGTTATTAAACACCTGTTAGCAATGGAACGCATACACTTGTCAAATTTCTTAATTTCTGATTGGCGCTAGCTATTAAAGTAGCATCATTAATATATTTGGAGTTAATAGTTACTGCAGAACGTGCTTTTCAGACGTTTTAACTTACCTTAATACTATTCTATTACAATAGAATTTTTTGGATGCAGAAAAATTTTATATTGCAGAGATATATAGTTACATGGTCTCCACATTTACTAGTTAACAATGGAAAGCATACACTTGTCAAATTTATTAATTTCAGATAGGCGCTAGCTATTGCAGTAGCATCATTAATATTTCTGGAGTTAATAGTTTCTGCAAAACGTGAGTTTCAGACGTTTTAAAGTACCTTAATGCCATACTATTACAATTGAATTTTGTGGATGCAGAAAAAATTGATATTGTAGTGATATATGGTTACATGGTCTCCACATATACTACTACAAGAGCTATAACCACCCGAATCGATGTCAACCAGTTATTAAGCACCTGCTAGCAATGGAACGCAAACACTTGTCAAATTTCTTAATTTCTGATTGGCGCTAGCTATTAAAGTAGCATCATTAATATATTTGGAGTTAATAGGTACTGCAGAACGTGCTTTTCAGACGTTTTAACGTACCTTAATACTATTCTATTACAATAGAATTTTTTTGATGCAGAAAAATTTTATATTGCCTCAATGCGGTGCGACAAGAAACTGTTCTAACTACCTAAACACCGAAACTAAAAATATAGTTTATCACTGTCAGATCGAAAGTACTCTTAGATACCTGATTCCCTGCTGGGGAAATGCTGCTGGCTGCCACATAAATATGCTACAGCGGATGCAAAATAAAGCAATAAAATCTCTCTTCAACATCAACCAAATGACTCCCACAGTGCAAGTATATCATCAAACAAAATTACTAAATATACAGGACTTAAAAAATTTAGAACAAATTAAACTTATTTTTAATATCTCTCGTGGTGAAACAAAAAGTAACTGCCAACTAACAAGAGTGGACAATGTGCACAGTTATAATATACGGTCACAGTTACAATTTCGCAGTGAATATCGCAAAACAAAAAAAACACAAGATTCCCCCATATACAGAAGTCTACAAATATACAACAAACTACCTACAAACATTAAACAAATTAATAATAAAACTACTTTTTTGCAGACAGTCAAAACTAAAATCTACACCAATATGTGATATGTAAAAAATATGAAATATGTAATTAGTCATAATATATGTGATATGGAATTTAAATACTTAGTTAATTAGAAAACTGACATTTAACACGTATTGTTCAATATTATAAACTAATTGTAGTATATATTGTTAGGTTGGGTTTAAAAATATTAAATTTCATTTTATTACTAAGGGCCTAGGCCTCGGTACCAGTTACTTTCTTGTAATTGTTTTGAGGTCAGAAATAAAGATTTATTTATTATTATTATTATTATTATTATATATAGTTACATGGTCTCCACATTTACCACTACAAGAGCTATAACCACTCGAATCGATGTCAACCAGATATTAAGCACCTGTTAGCAATGGAACGCATACACTTGTCAAATTTCTTAATTTCTGATTGGCGCTAGCTATTAACGTAGCATCAATAATATATTTGGAGTTAATAGTTACTGCAGAACGTGCTTTTCAGACGTTTTAACGTACCTTAATACTGTTCTATTACAATTGAATTTTGTGGATGCAGAAAAATTTTATATTGCAGGGATATATAGTTACAGGGTCTGCACATTTACTAGTACAAAAGCTATAACCACTCTAATCGATGTCAAACAGTTATTAAGCACCTGTTAGCAATGAAACGCATACACTTGTCAAATTTATTAATTTCAGATCGGCTCCAGCAATTACAGTAGCATCATTAATATTTCTGGAGTTAATAGTTCCTGCAAAACGTGAGTTTCAGACGTTTTAAAGTACCTTAATGCCATACTATTACAATTGAATTTTGTGGATGCAGAAAAAATTGATATTGTAGTGATATATGGTTACATGGTCTCCACATATACTACTACAAGAGCTATAACCACTCGAATCGATGTCAACCAGTTATTAAGCACCTGTTAGCGATGGAACGCATACACTTGCAAAAATTTATTAATTTCTGATCTGCCCTAGCTATTACAGTAGCATCATTAATATTTCTATAGTTAATAGTTACTGCAACACGTGCTTTTCAGACGTTTTAACGTACCTTAATACTATACTAATACAACTGAATTTTGTGGATAGAGAAAATTTGATATTGTAGTGATATATATCATGGTCTCCACATATACTACTACAAGAGCTATTACCACTCCAATCGATTTTAAGCCAGTTATTGAGCACTTCTTAGCGATGGAACCATACACTTGTCAAATTTATTAATTTCTGATTGGCCCTAGCTATTACAGTAGCATCATTAATATTTCTGTAGTTAATAGTTAGTGCAAAACCTGCTTTTTAGACGTTTTAACGTACCTTAATACTATACCATTACAATAGAATTTTTTGGATGCAGAAAAATTTGATATTGTAGTAATATATGGTTACATGGTCTCCATATATACTACTACAAGAGCTATTACCACTCCAATCGATTTAAAGCCAGTTATTGAGCACCTGTTAGGGATGGAAGGTATACGCTTGTCAAATTTATTAATTTCTGATCGGAACTATATATTACAGTAGCATCATTAATATTTCTGGAGTTAATAGTTACTGCAAAACGTGAGTTTCAGACGTTTTAAAGTACCTTAATGCCATACTATTACAATTGAATTTTGTGGATGCAGAAAAAATTGATATTGTAGTGATATATGGTTACATGGTCTCCACATATACTACTACAAGAGCTATAACCGCTCGAATCGATGTCAACCAGTTATTAAGCACCTGTTAGCAATGGAACGCATACACTTGTCAAATTTCTTAATTTCAGATCGGCCCTAGCTATTACAGTAGCATCATTAATATTTCTATAGTTAATAGTTACTGCAAAACGTAAGTTTCAGACGTTTTAAAGTACCTTAATGCCATACTATTACAATTGAATTTTGTGGATGCAGAAAAAATGATATTGTAGTGATATATGGTTACATGGTCTCCACATATACTACTACAAGAGCTATAACCACTCGAATCGATGTCAACCAGTTATTAAGCACCTGTTAGCAAAGGAACGCATACACTTGTCAAATTTATTAATTTCAGATCGGCCCTAGCTATTGCAGTAGCATCATTAATATTTCTATAGTTAATAGTTACTGCAAAACGTAAGTTTCAGACGTTTTAAAGTACCTTAATGCCATACTATTACAATTGAATTTTGTGGATGCAGAAAAAAATGATATTGTAGTGATATATGGTTACATGGTCTCCACATATACTACTACAAGAGCTATAACCACTCGAATCGATGTCAACCAGTTATTAAGCACCTGTTAGCAATGGAACGCATACACTTGTCAAATTTATTAATTTCAGATCGGCCCTAGCTATTGCAGTAGCTTCATTAATATTTCTGGAGTTAATAGTTACTGCAAAACGTAAGTTTCAGACGTTTTAAAGTACCTTAATACTATACTATTACAATTGTTTTTGTGGATGCAGAAACATTTGATATTGTAGTGATATATGGTTACATGGTCTCCACATATACTACTACAACAGCTATTACCACTCCCATCAATTTAAAGCCAGTTATTTAGCGCCTGTTAGCAATGGAACGCATACATTTGTCAAATTTATTAATTTCAGATCGGCCCTAGCTATTGCAGTACCATAATTAATATATCTGTAGTTAATAGTTACTACAGAACCTGCTTTTCAGACGTTTTAACGTACCTTAATACTATACTATTACAATTGAATTTTGTGGATGCAGAAAAATTTTATATTGCAGGGATATATAGTTACATGGTCTCCACATTTACTACTACAAGACCTATAACCACTCGAATCGATGTCAACCAGTTATTAAACACCTGTTAGCAATGGAACGCATACACTTGTCAAATTTCTTAATTTCTGATTGGCGCTGGCTATTAAAGTAGCATCATTAATTTATTTGGAGTTAATAGTTACTGCAGAACGTGCTTTTCATACATTTTAACGTACCTTAATACTATTCTATTACACTAGAATTTTTTGGAAGCAGAAAAATTTTATATTGCAGAGATATATAGTTACATGGTCTCCACATTTACTAGTTAACAATGGAACGCATACACTTGTCAAATTTATTAATTTCAGATAGGCGCTAGCTATTGCAGTAGCATCATTAATATTTCTGGAGTTAATAGTTTCTGAAAAACGTGAGTTTCAGACGTTTTAAAGTACCTTAATGCCATACTATTACAATTGAATTTTGTGGATGCAGAAAAAATTGATATTGTAGTGATATATGGTTACATGGTCTCCACATATACTACTACAAGAGCTATAACCACCCGAATCGATGTCAACCAGTTATTAAGCACCTGCTAGCAATGGAACGCATACACTTGTAAAATTTCTTAATTTCTGATTGGCGCTAGCTATTGAAGTAGCATCATTAATATATTTGGAGTTAATAGGTACTGCAGAACGTGCTTTTCAGACGTTTTAACGTACCTTAATACTATTCTATAACAATAGAATTTTTTTGATGCAGAAAAATTTTATATGGCAGGGATATATAGTTACATGGTCTCCACATTTACCACTACAAGAGCTATAACCACTCGAATCGATGTCAACCAGATATTAAGCACCTGTTAGCAATGGAACGCATACACTTGTCAAATTTCTTAATTTCTGATTGGCGCTAGCTATTAAAGTAGCATCATTAATATATTTGGAGTTAATAGTTACTGCAGAACGTGCTTTTCAGACGTTTTAACGTACCTTAATACTGTTCTATTACAATTGAATTTTGTGGATGCAGAAAAATTTTATATTGCAGGGATATATAGTTACAGGGTCTGCACATTTACTAGTACAAGAGCTATAACCACTCTAATTGATGTGAAACAGTTATTAAGCACCTGTTAGCAATGGAACGCATACACTTGTCAAATTTATTAATTTCAGATCGGCCCCAGCAATTACAGTAGCATCATTAATATTTCTGGAGTTAATAGTTCCTGCAAAACGTGAGTTTCAGACGTTTTAAAGTACCTTAATGCCGTACTATTACAATTGAATTTGTGGATGCAGAAAAAATTGATATTGTAGTGATATATGGTTACATGGTCTCCACATATACTACTACAAGAGCTATAACCACTCGAATCGATGTCAACCAGATATTAAGCACCTGTTAGCAATGGAACGCATACACTTGTCAAATTTCTTAATTTCTGATTGGCGCTAGCTATTAAAGTAGCATCATTAATATATTTGGAGTTAATAGTTACTGCAGAACGTGCTTTTCAGACGTTTTAACGTACCTTAATACTGTTCTATTACAATTGAATTTTGTGGATGCAGAAAAATTTTATATTGCAGGGATATATAGTTACAGGGTCTGCACATTTACTAGTACAAGAGCTATAACCACTCTAATTGATGTGAAACAGTTATTAAGCACCTGTTAGCAATGGAACGCATACACTTGTCAAATTTATTAATTTCAGATCGGCCCCAGCAATTACAGTAGCATCATTAATATTTCTGGAGTTAATAGTTCCTGCAAATCGTGAGTTTCAGACGTTTTAAAGTACCTTAATTCCGTACTATTACAATTGAATTTTGTGGATGCAGAAAAAATTTATATTGTAGTGATATATGGTTACATGGTCTCCACATATACTACTACAAGAGCTATAACCACTCGAATCGATGTCAACCAGTTATTAAGCACCTGTTAGCGATGGAACGCATACACTTGCAAAAATTTATTAATTTCTGATCGGCCCTAGCTATTACAGTAGCATCATTAATATTTCTATAGTTAGTAGTTACTGCAACACGTGCTTTTCACACGTTTTAACGTACCTTAATACTATTCTATTACAATAGAATTTTTTGGATGCAGAAAAATTTTATATTGCAGGGATATATAGTTACATGGTCTCCACATTTACTACTACAAGAGCTATAACCACTCCAATCGATGTCAAACAGATATTAAGCACCTGTTAGCAATGGAACGCATACATTTGTCAAATTTATTAATTTCAGATCGGCCCTAGCTATTGCAGTAGCATCATTAATATATCTGGCGTTAATAGTTACTGCAAAACGTAAGTTTCAGACGTTTTAAAGTACCTTAATACTATACTATTACAATTGTTTTTGTGGATGCAGAAACATTTGATATTGTAGTGATATATGGTTACATGGTCTCCACATATACTACTACAACAGCTATTACCACTCCCATCGATTTTAAGCCAGTTATTTAGCGCCTGTTAGCAATGGAACGCATACACTTGTCAAATTTATTAATTTCAGATCGGCCCTAGCTATTGCAGTACCATAAGTAATATATCTGTAGTTAATAGTTACTACAGAACCTGCTTTTCAGACGTTTTAACGTACCTTAATACTATACTATTACAATTTAATTTTGTGGATGCAGAAAAATTTTATATTGCAGGGATATATAGTTAGATGGTCTCCACATTTACTACTACAAGACCTATAACCACTCGAATCGATGTCAAACAGTTATTAAACACCTGTTAGCAATGGAACGCATACACTCCACGCCACTGATTGGCGCTAGCTATTAAAGTAGCATCATTAATATATTTGGACTTAATAGTTACTGCAGAACGTGCTTTTCAGACGTTTTAACGTACCTTAATACTATTCTATTACAATAGAATTTTTTGGATGCAGAAAAATTTTATATTGCAGAGATATATAGTTACATGGTCTCCACATTTACTAGTTAACAATGGAACGCATACACTTGTCAAATTTATTAATTTCAGATAGGCGCTAGCTATTGCAGTAGCATCATTAATATTTCTGGAGTTAATAGTTTCTGCAAAACGTGAGTTTCAGACGTTTTAAAGTACCTTAATGCCATACTATTGTTCAATATTATAAACTAATTGTAGTATATATTGTTAGGTTGGGTTTAAAAATATTAAATTTCATTTTATTACTAAGGGCCTAGGCCTCGGTACCAGTTACTTTCTTGTAATTGTTTTGAGGTCAGAAATAAAGATTTATTTATTATTATTATTATTATTATTATATATAGTTACATGGTCTCCACATTTACCACTACAAGAGCTATAACCACTCGAATCGATGTCAACCAGATATTAAGCACCTGTTAGCAATGGAACGCATACACTTGTCAAATTTCTTAATTTCTGATTGGCGCTAGCTATTAAAGTAGCATCAATAATATATTTGGAGTTAATAGTTACTGCAGAACGTGCTTTTCAGACGTTTTAACGTACCTTAATACTGTTCTATTACAATTGAATTTTGTGGATGCAGAAAAATTTTATATTGCAGGGATATATAGTTACAGGGTCTGCACATTTACTAGTACAAAAGCTATAACCACTCTAATCGATGTCAAACAGTTATTAAGCACCTGTTAGCAATGAAACGCATACACTTGTCAAATTTATTAATTTCAGATCGGCTCCAGCAATTACAGTAGCATCATTAATATTTCTGGAGTTAATAGTTCCTGCAAAACGTGAGTTTCAGACGTTTTAAAGTACCTTAATGCCGTACTATTACAATTGAATTTTGTGGATGCAGAAAAAATTGATATTGTAGTGATATATGGTTACATGGTCTCCACATATACTACTACAAGAGCTATAACCACTAGAATCGATGTCAACCAGTTATTAAGCACCTGTTAGCGATGGAACGCATACACTTGCAAAAATTTATTAATTTCTGATCGGCCCTAGCTATTACAGTAGCATCATTAATATTTCTATAGTTAATAGTTACTGCAACACGTGCTTTTCAGACGTTTTAACGTACCTTAATACTATACTAATACAACTGAATTTTGTGGATAGAGAAAAATTTGATATTGTATTGATATATATCATGGTCTCCACATATACTACTACAAGAGCTATTACCACTCCAATCGATTTTAAGCCAGTTATTGAGCACCTATTAGCGATAGAACCATACACTTGTCAAATTTATTAATTTCTGATTGGCCCTAGCTATTACAGTAGCATCATTAATATTTCTGTAGTTAATAGTTAGTGCAAAACCTGCTTTTCAGACGTTTTAACGTACCTTAATACTATACCATTACAATAGAATTTTTTGGATGCAGAAAAATTTGATATTGTAGTAATATATGGTTACATGGTCTCCATATATACTACTACAAGAGCTATTACCACTCCAATCGATTTAAAGCCAGTTATTGAGCACCTGTTAGGGATGGAAGGTATACACTTGTCAAATTTATTAATTTCAGATCGGCCCTAGCTATTGCAGTACCATAATTAATATATCTGTAGTTAATAGTTACTACAGAACCTGCTTTTCAGACGTTTTAACGTACCTTAATACTATACTATTACAATTGAATTTTGTGGATGCAGAAAAATTTTATATTGCAGGGATATTTAGTTACATGGTCTCCACATTTACTACTACAAGACCTATAACCACTCGAATCGATGTCAACCAGTTATTAAACACCTGTTAGCAATGGAACGCATACACTTGTCAAATTTCTTAATTTCTGATTGGCGCTGGCTATTAAAGTAGCATCATTAATATATTTGGAGTTAATAGTTACTGCAGAACGTGCTTTTCATACGTTTTAACGTACCTTAATACTATTCTATTACAATAGAATTTTTTGGAAGCAGAAAAATTTTATATTGCAGGGATATATACATGGTTTCCACATTTACTAGTTAACAATGGAACGCATACACTTGTCAAATTTATTAATTTCAGATAGGCGCTAGCTATTGCAGTAGCATCATTAATATTTCTGGAGTAAATAGTTTCTGCAAAACGTGAGTTTCAGACGTTTTAAAGTACCTTAATGCCATACTATTACAACTGAATTTTGTGGATGCAGAAAAAATTGATATTGTAGTAATATATGGTTACATGGTCTCCACATATACTACTACAAGAGCTATAACCACTCGAATCGATGTCAACCAGTTATTAAGCACCTGCTAGCAATGGAGCGCACACACTTGTCAAATTTCTTAATTTCTGATTGGCGCTAGCTATTAAAGTAGCATCATTAATATATTTGGAGTTAATAGGTACTGCAGAACGTGCTTTTCAGACGTTTTAACATACCTTAATACTATTCTATTACAATAGAATTTTTTTGATGCAGAAAAATTTTATATGGCAGGGATATATAGTTACATGGTCTCCACATTTACTACTACAAGAGCTATAACGACTCGAATCGATGTCAACCAGATATTAAGCACCTGTTAGCAATGGAACGCATACACTTGTCAAATTTCTTAATTTCTGATTGGCGCTAGCTATTAAAGTAGCATCATTAATATATTTGGAGTTTATTAAAGTAGCATCATTAATATATTTGGAGTTAATAGTTACTGCAGAACGTGCTTTTCAGACGTTTTAACGTACCTTAATACTATTCTATTACAATAGAATTTTTGGGATGCAGAAAAATTTTATATTGCAGGGATATATAGTTACATGGTCTCCACATTTACTAGTTAACAATGGAACGCATACACTTGTCAAATTTATTAATTTCAGATAGGCGCTAGCTATTGCAGTAGCATCATTAATATTTCTGGAGTTAATAGTTTCTGCAAAACGTGAGTTTCAGACGTTTTAAAGTACCTAAATGCCATACTATTACAATTGAATTTTGTGGATGCAGAAAAAATTGATATTGTAGTGATATATGGTTACATGGTCTCCACATATACTACTACAAGAGCTATAACCACTCGAATCGATGTCAACCAGTTATTAAGCACCTGCTAGCAATGGAACGCATACACTTGTCAAATTTCTTAATTTCTGATAGGCGCTAGCTATTAAAGTAGCATCATTAATATATTTGGAGTTAATAGTTACTGCAGAACGTGCTTTTCAGACGTTTTAACGTACCTTAATACTATTCTATTACAATAGAATTTTTTGGATGCAGAAAAATTTTATATTGCAGGGATATATAGTTACATGGTCTCCACATTTACTACTACAAGAGCTATAACCACTCCAATCGATGTCAAACAGATATTAAGCACCTGTTAGCAATGGAACGCATACATTTTTCAAATTTATTAATTTCTGATCGGCCCTAGCTATTGCAGTAGCATCATTAATATTTCTGGAGTTAATAGTTACTGCAAAACGTAAGTTTCAGACGTTTTAAAGTACCTTAATGCCATACTATTACAATTGAATTTTGTGGATGCAGAAAAAAATGAAATTGTAGTGATATATGGTTACATGGCCCCACATATACTACTACATGAGCTATAACAACTCCAATCGATGTCAACCAGTTATTAAGCACCTGTTAACAAAGGAACGCATACACTTGTCAAATTTATTAATTTCAGATCGGCCCTAGCTATTGCAGTAGCATCATTAATATTTCTATAGTTAATAGTTACTGCAAAACGTAAGTTTCAGACGTTTTAAAGTACCTTAATGCCATACTATTACAATTGAATTTTGTGGATGCAGAAAAAAATGATATTGTAGTGATATATGGTTACATGGTCTCCACATATACTACTACAAGAGCTATAACCACTCGAATCGATGTCAACCAGTTATTAAGCACCTGTTAGCAATAGAACGCATACACTTGTCAAATTTATTAATTTCAGATCGGCCCTTGCTATTGCAGTAGCATCATTAATATTTCTGGAGTTAATAGTTACTGCAAAACGTGAGTTTCAGACGTTTTAAAGTACCTTAATGCCATACTATTACCACTCCCAACGATTTGAAGCCAGTTATTTAGCGCCTGTTAGCAATGGAACGCATACACTTGTCAAATTTATTAGTTTCAGTTGGGCCCTAGCTATTGCAGTAGCATCATTAATATTTCTGGAGTTAATAGTTCCTGCAAGACGTGCGTTTCAGATGTTTTAAAGTAACGTAATGCCATACTATTACAATTAAATTTTTTGGATGCAGAAAAATTTTATATTGCAGGCATATATAGTTACATGGTCTCCACATTTACTACTACAAGACCTATAACCACTCGAATCGATGTCAACCAGTTATTAAGCACCTGTTAGTAATGGAACGCATATACTTGTCAAATTTATTAATTTCTGATTGGCCCTAGCTATTAAAGTAGCATCATCAATATGTCTGTAGTTAATAGTTACTGCAGAACCTGCTTTTCAGACGTTATAACGTACCTTAATACTATACTATTACAATTGTTTTTGTGGATGCAGAAACATTTGATATTGTAGTGATATATGGTTACATGGTCTCCACATATACTACTACAACAGCTATTACCACTCCCAACGATTTGAAGCCAGTTATTTAGCGCCTGTTAGCAATGGAACGCATACACTTGTCAAATTTATTAATTTCAGATCGGCCCTAGCAATTGCAGTAGCATCATTAATATATCTGTAGTTAATAGTTACTACAGAACCTGCTTTTCAGACGTTTTAACGTACCTTAATACTATACTATTACAATTGTTTTTGTGGATGCAGAAACATTTGATATTGTAGTGATATATGGTTACATGGTCTCCACATATACTACTACAACAGCTATTACCACTCCCATCGATTTTAAGCCAGTTATTTAGCGCCTGTTAGCAATGGAACGCATACACTTGTCAAATTTATTAATTTCAGTTCGGCCCTAGCTATTGCAGTAGCATCATTAATATTTATGGAGTTAATAGTTCCTGCAAAACGTGCGTTTCAGACGTTTTAAAGTAACGTAATGCCATACTATTACAATGAAATTTTTTGGATGCAGAAAAATTGTATATTGCAGGCATATATAGTTACATGGTCTCCACATTTACTACTACAAGACCTATAACCACTCGAATCGATGTCAACCAGTTATTAAGCACCTGTTAGTAATGGAACGCATATACTTGTCAAATTTATTAATTTCTGATTGGCCCTAGCTATTAAAGTAGCATCATCAATATGTCTGTAGTTAATAGTTACTGCAGAACCTGCTTTTCAGACGTTATAACGTACCTTAATACTATACTATTACAATTGTTTTTGTGGATGCAAAAACATTTGATATTGTAGTGATATATGGTTACATGGTCTCCACATATACTACTACAACAGCTATTACCACTCCCATCGATTTGAAGCCAGTTATTTAGCGCCTGTTAGCAATGGAACGCATACACTTGTCAAATTTATTAATTTCAGATCGGCCCTAGCAATTGCAGTAGCATCATTAATATATCTGTAGTTAATAGTTACTACAGAACCTGCTTTTCAGACGTTTTAACGTACCTTAATACTATACTATTACAATTGTTTTTGTGGATGCAGAAACATTTGATATTGTAGTGATATATGGTTACGTGGTCTCCACATATACTACTACAACAGCTATTACCACTCCCATCGATTTTAAGCCAGTTATTTAGCGCCTGTTAGCAATGGAACGCATACACTTGTCAAATTTATTAATTTCAGTTCGGCCCTAGCTATTGCAGTAGCATCATTAATATTTCTGGAGTTAATAGTTCCTGCAAAACGTGCGTTTCAGATGTTTTAAAGTAACGTAATGCCATACTATTACAATTAAATTTTTTGGATGCAGAAAAATTTTATATTGCAGGCATATATAGTTACATGGTCTCCACATTTACTACTACAAGACCTATAACCACTCGAATCGATGTCAACCAGTTATTAAGCTCCTGTTAGTAATGGAACGCATATACTTGTCAAATTTATTAATTTCTGATTGGCCCTAGCTATTAAAGTAGCATCATCAATATGTCTGTAGTTAATAGTTACTGCAGAACCTGCTTTTCAGACGTTATAACGTACCTTAATACTATACTATTACAATTGTTTTTGTGAATGCAGAAACATTTGATATTGTAATGATATATGGTTACATGGTCTCTACATATACTACTACAACAGCTATTACCACTCCCATCGATTTTAAGCTAGTTATTTAGCGCCTGTTAGCAATGGAACGCATACACTTGTCAAATTTATTAATTTCAGATCGACCCTAGCTATTGCAGTAGCATCATTAATATTTCTGGAGTTAATAGTTCCTGCAAAACGTGCGTTTCAGACGTTTTAAAGTAACTTAATGCTATACTATAACAATAGAATTTTTTGGATGCAGAAAAATTTTATATTGCAGGGATATATTGTTACATGGTCTCGACATTTACTACTACAAGACCTATAACCACTCCAATCGATGTCAACCAGTTATTAAGCACCTGTTAGCAATGGAACGCATACACTTGTCAAATTTATTAATTTCAGATCGGCCCTAGCTACTAAAGTAGCATCATTAATATTTCTGGAGTTAATAGTTCCTGCAAAACGTGCGTTTCAGACGTTTTAAAGTAACTTAATACTATTCTATTACAATAGAATTTTTTGGATGCAGAAAAATTTTATATTGCAGGGATATATAGTTACATGGTCTCCACATTTACTACTACAAGACCTATAACCACTCGAATCGATGTCAACCAGTTATTAAGCACCTGTTAGCAATGGAACGCATACACTTGTCAAATTTATTAATTTCAGATCGGCCCTAGCTATTGCAGTAGCATAATTAATATGTCTGTAGTTAATAGTTACTACAGAACCTGCTTTTCAGACGTTTTAACGTACCTTAATACTATACTATTACAATTGTTTTTGTGGATGCAGAAACATTTGATATTGCAGGGTTATATAGTTACATGGTCTCCACATTTACTACTACAAGACCTATAACCACTCGAATCGATTTCAAGCAGTGATTAAGCACCTGATAGCAATGGAACGCATACACTTGTCAAATTTATTAATTTCTGATTGGCCCTAGCTATTAAAGTAGCATCATTAATATTTATGTAGTTAATAGTTACTGCAGAACTTGCTTTTCAGACGTTTTAACGTACTTTAATACTATACTATTACAATTGAATATTGTGGATGCAGCAACATTTGATATTGTAGTGATATATGGTTACATGGTCTCCACATATACTACTACAACAGCTATTACCACTCCCATCGATTTTAAGCCAGATATTTAGCGCCTGTTAACAATTTAACGCATACACTTGTCAAATTTATTAATTTCTGATCGGCCCTAGTTATTAAAGTAGCATCATTAATATTTCTGGAGTTAATAGTTGCTGCAAAACGTGCGTTTCGGACATTTTAAAGTAACTTAATACTATTCTATTACAATAGGATTTTTTGGATGCAGAAAAATTTTATATTGCAGGGATATATAGTTACATGGTCTCCACATTTACTACTGCAAAACCTATAACCACTCGAATCGATGTCAACCAGTTATTAAGCACCTGTTAGCAATGGAACGCATACACTTGTCAAATTTATTAATTTCAGATCGGCCCTAGCTATTGCAGTAGCATAATTAATATGTCTGTGAGAGCTGCAGCTGCGTACGCGACAGTGTCAACAGAGGCTGCCCTGGTACTGAGCGACATCCCGCCCATTGACCTGTCCATCCAGGAACTTGCGGAAAGGAGGTCAACAATGGCGCACAGGGACCCAGCCCATCTCCGTCTACTGAACATCGAGGGTAGAGAGGTGGAAAAGACGGTGGACTTGGCCGCAGTCGTCCACCCCGCCGAGATGCTTGCGCCAACTTTTTCAACAAGTATGGATGATGCGTATGCCACGAGATGCTTCACTGACGGATCCAGGCAGGAAGACGGGGCAGCGGGAGCTGCGTTTGAAATAATCCGCGGGGAAGAGGAGATTTATAGCAGGAAGGTCAAGCTAGCGGACTGGAGCTCCGTCTTCCAGTGCGAACTGGTAGCGCTTCGAGCGGCAATGGAATACATCCGAGGCAACTTAGGCGTCTTTCCTGCGATATCAATCCTGACGGACAGCAGGTCAGCGCTGATGGCCCTACAGCGCATGCACAAACCCACCGAGCTCCAGGTCGAAGTATACCTGCTGCTCCGGCAGCTGACAGAAACGACATCCGTGAAACTGCACTGGGTCAAAGCTCACGTTGGAATTGAGGGGAATGAGCGCGCTGACGGGTTGGCCAAGAAAGCAGCAGCGGCCGAAGACGTGCCCACGTTCAGCGTAGTGACCCGCGCCTTCTGCAAGAGGCGGCTTGCCCTGCGCAAGGTCGAGAAGTGGGAGGAACGATGGCGCACAGCTACCACCGGGAGACCTGTAGAGCGTCTCATCCCATCCATAGCCACTCGACGCGACATTGTAGGCCGCCTGGACCACCTCACCACTCAGCTCGTCACCGGCCATGGAGGATTCGGAGCCTATCTATATCGGATCGGCAAACGCGACAACTCGGCCTGCGCTTGCGGGGATGAGGACACTGCCGAACATGTCATCCTCCGATGCCCACTAGAGCAACAACATCGCGGAGCCGCCGATGTGCGAATGGCCGAACGGGGACTCAGATGGCCAACCACGATGGAAGACGCGCGAGCCCTATCAAGGGAGAAGGAGTGGTGGCAGGCCCTGGTGGAGTTCGCCTCCAAGGTACAGCGCCTCAAACCTGATCGAGGGTGAGAAGGTAGGCCAAGAGGACCAACGCCAAGCGCACACAGCAGCTGTGCAGAATTAGTTGTAGATTTAGTTAGATTTAGTTTTAGTTTTAGTTAGTTTAGTTTTGTGTAGTGCCGCAAGGCGGGGCACAGGTTACCTGATATTTAGGTAACAATAAATGAAAAGCCAAAATAGATGAAAATAATTTTTGATCATACTTTAGTTATTTTTTTACAGTGTGAGGTTTAATCTTGACGCACGCAGCAAAGAGTAGTGGTTTAATAAAACTTAGTGCTATGAAATGCTTAACACGCGACTATTATATTAAATTTTTTGATATTTTTAATAACATTTTCTATGAATTCGATGTTTTGTTTCGGAATATCAAAATCACAGTTGCCATAAAGCAAGCTGCCTTCAGTAAATTTTGTAGTCGGTCTTGCGTCAAAACGTTTTGAAAGTAGAAGAGTCAGTCATAAATTGTTATAAAATGTAAGTGCTATAATTTTTTTGAATGAGAAATTACGTAACTAGCGTTTCTGCAAATACCCATTATTACTACAAAGCAACTTTTGTTTTAGGGGTCTCTGAAAACATTTTCTGGTCTTTTTGCCGCACCGGGGTGCACAAAATAGTAGTTATGGTTAGTGATGTAAATTATCCAGGTATTTATTTTTAGGTAATCTAACCAGTATAATCGGTAAGTGGAAGTGCTCTATTCGCTTATTCAATGTTACAATATTTACTGCCGGTCTTATAAAGGCCACTAATCTGACGTTAACTTTAATTCGCTGTTAAAATAAACAAAAGCACATCAAAATTTGTTTACTAATGAATAAAATGTCATCAACACTGACGTTTTGTATCTGTCAAAAGGACGTTACTCCGGGGTATTAGACAGATTTAAACAGTTAGACATAAAATTCACTTTATTTTTCGTGTAAATAGTCTCTTTCTTAACATTCGTTTATATAAACATGTCTTAATAGTGCCTTTTATAAAAAAATAGCTGCCTCGGCAATACACGTTGACAAATTGCTTGTTACACTAAAAATTCTACCAAAATTGGTTTCTCAGCTATCACTACTAGTGTACCAGAAATAACAGTGTAGAACTGTGGCCCAAAAAGAGCAGGAAAGTCCATCTTCATGTAGCTTTCGTCGTCCATAACAATGCAATTTGTGCCATCCTTGAGAACCAACTTTTTTGGTACAACATCTGTGTTGACACCAACCTGTTTTTTTGAAATTTAGTTCACTATGACATCAATATTCCTACATGAGGGCTTCTTTGGACGAGGACTTTTGACAGTTGCCTTTCAAATCTTCATAATTGTGCACAATTCTAATTATTCCTTGCGCAGTTCAAACTGAAATGCCAACCATTCTGGCTATGCTTAATTTTTATTATGTTGGATTCTGTTTGTAGATACACACAACTTATTTTCTAAAGTTTTCATTTTCACTTCCCATATTAAATAAGTAATATTGCAGCAGATAAATATTATGTTAATTTATCCAATATTCAGTAGTGATATGGTGTTATACTAGTTCATTTTACACAAGAAAACTGGGCTACTACTAGCTTGTTTACATCATAACCCACGTTGCCCTTGTAGCAGTCCAAACAGTACCAGAATTCTTAGCAAATGAGACTTCCCACCACTGTGGCTGCATAGTTTCCCCTGCTCCCGCTTTGGATGTCATTGGCTAAACCCCCACTCTAGCTTTGCAGTCATTGGCCGAATCCCTGCTTGGCCGCCAGTCGAAGGGTATAAAAGAACGATCTGCCACACCAAATATGCAGTCTCAGCAAGTGTTTCTTATAGCCTGGTTGAAACTCTGCAGTCACAGACAGTGTTGTTAAAAGCCCGGTTAGACTAAGCAATCTTGATCAGTGTTGCTAATAGCCTGACTAGGTCACGTAACCGCAGCCAGTGTTGCTTATAGCCGGACTAAATTAAGTGATCCTGTGGCCTTGTGTGACTGTAGCCGTGGCACACCGGACGCTGCTCTATGCAACGCGAAACGTCCACTAGGCCAACTACAGGAAACATACCGCCAGAAGCTCACTGACTTCATCAGGCGTCCACATATTCTGCCACCAGTGTTGCCTTGGCCCCCGAGACCAAAGATTCGCCATATCAATGTAAAGGCCGTCCATCCTTATTGGCCTTCAGGGGAGGCACTACAATGCTGTTGACCCATCTCGGATACATCCAGCCGATCCGCGGAGTTTTGTCGTGCACCAGGCTCAATGACATCAGAATGTAGCATAAGTGTGTAAATAAACAATATATTTCAACGAACTCTTTTGTTAATAACACACACATCAACTACACCCTTGACAGCATGGTTATTTAACCCACATCACCCCACCGTAAACAAATTAAGCCACTCAAGTGCGTAAAGCTAGTTTAGTCACGAGCGGGGCAGAGTTAAAACGCGAGTGAGTGTGCGTTTCAACCCCCGTGAGTGACTTAAAGGTGCTTTACACATGTGCATTGTACAATATTTTATCTACGATAGAATCTAGAAGACACAGTAAATATAAAAAAGTATTTTCCGCCAATCGTACTAGAACTGACACATTATTGACAACATTTTGTTGAGTAAAGTCAAAGATTCCATTACATCAGCTGTTGCTAGGTAATTTACAATAAAACTGTACAGGAATAATATTCCCGTCCTAGGCCGGGTATATTTTTCGAAAAATTCCCGTTTTTCTAATTTCTTTTAATTATTCTGGTAGGATTGCCGGAAAAATAGTATGTGTATCTTGGTCAAAAAGCAACATTCCCAGACTCCTGTGTTGTTGGGCGAGGCGCTTTTCGTCCTAGATGCCCAATGTACTATTAAATGTAAATTAGGATTACTAGCAACTGGTCGTAATTTTGCGTGGTTAAAAATTTTAAAACACGTTGCTACTGACGACGTGAACTAATGAAAACATATTAAACAGTCATTTTAAGAACTTTATCTTCATTGGTGTTGTTATAGACTATTAACCAAATTGATTTTAGTATTGTTATGAGCTTCATTACCACACTCTTTTTATATAAGAAAATATATTGAACCAGATTGTACTAATGAAGATAAAATATTGAAAAATACAGGTTTGCTTATGGCACATAATCAAAGTCGTTTGATTGCCGCAAAACTCAGCTTACCGCCTCGTTTTGGCAATCAAACTCGTATTGTTAAGATGCTCATAATCAAACTTGTATCGTATTTACTAAGTTGTTGGATAATAGTTATTTACTATACAAGTGGGATAAGAGCATCATTAATATACGTGTGTGTAGTGATGCAATCATTAAAAAAACCGTTCGTTTAAAAAAAACTGTCTTTTTGCAAAAAAAACAGAGCAGTCTTTTTTTTTTAAAATAGGTTTTTTTTCAGAATTAAGGTGTAGTGAATATAAAGTAATATTCTTTGGAAAAACAAAAAACAGATATTTCTAAATAAAAATAATACATTTCATAGGTAAAGTGCATTATAGAATTTATAATAACAAAAAAAAACAAATATTTCTAAAAAAAAATAATGTATTACATTTCATAGCCAAAGTGGATGTAGAAATTATAATAATGCAGAAATTACTCTCTAACAGACATGGCTTACTCCTCAACTGATTCGGAATCAGTATCCATGCAGTTTACGTCGCCCATGTCACTGTCTTATCACTTTGATGAATCGCTAATAACATAACTTGATTCGTCGATCAGCTAGACAGTTTCAGAGCTAGGTCCAAATTAAAACAACTTCCAACAGTGGGGGTGGGGCAGGGGTGCTCGCATAGACGCATGCATACGCCTTGCTGTTCTGTGAGTAATAGGTAATAGGCAGTAGGTATATAATGTTACTTTTGTTTATTAAACATATGTCTAGTCTGTGCTGTAGTTTTCTTGAACTTTAAAGGGCATGTAAAATCAAAATAAGTTTAAATTTTGTCGTTTGTTTACCTGCTGCCAACCATACCTACCAAAACATGCCGCCAGTTACAAAAATGAATAAAAAACAACAAAACCGTTTTTTGTAGATTTTTTTTAAAGGTTTTTTATTCGATTGAAAAAGAACGCGTTTTTTTACATCACTACGTGTGCGTAGCACGAGGTATATAAGCACACAAGTATATTAATGATGGATTATCACACATGCATTGTACAAAATTCTATTTAAAACCACCTAAAATTGAGAAAAGTGCATTAAAAGAAATGTCAGATGTCATTTTCTAAACTATTTTAGTAGGCAAATGAACCCATTACATAACTTAGTGGTGTAATGAGCTTCATTAGTGTGAGTGACGTAATGAGTTACTTATCCCACTGGAGTAGATAACATTTTGTATGGCACGCGTGTGTTATTAAAAATAATGCACTCGCGTAAAACCCCCCTGGGCCTGCAACTTTTCTCTCGTAGATTATTTGTAATATAACACACTTGTACCATAAATAACTATTAAACGGACAGATTATCACTTCTAAATGACAAGGCACTTAAAACCATTGGCAAGTGACAGACCAGCCTCCTTTTAAAAAACTACAAAACTTTTCAGTTCAGTCTAAAATAAGAATGGATAAATATTAACCAAATTCATTATGTAAAAGAAGCTGAAGATTAAGGCAATTTTCTTAGTGGACAGAGAGATACATACAAAAATCGGTATCCACTATGTGGCTCTTCAAGACCATGTTCTAATAGAAGTGATACATAATGCCAACATAGTGTACGACAGGGTTGAACAAGATGTGTATAAAAATAAATCGGCTTGTATTATCTGATCAGTATATTGAGCCATTAAAAAATGGGCTACTTTCTGTGCAAAATTAGTTTGGAGATAATAAGAAAGTACTATTTAACCAGTAAACAAGCTACTTGACCAGATACATTGTTTTAGATTAGAATTTCTTGCTCGATTATGTATTCCCTTCTCGATTTGTGAAATAAGAGAAACAAAAACTCGAGATGATCAGTAAATAAGTGTATTTGATCGAAAATTATAATTGGATGAAGAAGAAAGTTGTATGATTAGATAACAAAGTAAATGACCAGAACTGGTATAGTACATTAAAAGTCATCTTTTGTAAAACGAGGAGGCTTGTTGAAGCCACATCAGTGTTCGAGCAACTAAGTCTCCGAGTCAAGCACAGATTACTTTGACAGTGCATAATATATTCTATTTTTTCAGAAACTGCTTTTTAAAAATCTAAAAATTAAACATACACGCTTTCACGCCGGTATCAGAAAAAAAAATTATTTCATTCACAATTTGTTAAAAACCCCCTAACCTCACAAATGTTTATTTTACTGACAAACAATTTTTTAGCTTTAGTTTGGCCTTAATTTCAACTTAATTTGTACAAGCATTAGCTACTTACTTGTTAAAAGAGATTTCAGGTGGCAAAATCAACTACAATACACTTTTTGTTAGTTTATTATTAGGACAAAACTCGGCTACCAAAACTAAAGAGACAGGTTAGGTTATTAAAAAAAGTCGATTTTGTAAAGCCCTGTATTACCAACTTTACATTAAAAACCCACTTTGAATTACTGTTCCTAGAACCAGTAATATACAGGGTGATTCAAATTAAGTGTGCACCATTGCTATCTTTGTTATTATTGATTTTACAAAGTAGGTTAAATTAGTAAACTAGTAGTGTTTTTAATGGAACACCCTGTATAGTTTTCAAAAACTTGAAATAAAAATGAATTTGTGATATAAGTCTTAATACACTATTGTCTTAAAATGAATACTAAAGAAGTTATCGTAGGTTTCAGTTTATAGATAAATACATACAGTCGCGGCCATAAAAACCGGGACAGTTTTTTTGACCTAATTTTCAAAATGCGAAAAGAAGTGCTGACACTGACAATTCTAATTAATAAATGTCTTCAAAAGTCATTGCTTAGATCTGAATGACATTTATTAATGAGAATTGTCAGTGTCAGCACTTCTTTTCGCATTTTGAAAATTAGGTCAAAAAAACTGTCCCGGTTTTTATGGCCGCGACTGTAAAGTACATTTTTTTTCTATAATAATTTTCAAGGTCAACTTTCTAGGGGATAAGTTGCATTCCTGCAGGGTCCCTAGTTTTAATAATGTTGGTACATAGATTCTTAGTTTTTTTTCCACTAAAAAAATGATTTGTCATTTTGATAGAGATGTCATAATTGTTGGTTAAAAAGAACAGCATAGTAAAATATTGCAAATTTATTAATTACTAAACTTACAATATTTGAAAATAAACAATGAACGTTTGATTCCATGTTAAAAAAAAAATTTGTCAAGAGTTCAAATTAAGAAACTTTGACATTCAAAATTGACACAACCATAATTTTGAAAAAGTTCTACCAACACGAGGTATAAAAATTTCCTAGCGTTTTACTCACGTATCTACCAACATTGTAACACTTTCACAGTTATTATAGAAAAAAAACTTACTTTACATTATTCTACTGTAAAAATTAATTGCAGGCTTGTTTTAAGTTTTTAATTGAAATAAATAAACAACACTAATTACTTTCGACAACCAAATGACAAATTGATTTTGACAGTTCTGATGTTTACGTTATTGTTTTTGTTTTTAGTAGCAGCCTACTATGAATTTTTCGTAAGTACGGTGTATTGTTGATATGGGTAAACTAAAATCTCCCCTAACTTCTTTAATGTTCATTATAAGACAAATTAATTTTTACTTCAAGTTTTTGAAATATATACAGGGTGTTCCATTAAAAAAACTAAGTTTTTAATTTTGTTGCAAACTCGTTATTCGATTGTTGTTTATTAATTGCATATTAATCAGCGCCTAAAACACTACTAGTTTGCTAATTTAACCTACTTTGTAAAATTAATAATAACAAAGATAGCAATTGTGCACCCTGTAGAAAAGAGAGAAAAAATAACCGTCTTGCTAAGGTCTACCCACATTTTTTACATTACACAGGAATGTTTGTACTAAGTACCACCGCGGCCAAAAAAATGGAAACACCAGCGTTAATCAAGTTAACGCTTTTTTATAATTTTACACAGTGTTATTAGGGGTTTACATAATATTAGGTTATATTTTTTGACTTTTTACTTTTGACAACAACTGACAACTGCATTAAACAATATGATATCAGCAATGTTGATTTAACTTAGGTAATATACCCATTTACACTAGGAAAACAATGATGTTTCCATTTTTTTGTCCGCGATGGTACACATACATTTTAAACTGCAGCTAACCTAAATTCGTACTTCTGTCCAAAAAATATTGTTGTCAAATTTCAATCCCACCTGCATTACTGGCTCTAGGAACGGTAGTTCAAAGTGGGTGATGTACACTACAGGACTACCTAGCAGAATATTAGTCTAGCTAGACAACTAATCTTCGAACTTAGTAATAGTATATTGTTTAACGAGTGACGAAAGTAGCATTTTCTGCAAACGAGAGAACAGTTTATCAAACGAGGCGTAGCCGAGTTTGATAATGTTCTCAAGTTGCAGAAAATGCTTTTCGACGAGTAAAACACTATACTTTTTCTATAACCACAGTTTACTACTACTGCACTAAAACACTACCGTCCGAGAGCAAGGCTACTTGATGAGACGTCCTGCCAATTTTGTGTTAATTTTTATAACTGTATTTTGCATTTATTACATTATACAAAATAAATTTACACGTTTTTGTGCTAAATCATGTTTTTCCATTGTGCTTTGTAAAATTAAATTACAATTGGATATGGCAGAATGCATTTAATATCTGAAATTGCAACCACTTACTTTCGTCACTAGAGACGAAAGTTAACGTCATGGGATATTCTCTCACTGGTCCCGGAACTGGCGTTTTCGGTTGGGGTAAAACGTGACGAAAGTTGTTCATTTTTAAATGGTTATAGAAAAAATAAATTTTTACTAATCATAACAACAAAAACATTGTATTACAACTAGCCAAACAACATTTCATATCGTCGAAATCGAAAGATTACTAGCGGTTTAGTTTCTTATACAAATATACAACTTCCTTCTTCAGTTACAGTCCAGTGCAGTTTGTTCATTTGAACTGAACACCCGAAAATTAATAATTACAGAGACTTTGGTTAATAGATTCAGACACCTTTGTAGATTAATATCCCAGAAGTAACACACCGTCCCTAGTGGAATTCCAGAGGACCCCGGAAAACCTGAGCAGGAATTTTCCTTTCAGCCCAGGAAATTAAGGATTAAGTCAGGAATAATTACGGGAAGCTGAATTTTGGCTAGTTGTTAGAACAACACTATAAGAGAGATACTTTCCCAAAACTTTGAACGTGGTTTATTTACCTATTTATTATTTCTTTATATACATCAACAGGAAACCCTCAACAACAGTTAATATTAACAAACTGATATAATTAAAAAATATAGTATCACAATTTTACAATAAATGCACGCAATAAATAATAGTAATATGCTAAATAATGAAAACCCAAATATTTAAGAATAAATATAAAACCAACAAATAGATAAGCAACCACTAAAAAATATTACTTGTAATTTTGCTCAGATTTTAAATGATTAAATGAAATGCCAAAACATTGACATTATAACAATCAGCATTTCTCTGTAATTTTGCTATTGGACTGTTTAAATCAAAATTTGAAGCATGATGCTTAATATGAAAAGTATTATTGAACTTAATACCCAAAGCGGACAAAAACTCTGAACAATTTATGTTACCTGAAATTAATTTAACAAAGAAACAAACAGACATCATCTCCTTTTCTCTACGCAGTCCAAATTGATTAAACAACTAATATATGAATAGTTAATATAACCACCAACATTCATATTAACCGTTTGTTATTATTTAAATATTTGCAAAATAAATAAAGCAATTCCTGGGAGAACAGCATGATTTAAACAAAGTGCTACGTACAGTATGATCAAATAACGAGCGTTCTCTTAAATTTGATGTCGAAGTCAACACGGAAAAGTTCATTGTGAACACACCACATCAGCTGTTTCAACCTAACGTCACTTTGCGTTTGCTGTCATTTAGTAAATTGCGTATTCCATTAGTGAAGTATTTACCAGTTTGTTTTAATAATTTTAACTAAAACACAATCTTTACAGAAAATCAGCTTCTCTAGACAGACGTATTCTGTAATCGATACATGTCAGTTATTAGTGTTTAGTAATGTAACCTCTTCAATTAAAAGGGTTCTGCTACAAGAACATACATTTTTTATGATTGAATCTTATTTTCGTAACGGCCGTCGAGTTGCTGGAATATGGCAGGACTCAATCCATAATTGTTTTGAAGAGTTTCGACAGAAATTTTGTAACTGCGTTGAAGTTTTTCGTGGGACTGGATCCCTTTCATGTAAAAAAGGCAGCGGTCATCCTCCAAGAAGAACGGCAGATTATGAAAGATGCCCCTCAAACCTCTGTACGTCGTTTGTCTTAACAAGTTCAGTTGGCAGTTGACACCTGCCACAAAATATTAAAGAAAGATATCCGTGTCTATCCCTAGTCCCTACCGTTTGCAGTCTGTGTAACAATTACATGAAGCTGATTATCCTTAGCGTGTCGAATACTGTCAGTGGTTTCTAAATACCCTCAATGACGAGTTATTGGAGAATACTTTTTTCACAGACGAGGCCTGGTTTTATTTAGATGAATACATTAATTCTCAAAACAGGCATTGGTGGAATTCGGAGAAGCCTAATTTTATGGTCAACACCTCTTCATCCTCAAAAAATAGGAGTATGGGCGGCTATTTCTATGCGTAGAATAATTAGGCCATACTTTTTTTGAAGGTAAAAGTAAGACAAATGTTGATTTGTTGAAAAATCAACAAAGATTTTTTCAGGCACTTTGACTGCAGAAAGGTATCGAGAAAAGCTTTATGACGATGAACTCAAGTTTGGTTTTTAAATATAGTATGTGAATTTTTCAACGGACGGATTATTAGTCAAAACATAACAATACCTTATCCTGTCAGATCTAGCAATCCCACCTCATGCGATTTCTTTCTGTAGCCGTATTTAAAGAACTCCATTTTCCAGCAACCAATACATGACCTAATGAACTGCGGCACAGAATGTTGGAGAAAATTAATGAAATTAATAACAATCCGAATATGTTAATAAATGTCAGCAATGGGATTGTGCGATTGGGTGAAGGCGGTAAACATTTCTATCATTTGTTATGAATTCTGTTTTTATAGCAATAATTTACAGTTAAGTTATTACTAGTACTACTTGACGAAAATGTGATGTTTTAAAGTTAGTTTTAAACATTTGCATTTGAATGCTTTTTTGTTGTTGTTAAAATCGGTTTATACAAGTAGAGTTAGGTAGGTTTTGTGGTATGTTCACAATGAACTTTTCAACGCTGACTGCGACGTCAAATTTAAATGACTTTTATCCTTTAGAGCGGTGGTCTCCTGCAAAGTGGGGTGCACGAGATAATTTGTAATAAATTAATCATTTCTATAACCACAGCATAAAGTATTCTATTTTTTTCCACTATTCGTACATTTCGATTTATTTATTTGGTAAGCAACTAAAAGCTGTTAACACTAAATATTTGTATACTTTCTTACATTTTTAAATATAAACAATGTGGTATGTGATATAGAATAGATTATCTTTGTACATATCACTCAAAAGGAAAATTTTATAAGTTTTATATCACATTAACATTTAAGTAAGCATCCAATCTGTTTTTAAATTGGTTGATACTTGTGGCACTGATTACTTCTTCGGGTAGGCTATTCCAAATATCCACAACACAATTGCACACAGTTTTTTCTTATGTATGTGACCTCGTAACGACTGTTTTGACTACACAAATAAACTAACTGAAGTTGATTTATACATGTATAATGATCACTTTCGAGTATTTTAAAAGTTTCTATGAAATCTCCAAGTATTCTTCGAGCACTAAGTGTTGGTAGTTTAAGTGGTTAAGTCTTTGCCCGTACAAGAGCAGTTGGTAGTTTTGTCGCATGCCTTTGCACTTTTTTCAATAAATCTATGTCCTTTTGGAAAAATGGAAATTTTTACTCTGTACTCCAAAATTGGTCGAACGTAGGATTTGTGTAGTTTCAATAGCAAAGTAGGAGTTGATTCAGAAAAGAATTTTGTAATTAGCAATGTAACATTCCCATTTTAAGTTGTCTTTAGTGTTTCATTCTCTTACTTTTGTCATATTTTTAAGTTATGTTCCTTCTGTGATTATTTAAAAATATGTCACAGCTCTCTATCATATGGTGCATAGAATGTAATTGAAAAAAGTGAAAGGAAAACAGCTTAAGAGGTTAATAACAAAAAATGGTTTGATCCGGCATGTAAAGAAACAAAAGAACACTGAAGCTGTGTTAAAATAAATGCCGTATGGAAATCACTAGTTTAACGAATCGAAAAAATAGAGCTTTGTGAAGAACAAGCACTTTTAATAAGATATACTGATTAAACTACATTAGAGCTGCCTACAGATTATTACCCTGAACCTTTACAAGAGAAGAGAAAATCTTGTAGAAGCACTACCAAACAAGAAAGAATACGAAGACGTAGAAAAAGCCCCGACATGAGCCAAATAATTACACTGAACGAAACAATCAAGTTAAATTGTAACGAGACTTCTAAAAGTGTCAGGGCTGTGCTATTTAATTTGGTTTTGAGAACATTATGAAGAATAGGAACAATGTGGTAACAAGATCACAATTATGGCTTGCACGAAAGGTCTCTCAATCTTGACTTCGAGAAAATTGAAACGAAAATAAGGAAATATTCCAATACTTCAAAAATAAATCCCGTTTATACAAAAAATTACTGTAATTTTTAACAAGCAAATAGTGTTGCAGAGAGATCGCAAGACACAAGGACACTCAACAAATTTGCGCATTCAATTAATTATCTAGGCAAGGAGAAATTAAAGAGTGAAGAAAGTACAAAAATGAACGGCATTGCTTTATTTAGAAATATACAGTCAATTAAATAAAATAAAAAAGACTGAGGACACAACCAAGAGAAGTTGGCTGCAAAATGAATGATTCCAATGTGCTACTTACAATTTTTAATATCTCAATTGTGTCAGTGTTTCAATCGAAGAAGAACGATCACCCAAAAGTCTAGGCAGGAACCCCATACAGCATATTTGGGGCCATTCAAGTGTCAAGACAGTATTAAGGATCGGACAGCAAGTGAAAGACAGTTTTGGAATACTATAAGAGCAACAAATTCAAATACAATAAGAACGATTGTTACTCTGTACATTATTTATTTAATTGCAACTAAAAATGTAAAGCTCTGGGCAAAAAATCGTTAATGCATGCGCAAGCTCAACTCCTATAACTGGCCAGTATTAACCTGTTTTTAAAGATGAACATTTCTGTTTATATAAGAATGTCAAAAACAGAAGAACACAAATAAAATATCCAACCTTTCAGACTGTAATAGTATATTACGCAGCTAGTTTAGAAAAGTGATGTTTTAGTGAACAAAGTATGGCTGGTTTGAGTACGAGCGTTAGCGAGTACTGAAATGGTCATATGAGTTCAATAAAACCACTTTTCTAACATGTTTCGTATACTATTTTATCGCATTTCATAAATTTTTACATAAAAGTGACATTAAATGTCGAAACATAAGCAAGCTGAGCAGAACTTGTTCCTATGTACTAAAGCACAATTAGCAGCTCCAGTTGATGTTATGCGTTTGGCAGTACTGAAGTGTATTGGTGGTGGCACTGTAAATTTATGCCAAATTCGAAGTTAGCATTTAACATGTGTCACACAAGGATATAAGCATACAAACTAAAATTCAAAATTAGAGTAAACAATATCCAGTAACCCATGTCATGTAAATACTCAAGAAACGTATAATATATTTTAAAAAAAAATCAGTTAAGGAAAAAATAAGAAAAAGAAATTTTTTGATCAGGCTATAGTTAATGATTTAATAGATATTTATGTAAATGTTTTTTGAATTGTATCATGGAGTATTGTTTTATTTCATGTGCAATGCCATTGTAAGCGGTTACAGAACTGTACACAAAGGATTGCCGAAACATAGCTATGGAATGTTTAAACCTGAACAACGTAAGTTTAACCCATGCAAATGTGGTATTGTTATTAGTTTATCAAACAGATATGTTATTAGTTATATGATTATATGATCATTACCATAGTAGTGCATATCCACAAAATTAAATTTTTTCTCAAAGCTCAGCGGTATATATACAAAACAGTAACGGTCCAAACACACTCCCCTGAGGTACGCCTTTAACCACAGCAAGGGATGCCGATACTGTGGCATCTAATTTCACACTTCGTGTTCTATTGCTTAAATAGCTTTTTATAAGTTTAATAGAATTTTGATCAAAATTATGATATTCCAGCTTAGCACAAAGGACTTCATGATTAATAGTATCAAATGCTTGATGTAGTCAAGTAAAACCAAGATTGAAGTTTTTCCTTTATCACATGCGTTAATAATTTCATCGATAATATGAAGTAAAGCGGTGGTTGTGCTGTGTCGGCGCCTAAAACCCGATTGTATGTTTGGTATTATATTGCATTTATCCAAATAAGAATGGAATTGCACGTCGACTATTTTTTCTAGTACTTTTGACAACGATGGTAAGATACTTATGGGTCTTTAGGATTTTTGTTCTTACACAACGGAGTTACAAGGGCTTGCTTCAAAACTTGAGGAACAACAGTATTAACAAGACAATAATTGATTACATGTTCAAGGTGTTCAGATATAAGGGGAATGCATAATTTTATCATTTTTAAATTTATACAATCAACACCAATAGCATTCGATCTAAGCTGATTGATTATTTTATTAATTTCATCGGCCATTGTTTGCTTAAACAAAAATGCATGTTTGGTGTTTTTTTATTTAGTTTTGTAATGTGCAATGCCACCAACAGTACAGTTGAGCATTGCCAAACGAATCGCCGTTGCTATGCTGAAAAGTACATTTCGAAACAATTTTGAATGTAGAAATGTAGTACATTACCATACGAAATGCGATAAATATATTTTTTAATGTTCATGATTTCAGTTTTTCCGCCTATACTTTCTTACAAATCTTTCCTGAACATCAATTTTTGTATATTATTTTATTAAAAGTGGCTTAGAGGTAAAAGCCTCTAGTTCTAGGTTGGTTTGATCATTAGTGACCACAAACAGCTTGGCTTTGACAATGGAGGGGCCCTAATGTCTCAACTTATTCAAAAAGAAGGGGCCGATGTCCGTACAATGGGGATGTAACAAGGCTGACAATAGTGACGCAATTATTTTATTATTTAAAACACTCAGAGCTGACATTTATGTATGTACATATGGCCCATATTAGAGAGTAGTGAAAGACATAGTGGAAAGTAAATTTATACGTTTTCCTGACTAATTCGTGTAGCAAAGTTAAAAAAGTGACCTTAGCAGTTTCCACAATATTTGCAAATGTTAGTTCTAACATTATACCGGGTGGCCATAAATATCTGAGATCCCGGTAGCCATGGAATTAGCTACTTATAAATATTGGTTAAAATTATATTTCAATTACAATAAGTATTGGTACCTATATAATGTAATAAAATGCAATAAGAGGAGGGGAATGTGCCCCAGATTCTGCAGTTTAGCCTACGATTCGATTATAAAAATCTCCTGTTCTAACTCCATTACTTATTGCAATCTGTAATAATTTTTGACAGATAGGAATTTTAGTTGTGATGACATTAATGACATTTAGTTTAGTTGGATTCATCACTTTAATAAAGCGGTGTTGATTCCAAAGGTAATGTGATATCAGATATTTATGGCCACCCGGTATAATAAATTACGCAACCTTGAAACAAGTTGTAATATTTGGAGGGAGGTTAATCACATAAACGTTTCTTCACAATTTGAACATAATTTCCTAATGATTCCAATAAATAATTCAAACACTTTCATAATAACAAATACAATTTTATGGAATTTCATCAGAAATTCGTGAAAGTTGCCCCAATTAATTTGTGGAAAAAATGGCGGCAGAATTCTCTACATTGTAGGCTAGAAGCTTTACATAAAAACTAACCATAGATCGCTAAGTGCTTCAATTTAACAGTTTTGGCTTTTAACGTTTGTAAATAACAGCAAAACGCTCAGAGCGATTCGATTCACTTTTGGTATAGGAGTTATTACAATAACGAGCCACATTTTACCCTGCTTTCATCTTTTGTAGTTATTCAACTAATTTGTTTAGAGAATTTTAATCATCTAATTAAATGTTGTGATCATAAGAAAAATACACCTGTGACCTAAATTTTATTTCCCTTTAACACGTTGGCTGCCTATCAGATTTCACTTGCCACATGCCTATAGCCGAGTAGTGTAGAACGCCGCAGATTAAAGCCTGTTCATTATTCGCCATGTCGCATAATTCCGGAACCGCTAACGCACAAACACAGACTAACACTCATACAACACACCTCTAAGATTGCCAAGCTCCAACTGCAAAACCGATTTAAAGATATTCATTTACATTGCAACATGAGCAGACCGCACAAGTTACGTCGGCAGCACTCAGCATGACTACTCAATCAACGCATACCTTGCGTTGTAGGCATTGATCGTAATAGTCAACAGTAATAAAATCCCTAAACAAATACAAATATTTTATCAAAATTAAATAATACCTACAATTTCAAACAAATTGCTTTTTCTTCAGCGTATTCCCACAAGGGGGATTTGTATTATTAACTAGTATTTTTCCAATGTTCTCTCACATCTTTCATGTGGCCGGCCTCATCCGTACTGTGCACATGGTCACCCTATCCTCCTTGTCAGATTTTGATCCACCTTACGGCACCTTCTATGTTACACAGTTCACGAACTTCAGTTCTGATTCAATCTCTAAAAAACACACCTGCTATGGCTCGTTTCATTTCAGCTGATCATGTCTATGTGCCTAAATTAGTTACAGACTTATGTAACTGACAGATAAAAATCATTAGGTTAAAATGTGGCTGGTGTAGTAATAAGTTACATAACAAATATGAATTGAATCACATGAAATGTTTTGCTATTATTAATTTTAAAAAATTCAAGAACAGTGAAGTAGGTAGTTACCATTAGAATAACATCTTTGGATATGTGGGTTTGGCTAAATTACGTAGTTAGACCTAACAAATCTATGGTTAACAGTCCTAACAACTTTATTTAAATTGGCAGTCTTGCGTTATTATTGGTATGAATCTGCTTTTAATAAGGCTAAGACTTTTTCAGCAGCGTTTTGGTTACATTTGGACGCATAAAAATTAAGGCATTTATAAATAAACGATACTGCCTTCAAGAGCAGCTACTCTTCAAGGTTTCTATTCTAGTAATGCAGTTTTCTGCCTGTTTACAACTCACCTTCTGACTGGTGGTAGATAAATCTGCCGTACAACAGATGGCTGACGATAACGATGGCTTGTTGATAACGACGGTGCAGTAGTCGAGCAACACCTGGTTGTGGAGAGCGGGGGCAGAGATTTTACTGGAGGTTTCAGAAAAGTCCACTGACGAAAACAGGCATTGGAGCAAGTGACGGTCCGCCTCCAGACCGTGCAAAGTCACCAACTGTCACATAAAAGCGCAAGTTAGGCCTCATGGTGCGACTGGCGCCGACTATACGAGGAATTTGACTGAAAAGCTCCGTACATTTCAATAATTGTCATTTAGCAAGAGACATACACAAAAAACGATAATCAAAACACCTTTGTTCTGGGCCGGCGGCTCGGCCGGTAAAGGCGAGAGCTGCGCCGATCAGATGATGAATGAATGACGAGTCGGTCAGTATGGCGGCGCAGCTATTTGTCATTCAAGCTACACATTCGCCGTTTAGGGGAGACTTACCCTCGAGAGGTCCGCAAGCACTTGTCTGTGATTCTTTTTAGTTAATGATGCAACTAAATAACTTATTTGTGACAAAGTAAAAGACAACGAGTCCAGGTTCATAGTTCCATGAACACGGCCTCGAAAGCTTCAAATACGTTTGAAGCTTTCTCAGGTAACCACGGGGCTTTTGTCCAGAGAGTCTTATCTGCTATGGAGAGGCAACTAAACTTCATATGGTCCAAGACCATCATCGAGTCGTTCATTTACTTTCGCACTCAAGCTATTACTATCATTGTTAACTTCACAGACACGCAGCACAACACGCACAAAATAATACGATATAGGTGAGTGGGCTGCGCGCATGCGCCCGCACAAACAATGCATCGAACTGTGGGAAAACTGACAGCTGTAGGCGATTTTTATGGCGCGATACGGTGTCACCGGAATTTATTTATAGTTACTAAAAAACACCAACACAAATAGGACGGGAATAGAGATATATTAAAAACAGCATAGAATTCAGAAAATATCGTTATATATCAACGTAATGAATATATTACAGGTACAACTCGAAATCTATCAGAACTTTATTTTTTAAACCTGACGCTGGTACAGTCTAGTAATTAGCCACAAACTCAATATTTCCATAGTATATTACATTGCAAGATCGGTAAAAGCCTTAGAACAGGCGGAGGAAACATTAGAAATACGAGGTCCGAAGGGCCGTTTCAATAAGGTCCTCAACGATCTACTGTCTTATAACATTTTTGGGCTAAAAATACCGTCGCATATTACAATAGTTATTTAGTACTATACAAGTGAGGTAGGTTGTATTTTACAATGCTTTTGAAGCACGCTGCGAAGCAAAGTGCTTTAATAAAACTGAGCTCTGTAATAGTAATTTATTTTCTCTTGACTTGTTAAAAGGTCGTTTACTGTCGTCTGAACTGACTCGGTAAATGAGTGTTTACAGGCACGGTGCCTGTAAAGTGTTACTGTTGTCTGAACTGACTCAGTAAATGAGTCTTTACAGGCAACGTGCCTCATTTACTGAGTCAGTTCCGACAACAGTAACACTTTACAGGCACCGTGCCTGTAAACACTCATTTACCGAGTCAGTTGACGACAGTAAACGACCTTTTAACAAGTCAAGAGAAAATAAATAACTATTACGTTACAAGACCGGAAAGTAGTGTTCTGCAGGTCAAACCAAGTCGATTGGGAAGCTTGGGGAGACCTGTAATAGTAATTTACGATACAAGTGCGTAAAGCTACTCTTTAGGCACGAGTGAGGTAGAGTTAAAACGCGAGTGAGCGAGCGTTTTAAGCCCCACGAGTGACTAAAGATGCTTTACGCATGTGTATCGTACAATATTTTATCTACGATAGAATCTAAAAAATAGGGTAAATATAAAAAATATTTTACATGTAAATTAGAATTACTAGCAACCGGTCCTAATTTTGAGTGTTTTAAAAATTTTAAAACACGTTGCTACTAATTACGTGCCTAATGAAATTTTTTAAGCACGTTGCTATCAACGTCGTAAACTAATGAAAACATGTTATTAAACAGTCGTTTTACAAACTTAAAACTGCCAACTAAAAGGCAATTTTACACACTGTCGTAGATAAATAGATATTTTCTACGACCACTACTAAAAGTAGGCTTTTTAGCGCTAGCTTTTTTCACCAAAAATAACGTTTTATAATTTAGCGTGTTAAAAGTGAAATTAGCTGTTTACTTTTAGCCAATGTGCTACAAGTAAACAGCTGGTGTTGAATTTAGAATTTCGAACTGGAAGTGAGGTTGTAAACTTATTCCAGTTACTTCTTTCGTTAGAGGTACACTGCTTTTTAAATAATTAAAGCAATATGTAATGAATAAAGTAAAATGTGTACATTTATAATTACCTTTGATAACTAACTTTGACATCTACTAGCTGCAGAAACAGTCACCTGCGTGTCAAGGCCATCTCTTTATTATGACATAAATTATAACTGTCATAAATGCAAACCTTTGTTAAATTGACATTTATGGAATAATAACAGTAAATTTAAAGCCGTAGAATACCCATTCGAGAACGCAAAAGTATTTCGCATTCGAGATGCAAACAATGATTTTTCGAAAACTGTAATAAAACTAGTATAAGAATTAAAAAAATTAAATAAGGTAACTGTCAACATTAATTGACAATTTTATATTTCATAAACGATTCATTTATGTTTGAACCACGGCCTGCTGAATTGTTTGACAAACGTCAAAGTGACGTATAAATTTAACTGACTGCAGTATCGGCACCTTCAATTTACATGTAGTACAACATAAATTAGTCATGTTTATAATAGTTTATAATAGTTATTAGTATCTATAGAAATTTTAAATTACTTAATAAAAAACTAATGTAGGTTACTTAATTAATAAACTCACAAATAAGTTCCTAAATAATGACAAATTTTTTGACATTTCTTTTATGTTCTAGAACGCTAAAGAATTTTGCATTCTAGAACATAAAAGTATTTCGCAGTTAAGTGACAAAAAAGAATCACTTTGCTTACTGAGAATTTAACGAAAATGTCAACATTTGATGACAGTTTTCGAAAAAAAATATTGTGTGCCCGAATAGCTATTTTTCCGCAACTGTTTTAAAAGTCACTACTTTTAATACCAAAATCTGTCATTGAAGTTGACATTTCTCTTACTAACACAAAAAGTGTATGTTTCTATGCAACACTTTTAGTTTCTAGGATTAAAAGTACTACTGCGATCATCCCAAGGTGCACGGTTTTTCGTTACTAAGAAAATTTCTTAATTTTTTCCATACATTATTGCTGGCTATTGTCAGTGGCGTTCCTTTTTTTCAAATTATTTAAAAATAAAGTGATGACAGTGACATTTAGAAAAGTTTGTAAAAATTTTCTTGCACATTTGGATGATCGTAATGGTACTTTTATTTCCTAGAAACTAAAAGTAAGTTCTAACTGGTCACCTATGAATGCAGTTGTCATAATGAGTTTTAAATGAGAAACGTCAAAAGCAATCAACCATCTAAAATGTTTAATATTTTGTACTTTTCTAGATTGCCGAAAAAATAGTATGTATTATTCGGATTAAAAGTAGCTCTGTTTGACTTGCAATTTTTGTGATTGCTCGGCTACGTTAAGCTTCGCCTTGCAATTACAAACATATTATCCATTCACAAAACTCGTGAAATGTCAATGTTAAATTTTTTAAATATTTGCCGAAAGTATCTGATAATTATAGATTTTTGGGAATGTACTTCGGATCTAGTGATTTCTAGTAATATTTAAAGTTAGGTTATGTTACATATGTCAAAAGTTAAGCGAAGTTTAAAAAAACATGAAACTTAAAAAATTATAATACATGTATTTAAATTTCAAAATGCATTTTTTTAAATTAATTCAATCAATTAATTAAAGTATGACATACGTCAAGTCTTTAAATTAAAAAAATTTCAGTGTTACCAAAATCAGCAGCGTTTTAACAGTTCACACAGTTTTATATTCATTTTCAAATAATATTTTGACATGACAGTCCCTGACAGTTATGCAATGGTTTAGGTTATGTATGTGTAGTTCATTCTAAAACTACAGTATAGGGTGCGGCACTCAAACCGCATTTTTTATAGGTATTAAAAACATACGGAAAACATTTTTAGTCATATATTTTAACAAATCTTAAGGACAGAAATGGAAATTAGTATACAAGCAGAAAAATATTACTCCAGTAAGGTGGCGACCATCATTTTGTACACACTGTCTGAGTCTTATACGAAAATTCTCACTGACACATCGTAGTACCGTCGGTGTTATTATACGAGCATCTTCTTCAATCCGCATTTTTAAGTCCTGTATTGTTGCTGGACGAGTCTCAAAAACCTTCGACTTGAGATATCAAAATAAAAAGTAATCACAAGAGCTCAGGTCTGGTGATCGCGGATTCCACTGAATATCCCCATTCCTACTGATGAGGCGGTTTGGGAAAAGATCTTTCAGAAGGTATCGACACCTTTTCTGTGTCACTAGTTGCTTCATCTTGTTGGAAATGAGTGTTCTCATTCACAGGAAATCGTCGAAGCTCTGAATGAGAAAGGTTCACAGAATTTGAACACAGCGAGCTAATGCACGGTTATAATCATCCTCGAAAAAATATGGGCCATTGAAAGAGATCGCACACCAGACTGTCACTTTGGTCAAATGGAGAGGCCGTTCGTGAAGTTCTTGAGGGTTGGCAGCAGCCCAATAGCGAAAATTGTGTTTATTACCATATCTACTGAGGTGAAAATGAACCTCATCCCCCAGCTGTGAGTCGTCTTCCAGCAGCCGTAACATGTGCTCACAAAAACCTGTTACGCCATAAAACGACATTTACAACACTGCGCCAGCTCATACAAAAAGTCACGAAAAAACTAGACAGCCAGCGCGGACGATATTACTCAAAATCGGGACAGAAACTCACATAGGATCGCTGCCCTGCCTGTAACAAGAAGTGCCGACTAGACTCAGTGAAGCAAGGGGTGGTTTCACACGAGATAACCTACGGGCAACGGCTTAATGCACGGTAAACAATAATAAATTAGATTGAGTGCCACCCAGTTCCATCAGTATGAACGAAAATACAAAGGTAAACCCTTAGAGCTAATGCACGGTTATAATCATCCTCGAAAAAATATGGGCCATTGAAAGAGATCGCACACCAGACTGTCACTTTGGTCAAATGGAGAGGCCGTTCGTGAAGTTCTTGAGGGTTGGCAGCAGCCCAATAGCGAAAATTGTGTTTATTACCATATCTACTGAGGTGAAAATGAACCTCATTCCCCAGCTGTGAGTCGTCTTCCAGCAGCCGTAACATGTGCTCACAAAAACCTGTTACGCCATAAAACGACATTTACAACACTGCGCCAGCTCATACAAAAAGTCACGAAAAAACTAGACAGCCAGCGCGGACGATATTACTCAAAATCGGGACAGAAACTCACATAGGATCGCTGCCCTGCCTGTAACAAGAAGTGCCGACTAGACTCAGTGAAGCAAGGGGTGGTTTCACACGAGATAACCTACGGGCAACGGCTTAATGCACGGTAAACAATAATAAATTAGATTGAGTGCCACCCAGTTCCATCAGTATGAACGAAAATACAAAGGTAAACCCTTAGAGCTAATGCACGGTTATAATCATCCTCGAAAAAATATGGGCCATTGAAAGAGATCGCACACCAGACTGTCACTTTGGTCAAATGGAGAGGCCGTTCGTGAAGTTCTTGAGGGTTGGCAGCAGCCCAATAGCGAAAATTGTGTTTATTACCATATCTACTGAGGTGAAAATGAACCTCATTCCCCAGCTGTGAGTCGTCTTCCAGCAGCCGTAACATGTGCTCACAAAAACCTGTTACGCCATAAAACGACATTTACAACACTGCGCCAGCTCATACAAAAAGTCACGAAAAAACTAGACAGCCAGCGCGGACGATATTACTCAAAATCGGGACAGAAACTCACATAGGATCGCTGCCCTGCCTGTAACAAGAAGTGCCGACTAGACTCAGTGAAGCAAGGGGTGGTTTCACACGAGATAACCTACGGGCAACGGCTTAATGCACGGTAAACAATAATAAATTAGATTGAGTGCCACCCAGTTCCATCAGTATGAACGAAAATACAAAGGTAAACCCTTAGAGAAACCGGGAAATAAATAAGCCTACCTTTCAACTTTTTACCTTTTCAAAACCCAAAAGCTAGAGAGATATAGTAAAATTGATCTGTATCCTGCGACTCCCAGCACTGCTACGACGGAGCACCTTGACCTACCTTTGACGCTTACAACTTCTTCCACGCTCCACCTTACATCGATTTTACACGGCGAACAGCTTAGCCTAAAAATAAGCATGCAACGGGCCCGGGGAAATCACAAGACAACATATAACAAACCGATCTATTGGTCTAACGCACATACAGGGTGTCCCGCATAGATTGCATAATAATGCACTAGCGTGTTCTTTGGTAAAAACGAAACAAAAAAGTCCTAATAAACGTATATTCGCAAAAGCATAGTTTCCGAGATACAGGGTGTTACAAGTTTTTTTTTTAATTAGTTTTTTTATGTTATCTAAAAACGCTTTGAGCGATTTTATTGAAATTTTTAGAGTTTGTTTATAACTTTATAAGGTGTCTTTTGGACTTATTACAATTGGTGTAGCAATTCCAGGGGCGTGCCCAGGAGGGCGTAACGATTAGATTTTTGCACAAAAAAAATAACGCCCACGAAATTTTTTGCAATTTTTATAATTTTTTTTAATAAAGCAACTAAAAATGCAACTTTTTTGTCTCCCGAGATTTTTTCAGATCTCGCTTCGTTTTCAAGAAAAAAATTAAAGCCCATATTTTTGCACGTCTCTGAACCTGTTAAGACAAAACTGAAATGCTTCAATATCTAAAAAACCATTAACCGATTTTAGTGAAACTTTGAAGGTTTACTAGAGCTATTAATGATCATATTTTGGCACACTTAGATTTAAATTATTTATTCCATAGGCGGCTGGTTTTTTAAAAACTTTAACACTCTGTATCTCAGAAACAAAGCATTTCCGGACCCATGTTTATTAGAACTTTTTTGTTTCTTTTTGACCAAAGAACACGCCAGTGCATTATTATGCAATCTATGCGGGACACCCTGTATATGCATAGTCCAAGAATACATCAACACATATAGTTACTGACGTTCGTCAGCGTACAAATTGAAAAAGGCAAATAAGACTGTTAATTCGGGCCCAGAATGAGTCACTAGCATTAATTTAGTGCGTGAAACATAATAGCGGAACACAGATTACAGTTATTAACGTTAGTTAGCGCGCAAAATGAAAAGGGCAAATATTACATGCACGTGGCAACTATATAACGGCTAACTTCTACAATACACGCTACCTTATTTATAGCAGTATCGCCTAGTCTTAAGGTCGATGGCAGGACCTCGCCTCACAGCATCGGGATACCTTTCACAGGGCACGATGCGACGGAACTCGCATGGGAAAAAAGGCAGACCTTTTGCATGCCCTCGTTGGATATGATACCATCTAGGAATTAATGGTAAATTGCCTTCATGGCACTCGAGACTACGAAGCGTCGGTCACCAAAGCGGAGCAGCACCAAAAACCACGCACCTGCACACAACTGGCAGCTTCAATGGCAAGAAACGTTCTCTAAAAACCACGCTACATCAACGGACTCACTCGGAAAAAGGCCCAAGGGCCGCGGAGGCGGCGAAAAGCCACACTCGAAAACCCCCTCGCAGTAACTGCACAAGCAACTAAGTATCCGAAACGGAAGCTGGTTCCTTACTAACTAACTCAAACCGCATCACGCCACCCTACTGATAGGCAAGAAAACTGGCGGGGCGTTGATAACGCAAACAGACAGGCTGCGATGGAGCGAAAACCTTAAAAAAATCTCTCACTTGCCCTTGTAGAATGGCGTTTTTAATTCAATGCAGAAAGCACTGCAGTAGCCAAGCTCGCGACAACTACGAGACGAAAACAGCCCACGTGCAAGCGAGACGGCTCAAGGCCAGAGCGCATCTGGGCGACGACTTGAAGCCAATAATGCCTGCATAAACTTGGTACACACTTCAATTTTACGGAAAAATATGACAAAGAAGCGATATACAAGCGGGGTCGTAATCTTGAAAAATCGATAAATAACTCATACATTCGTAAACTTCGAAAATGTCCTGACAAACCAATGCGGATAGGATAATTTCCAAGGCTTGAACTATTTGAATTTTATACGATGTATAAGTGTAAGTCATCATGCGTAATTCTTCTTACTGTTCGAGTTCAAAGTCCGAGAGCAACTCAGTAGCGCCTGGCAGATCTTCTAGGGCTTCTTGTAATCGCTACTCGTACAGCATTCACATTCTCGGGTGTCCTGACAGCTCTTATATTACCACCTCTTCTTCTTGTTGTTTGATCCGTTGGTTTTAAATTGTTAGCCCAAACAGAAATGGCTCAAATAAGCTGTAACAGCGAAACCTCGCTGTTCAACAGTCCAACGCTGCATGGTTACTAAATTCCGAATGCGTAGAACGTCTAGGTCACTGCCTAATTCCTCTAACACAGACACCTCTTGCCCCCACCCTATACAAGCTTTGTTCAAACGTGCGGTTTGACTGCCCCACCCTGTATAATGTAGAAACCCTGTATATACAGGGTCTCTAGGTCTCACTAAAATAAATCAGTTAAAAGCGCTGAACTACTATTATTAATACTAGTTTATTGCTTGAAGTGTTTTAATAAGTTCAAATCCTCACAATTTGAAGTGTGCTCACTCCTGTGACATACAAGGATTCCATTTAAGGCGCCGGTCTTCGATTACGCATTTACGCTTAACTCGAAACAATTTAATATGTATTAAATTTACAGAAGGTATTCAAAAAGGTTGCTATCATTCTCTAAGCATAAATAACATCTTCTAACTGTAGAATCTAAAACATTATTCAGCAATACTGGCGTTATACTTTGAAAGGCTTCAAGAACCAATCTTCTAAGTTCTTCTTCTGTTTCAAAGTTTCAAAACTTTGAATACCTATTACATTGATTCAATGCTCGTTTTGTTATTCTTTCTGTCTATCTTTTGTTAATTTATTTGTTGTTTATTGTTAATAGTTATTGGTCAGTTATTAAATTAATGTATCAGAATTATGACATTATGATGTGCATTTCAATATTTTAAAGGCATCTAAGAAACGCCTAACTTACTGTGTGAACTTATTTTTACAAAATTATGAGAAATATAGGTCCGTATCGTAAAAATTTTCTGGTGATGATCAAAAATGCTCGAAACGTAATTAAACCATAACATGTAGTACATTGTTGAATTCAGAATAAAAAGAACTTCACAAATTTAGCATTAAAAAACCAGGACCGTATTTAAAAAAATGAAGTTGATAATGGTTTCTCGAAGACGAAACGTTGGATAAAAAATTTGATAACGTAATCGTTAATTCCATTAAAAGTTGCTTTAAGGAAGTTTAATCAGTTTCGCTCTAACTTTAATATTAACGCCAGAAAAAAATAAAATAGAAAATCAAAAAATTCGTTTTTTTTAGATAATTCAAAAACGAAGAATCATATCAAGGATTTCTAGGCGTAATTTTGTTAGTCCTTTAATTGCGCAACTTTTTTTCCATTTAACCAAATTTGTATCTTTTACAGTTACCGAGATCCCCATACTGGCTCTCCTTATCTTGGACACACTGTATAGAGTGCAGATTTTAAATAAAATTGATCAAACCAATCAGTTTTAAATAGGCTCTAGATCTGCACCACATTCATGGCTTCTTATCTATACACTAAACAGATCTATCTATTAATAAATAACAAAATTACAAACTCGGTTGCTTCTGTTGCGAATACGCATACATTTACTTCTATTTAATAGTTACTTCTAGATTGTATTTTCTACGCAATTTTAAACGCTTGCGTCACCCATGACTTGTATCATGCGATAAAGATGAAATTTTTTACTTGAAAAATACATATTATGATCTATGAGGTTTGTTTGAGTATTTTTTCATTCATCTTTAGTGATGAGCATATTCACCACATTGAAGCACTAAAGCAAGATAACAATTAAATGGACCGATTTGAAATGCGATGTTGGATATTGCTATTGTACACAGTGGGCAAAAAAAAAACGGTACAATATTTAAATTCTCGTATTTTCAATATAATTTTTTTGTATAACTTTGTTTAACCACACACAACTAGGAATTAGCATTGTCATTTTGTAGTAAAAGTGCTTCACTTCCATCTATAAACATTGAGCTTTTCGATGATGCAACAGTCATTTGAAAATATTAATGACTTACGAGGCTATAACATCTGTACCTCTTTTTTGGCCCACTGTGTATACATGGTGGATAGAAATACGAACCATAATTTCTAACGAGCAAGAAGAAAGATTTTTCACCACATGCAGTACTTAAATACTTCGGCATTGCTAAAGAAAGGGAACGACGCTTTAAAAAGCGTATAGCGTAGCAAAATAGAAGACCAAAAAAACTGTTAGTGATTTTTCAGAGTAGAAAGTGGAAACCATAGATATCTAATGCGATGAATTGGCCGAATGAAGGATATAACTCACTCTCTTCTATAAATTATCATCACGGACACTGAAAATCGGATACGATAGAGGGAGACCGTTAAAAAATATATACAAATAAAAAATTATTAGTGAGGTAAGATTACTATTACTCAGTTATCTGCATAATTCGTCATAGAGTGAGAAAGGGGATTGTTAACCGAGATGACAAAACAAAAAAATTAAATGATCTCCAACCTAATTTCTAGTGTAGTGTTATACTGCCTAGGATTGAGATGAATGTCAAACATTGTATTTTACATTATTTGTTTGTACAGACATCGAAAACGACCAAAGAACACGGGAACACATAATATAGGCAACCCATTTAACACGGTTGGCAACTACTTTTACCAAGTAAATCTGATAAGTAGCAGTAACGTGCCACATATTAAAAAAATAATAGATTATAACAAGCTACTTACCCGAAACAATTCCAAATTAAGTGACTTAGTCTGAACTGAACTGTTGATACAAAGAAAATTCTTTAATTAGAAAACTAACATCATGTGTGAATTGCATGCAACATTAGAACATTAAATTCATTAAATAACCAAATATTACTGGTCACACGGTCTTTAATGGTGAATGATGTCCCTGAACATATAAGAAATTGAAAAGCAAAACACCAAATAATTTTAAAAATAAAAATGTCAAATATATGTTCAATAATTTCAGAATAAACTGAATACCCGCCAGATGTGTTGTTTTTCCTGAAAAATATTTAATTTGTTTGTATCTGAAGGACAATATCTCGGAATGTTATTTACAATATGCCTCAGAAATCATCCCCTATTAATTAGCCACGTCGTGGCTACATCTAAAAAATCTAAACAACGTTGCCTTTGCATTTACTTTTATAGGAACGAATGATTAACCATGTTTCTCTAGTAACCATACCTACCTAAAATTATAATGTAAGTAAGGAGGGGAATGGGCCCGCATTCTGCAGGTTAGCCCGAATTATAGTTATTTTTGTAATAAGTGCATGAAACTAGTGGAGTTTCAGAATCACATTTAGAATAACTTCATTCTAGCACCCAAGTGACGTCATTTGAGTGTCAGAATAAGTCGCTATGAAATGACGTCATTTGGGTGCTAGAATGGAGTTATTCTAAACGTAAAATATAAAACATTTAAATTTTTTAATTTATAAAATGGTATAAAGCGGTAAAATAGAAAAAATAGTATAAAACACTCGTTGCAGAACGTCCTTCAAGCACTCATTTGTCCCTCAACTAGCCGCTATGCGGCTCGTTTCGGAATTTCCAATTCGTGCTTGAATAGATGCCTTCTGCAACTTGTATTTTAATATACTATTCCGCAAGTGTTTCAGATTTTTCTATAATCGTCCACAAAAGTGAAAAATATCAAAAAATTAATTCTAAATTTTTGACAGTTGATGATGTCAAAATTGAAATAGTTTTTCAGAACTTACTACTTCACGGATTCAATTCTTGTAATTATTTCTCCTTCGAGTGCGAGAATTGGCTATTTCTCGTGCTTATTTTAAATTTGAAAATATTTTTCGGGGTGCAGATTTTTTCTATCAGTCCTTTTCGTTTCATGTTTTTCTTGGTTTAATGTCTATAAATTTAAAGAATACAATAGGTTGAAAATAAAGATTATTTTTTATTGAAATAATAATTAATTGCTTACTTCGATGAGATAGATATTCTTCGTGAACATGATTTAAGAGTATATGGACATTTTCGGTATAAACTTGTTTGATATAAACCGCACCGTGGTATAAACCAATTTGGTAGCGCTATAAAACTTCCTAAAACAGCTGATATCGATGCATGGCCAACTTTTAAATACTTTTGATATTCGTTGAAGTTACAGTTGGTGACTTTTTAAGAGAAATTCAAAATTATTTAATTTATTGTATGTATAGCTAACGGAAAACCAGAAATTTGTACAAATAAATCTATATTCTTTCAGAAATTGCAAGTTATGCATCTAAATGGACTTGGGACAGCACTTGAGATTGACTGAGACTCCACCAAATGTATACGTTGACAGTAGGGTTGTTGTGAAGGAAGTCTCAAACACCACTTTAATTAGGAAGATTAGTTGGCATAAAAGTTGTAACAAGCCCTTGGTATCATTTTGAAGCCGACCTAACTAAATTTGATTGCAGGGAACTATGATGGAAATTTGCATGTAGAAGTATTGCAGAATTTTGGTGAAAACTCGTCAACAACTAGCTTATGCTCCAAATTCCACAATGAATATTCAACGTATAAGTCCCCCACAGCTTTTCCAAGATGCAAATCTGATACTTATCTGAAAGCAACCGACTGCTACGAAGAGGCAATGGAAGTTGATTCTAGCGGCGATCAGTTAAAGTTTGAAGACACGAAACCATCCAAGCTTAGAAGTCTTAATTTGAGGGGCAAGTGTAAAGAAAATAAGATCAATACAGTCAATAGTGGTACCGAAACGAATAGTTCGATTATCCCACTAGATGAACCACAAAGTAACAAGTGTTATACGAGTTTGATTATTTTCAGTACTTTGTTTGCAATGTTGGGAGTCTATGTTGTCATTACTGGTGATCGGTATGTTTATGTTAATAGAGATATCCAAGCTCAAAACATCAAGGAAGAGCTGCGTACAAACGTGTTGTTTCAAGAGGATGCCATGAATATTATCATTAGAAGCTTTAAACAAATGGACTCCTGGAGAGAACAAGTTAAAGTCTTGCCCTTTGTTGGCAGTACAGGTGTTGGTAAAACCTTCACCACGAACTTAATTAAAAAGCACTTCTACCCGCATCTCATATACGAAATGAATAGCAAAGCTCTGCCAGTGCTGCTGAGCAGCGACGAGTGGTGGAAAGTCTGAACCCGTGCTGTTGCAATTTTATTGTAATTGACGACTTGAAAGCCTCCGATTTAGTTAATATTTTGCAATTTATTAAAGCGTTACCCAGATCTCAGCATTTACTCGTTATTCCCATATTTAATATCCAAGATACGACTGATGGTTTGAATTATAAGATCAACAGAGACGACTTTAGGCTCATACGTGACGAGTTTGACCGGTCAGGCGTGTTCCATGAGTTAGTGGTTTTTGACGTACTAAAGCACCATATGCTCGCAACTTGGGTTAAAACGAACTGCATAAAAGAAATATCGACAAAAGCAAGCATGAGGCTTTAATTAAGATCCTTTTAGATGATAATCATGCCAAACATAAGGGTTTTAAAGGCCTCAATGCCAAGTTGCTTCTAGCTGTAGGTAATGCTCAATAGTTGTGTTTGAAACGTGTCATTTATGGATAAATTTATAGTTCTATATAGTGTGTGTTAATGCCTGTCTCTTATGTATGAAATACTTTGTACTGAAGATAAGACTGTTTTTATTAAACTTTTTAACAAAATATTGGAGATATTCCTGAAACAAAACTAATGGTAATTGTCATCTAGAACATGTACGATGGCTGTTTTGTTAATTGCTATAAGAACAATACGAATTGTTAAAGAAAGCAACATTATTTTTCATAAGAGTCACCAGTTGGACTCCAGATTTGTGTAAGAGTTTTTTCTGTCGTATGCTGCGGAGTTGCATTATCATGGTATAACAAAATACCACGAAAACCAGATTTTTCTCTGTTACCACACAATTTTTCAGTGACTTGAGGGCATCAAACGCCTGGTACTAGCAATTAACACAATAACACTTTTAACACCACCGCCTCTAGGCAGCCTGGCTACTGATACAAGAGTCATGGGTTCGATCTCCGGTTCCGGGTGGCAACTTACATGTTCTATATGTCGACATCAGGGTGCTGAAATGTCTTAGTGGGCTACACTGCAGATTCCGGGGCCAATACTCCTCCGTTTACTTGCTTCCCTTATAATTTTAGTGAAGGTTACTAGAGAAACACTGTTAATAATAATACAGTGATTTTTTTAAAACTGAATTGCATCAGGCCCTGGATAGCCTGAATCAGATGGCAGTACTGAAATGCATTGAACCCCAGCTCATAATACTTCAGACGGTAGGTAGTCAAAATTAGTGTGCAACAAACGTTTATTAGAAATTAATTTTTACAGTTATTGCTTTCATTTAAAATTCTATATTTTAACAATAAGTAACAAAGAAAAAAATTAAATTTAGATCCATCTACAAAGATAAACAACTTATCTTAAGCAGATACCGTTCTTCAACATAGCAAATATCAGAGCTTTAATATTGGGTAATGCCTCCCTCATTTTTAATAATGATGTTTAAACATTTGGGCATTTTCTGAATAAGTTTTTTACGAGTGTATTGTGTTATATTGTCCAATATTGTCTAGTTTACTCTCGAGTTCTTGTACTGTCACAGCGGATCCATGCGTAACTGTTTTTTTATTTTATTTCATACGAATTCTATGGGTGAAAGATAGGCGCTGCTAGATGACCATAGGATTGTTGGTATTTCATGATCTTCAAGCTAGGCTTTTACGATTTTTGGTAGAAGGTATTGATGGTAGAATCTGTAGAATCTTTTTGTATTTTGCAGCATTTACAATTTCGTCTATGGAATGCATTTTCCCATTCCTCTTCCAGACCTTCACTGCCACACCATCACTGATTTAGGAAATTTATTTTTTTTTACTAAACAGTGATTGTGTGGTATCACCAGCACAAATCGAATTTAATAATAATAATAATAATGATCTTTATTTCGCAAATAAAAAACATATTTTTCAACACACCTAATAATCTACAGTAATTCCCGAGTTACTAAGTAATTCGTTTGGTAAACCTTTACATAAACGAATTTGTAAACTGCTTAAGTGTAAATTCTTAAGAAACTGCAATATTTATTATTATCAATATACAGTGTGTCCACGGATTGAGTTCGAATAAGGCGTAAACCAGAATTTTTTCGAATTAGATGCTAATATAAATAAAGAGATGATAAAAAAAACTAGCAAAAAACTTTCCATATGAAGAGCTGACTGCTTAATTTAACAACACTAAGTTAACGAAGGTTACATGGTAATATAATTTAAACATTTTAAAATTTTGAACAATCATTATAAATGTCCACTTATACAAATATTTTATTACATTGAAAATATACAACTGCGGAACGTGCGGTCTAAATTGAAACTTTGAATGCCAAACATATAAAGCAACTGTTATCGTCAAAAACGTCATTAATGACACAAAACAAGCCCTCAAGTGGGTAAAACAAGGCCACACAATTGTAAGCCAAATCGGAAACTTTAATCGGATACGTAGCCCCATCCCCGTTATGATGGGCGGTAACAGGAGGTTGCTCCAGGTTGAAACGCTCAGGGAGAAAGGCTGGTTCTTTACTACCTTTGAATTAGGGCTGCGCTTCATTAAACGAGGTAAAAGATGAAATAATCAAGACGCCACCACTATCGGACTAAATTGGGGAAACAGTCAGCAACACAGCTGAACGCACTCTGAAAGTGGAAGTAAGCGATTCACCTCTCTACTTCTATCTTGGGGCGGCGACTGCGACAGCTGAGTTGAACCTACCTTTGGTGACATTAACTTACAATCGTCTGATTTTCTGTACATCGAAACAAAACACAAATATGCATGCAAACACCAATGAAAAAGATAAGTAATTGACAATGAACTCTATTGGAATAATAAAATATGCAAAATTGACAAAGGACGTTACAATAATTACTCGTTACAGTTCAAAGAAGTATGGAAAAATTGGTAAGTCATGTTAAATGGCGACGTTTAAACTAAAAACAGTGCTAAAATGATAATCAAATGACATGGCTACATTCCAAACAGTAATGACTTTAAATTCTGCACAAAGTAACTACGTTACATGATCAAAATTATCAACAATCACTCAAATAGTGACGCAACCACAATGTTTACGTGAACCTTCAACGCAAAACGACATATAGGCGTTAAAACTTAACGGTATTGTTCAACATTTCACAATTTAAATCAACCAATGGTACAATTTGCCAAGGTAGCACTTTAAAATCACTTCACTGTAAAGCTATTGGCGTTATACGTGCTATGGATTAACAAATACCTTGAGTTGGAGGAATCCAGAGGTTCCATATTGATGTCCAATTCCAGCTGCAAGTCGCTCACACCTTAGCTAATTGCCTTAATAGGGGCGATACTCCAGCGGAAGGGCGGCATTACATCCCCAAGACGAGAGTAACTTGAATGAAGCTCGTATAACACAGGCAGAATACAGTAGCGAAACTCGTAGCTGCATTCCAATGGCGGTTTAGCACAACAAACAAGGGCTTTATTTAAAATTTGCTTTACACGTAAATTTGGAGTTGCCTGACTCCACGATACAGAAGAACCTCTGGGAGAAACATTCACTTGCACGTCACTTAATCACCGGATCGACAATGGCAACAACGTGGCTTCACAAATTTTAACATACAACTTTGTACGTGACGCACGATATAACGGATATAACGACACCGACCTGCTGCATGCTCTGAAGGGCTGTTGCTGAATGATGCTTCGGCCAACGATGTGGGCATGGAATGACAAGGTACACGCGAGATTTAAACTCGTTTCTTATTCCACTCATAGCATAGGATTGCTACGAGACAAAATGACGAAACATAATCTCGCTTATAAAGGGGATTCACAGGTACGTCATGCAATCGCCTCACTAGAACCAGGAACTCATTAAAAATGCTATAAGAGCAGGATGGCGTCACCCAGACGGCATGTGAGAACAAAGCTTGATTTAAATTTGAAAAGTTGCGATATAAAATACAATGGTCGAAAAACGCTGCATTCGAAATAAAAGGAAGGAAGTAAGTATCGTATGGACTAAAATTTTGAGCCCTCGCCGAAATTTAATTTAGGCGTGGCTGAACTGAGAAAAGGATTAAAATCAAAGCTAAACATTGGCCGAAAATACAGAAAAGGGCAAAAATACTGCAAATTGTCTTCACAAAACACTGCAGAACCTTTTCGGAGTTTTTACAATTAACAATTAATCATTTAGAATGCATTACCTTCGTACATTGTTGAAAGTTCTTATTTAAGTGGGTACTTTAAACAAAAATCTATGAGTTCTAAACTTCTGTTAAATATCTGTTAACCATTTGTTTTTGCTTACGTTGAAGTTTACTTCAGTTATTTTTGTTTTGTAGTTAAGCCACACATTTATCATTAATATTGTAACGGACTGGCGATCAGGCAGCTGCAGACTTATGAGTCACCGCCGCCGAGACGGTCTTGGAGCCAGTTGCGGGCAGATGAGTCATGTTCCAGACGCTTGGAGAAGCGACCTTGCAGCCAGATGCAAGAGATGACTCACGTTTTCGGGAACACGCTCGAGGTCAACACATGCGAATGCCGGAATGTACGAGCGAAATCTGGAATGTTCTAGACGGAAATTATTCGGATATATAAATACGCACCGCAGGAATAAGAAATCAGTTCTCATCAGACTCGAGGCGCTTAATATAAACGAGCCCGTATATATAACCATATAAATCCTTAATGTTTAAGTCGTGAATAAATAGCCACATAAATAATTGATGTTTAATCCAGCACATATAAATAAATAGTGTATCGTTGTTAGAAATAGTTCGTAGTTTAAGTAATTCGTGTGTTTGTAAATAATAATAATTACTCGTTGTAAATAAATGTTTAATGCAAGAAGCGTCGTATAATTTTTAAATAGCCCGAACGGTAAAAACGTAATAATATTAAATTGGGTATACCAACGGCAGTTTTCGTTCCTGCCCTTAGATAAAATGCATGTCGGTAATTTTAATAATTATTTATCTGCCATTTCTCTTCTTCTGGTTTATATTCGTTACCGGATGTTAAAAATCGTAATGGCACTTCTAGCTGTGATAACAGCTGCTCTGAAGAGTTCTGTGGTTGTTTTTGAGTACCATTGTCGTAGTAGGTTTTAAGCTATGATATGCTTCTTCTGCCTTGTAAAATAAATTGTAAAACACCATAACGTTCTGGATTTCTCATTATGTGTTCTAGATATTTGAGTGAGTATTATACCGGGGTGGCTAGAAAAAAACGAATCCTCTCATCTCCGGAACGCTTTGAGATAGCGAGTTCAGTTTTTGGTTTCTATGAAACAATGGATTGAAAATTATTTCTGCCAAATTACAAACAATTATTTAAAAAAACAGGAATGGCGAATTTTTTAATATTAACTAGAAAAAATCAATTACACGTTGACAATGTTCTTAAAAATTCCACCAATAAACATCGTGTATGGTGTATTCTATTTATAAACATGTTTTTGAATAACTTGGACAGACCTGCGACTGATTCTTGTCCTGGCTGCTATTTTATGCTGAGATAAATGAGTCCCCGTTTGATTTTCTTGTGACGACAATTCGCCTACGATTTGTGAATTTTCATGATTTGTAGCAGTTACAGGTCTTCCGCTTCCGGGTTTTCCGTAAACAGTTCCGGTTTCTACAATCTGTCGAATAGCACGATTTATGCTAGAAGGTTGCCATTTATTCCCTGGAAACTCTCTCGCAATTCTTTTTCCACGCCAATGTTTTTTTCGATAACACATTGCAATTACCTCTAAGTCAGACTTCGTTAAATGAGGTGCCATTATTAAAAGCGAAAGTAAGCTAATTAGCACGAAATGTAGCTAAACTAATTGCAAAGTAACAACTAACTGCAAATGTCACTCACACCTTCATTTGTTTTAACAAAAGGTTGCTTCGATTTAAGTTGCTTATTAAATTATCATCATGTAATTGATTTTTTCTAGTTGATATTAAAAAATTCGCCATTCCTTTGTTTTTTAAAATCATTGTTTGTAATTTGGCAGGAATAATTTTCAATCCATTGTCTCTTGAAAAGCAAAAACTGGAATAGCTATGTTAAAGCGTTCCGGAGATGTGAGGACTTAAACAGGATTCGTTTTTTTCTAGCCACCGGGTATAATCGTTTTTATTATTTGCATATTTTTCTTGACTCTTTCAAACACTTCCTGGTTGGTGACATGATCAACCATGCTCGCTGCATGTTATGAATATGTCCACATCTCGAACGCTTTTAATTTTGTGCATGATATCTCTGTTAAGGTTCATGATTCGACCCCATATAGTAAGAGAGAAAAGATGTAGCATCTAAGCAATCTGATTTTAGTAATTAGTGTGACTTCACTACTACATACAACTTTTTGCATTTTTATAAATATGGCTTTGGCCTTAGCTATTCTACATTTATTCTCTAATGCAGGGGTGGCGAACCTTTATTCATCTACGTGCCATTTTTTTCTAAAGAAATGTTTAATGAGACCAGAGACCATGACGTGCCATCAAACAATCTTGACTGAGTGATTAATGGGGAAAAAAATAAAACTAAATACTATCAACTTAAAAACTCTTTATTTGCAACCAAAAATATACATTTTGTACAGCAATAGTAACGTTATGTTTATATAAATGGAAAAAAATGGTGCCACTTCTGCTGTTGTAAATTAGATGCTAAATCTATACATATATAAAGGAAAGTCACAACCCTGACTAATCAACGCAGAGCCGAAACCACTGGCACTAAAAACTTAAAATTTGGGCGGAAGGTTTTATTTGTTACGTAAGGTTGAAGGGATTTTTTGAAATTCGACCCCTAAGGAGGTGAAAAGGGGTAAAATGTGTTTTCACGAATTCCTCAATATCTCCTACACCCGATAAAATATCGATTTGGTGTTTACTTGCAAAGATTATCAATGCAAATACCTAGAAACGTATTTTAGGATTTTGCCCTAATCAACCCCTATAGGTGCAAATCTGGATTGGGGGTGAATTAAAGAACCCTTTGTTAGAACATTCTGTTTTGACACATACATGTATTTTTAAAACATTTAGAAAAGGGTGTAAGGGAATTGGAAAATGTTAACGCTAAGGGGGTGAAAAGGGGTAAACTGTGTTTTTACGAATTCCTGAGTATCTCTTAGACCCGATAAAATAGCGACTTGGTGGTTGCTTGCATAGGTGTCCAATAGAAGTATCTAAAAACACAATTCAGGATTTTGCCCTAATCGACCCCTAAAGGTGCAAATCTGGATTTGGGGAATTAAAGAATCCTTTGTAACTTCTAGGTTATTGGTTATTGAGTTAGAACATTCCTCTCTTTGGCATATAGATGTTTTCTTAAAATATTTAGAAAGTGATTTAATTGATTTTACAATTTTACCCCTAAGGAGGTGAAAAGGGATAAACTGTATTTTCACGAAAACCTCAATATCTCTTAGACCCGATAAGATATCGATTTGGCGTTTGCTTGCATAGGTATCGAATACAAATGTTTAAAAACACGTTTCAGGATTTTCCCAAATCAACCCCTAAAGGTGCAAATCTGGATTCGGGGTAAATTAAAGAACCCTTCGTATCTCCTATGTTTATTGAGTTAGAACATTGTTTTTGGCATACAGATGTATTCTTAAAATATTTAGAAAGGGGTTTAAGGGATTTTAATGTTACCCCTAAAGCGGTAAAAAGGGAAAACTGAAAAGGGACAGGCTGTTAAATTTATTAATTTTTTTTTTCGCTGTGGGTTTATTTCAGGATAATATGAGCTGAAAGAATTTTTCAAAATTCCACCCCTAAGGGATGAAAAGGAGTAAACTGTGTTTTCACGAATTACTCAATATCTCAGAATATATAGGATTTCTGCTTATTCAGTGAGGGGGAGAATTTATTTGAGATTTAGAAAAAAAAACATTTGTTGCCCGTACGAAGAACGGGCATCTTGCTAGTAACTTATATTACCTTCATACTTTGTTACTTTTAGCAGAATGCAAGGTGAACTGGAGTCATCTGACAAAAGGCTTCTAAGCGAGTTTTTAATGTTATTCATTTCTGAAAATAATTATAGCTTATGGAGATAAATTATGTCAATAAAATTTTTAAAATATGTGTTATATTAATTATTAATGCATGATTTTTACTATTGGAATAATAAATAATCAGTAAGTCAAAACATGTTTAATATTTTAAAACTTTTAAAAATTACAAGACGTTTTGCAACTTATGGTTGCATCATCAGTTGTTATTAAAAATATATAGTTTAAAAATTGGATTTATATATATAACAATATTATATAGTTGAAATTTGACATTGTGTTGAATTAATTACAACCTTTTTCTAATTATGAAGTTTTCATTTTCGTCTTTTTGTTAAAACTGAAAAATTTCATATCGGTAACATATTGATTAATTTAATTTATTTTCGATCATTTATTAAAATATTAAATATTAAAAATTGTGTGTATATTTTGCAACTTTTTCTATTTGTTCATTATCAGCATACAGCAGTCCATAAAGTGTCAAATTTTTTGTAATTATCATATAAGCACTTGTTTTCACTACGCCATGTTTCCTACTAGCTTCATTTATATTATTCAACAGTCTATAACGTTATTTATGTTTCTACAATTAAGTAATTGATATTTCAATTGACTAAAATGCAGAAATCGGGGCCAATTCTCCTCCTTTTTTTTGTTTGTCTTACAATTTCAGTTACGTTTATTGCAGAAGTAGGATTAATAATAAATATTACCATTAGTAGGAAAATTGGCCTCGGATTCTGCAATTTTTCTTCCAATTTTTGTATTTCAATTATTGTGATGTTTGCAAATTTAATGTATTACCTAAATATAGCTACCTACTTAATATTTAAAATGTAATGTAAAATATTAGCAGCACTCAAACATCGAGGGATCATAGCAAAATTTTATAAGCTCCATTAGAATCGTGATAGAAAAAAACGTTACCTATACTTACATGTTTTTATTTAAAATTTCCTAAACACTTTCGATGACATTCATTATGTTTGTTTCTACTATTACGTTATTGACTACCAACATAAGGGATATTAAAAATTCCAATATGAAATAGATTTCCTGCATTTATAAACACAAATGTAACTTAATAATATAATTCTTTATTGACATATTACATTTTAACAGAAACTACAAGTGGTAATATATCTAACCAAGTATTAAAATTAGTAGATTTCTACCAAGTACAGCCATTCTTATACAGTATACAAGTCACCGCTTCCAACTCAGTTGATAAGTTTGCGCCTTACAAAACTTGTTACATTTCCTAATTACGTGCTCATAATTCAACTTAAAAAAATATATCTAGCCTTTAGGTAAGTACTACCATACCACAAAAATTTACATTCACTTTTCAGTCCACTGATTTATATAACCACTAATCTACTTCAAGCTTTCTGAAGTTACCAGTTACTCCGCATAGAGGGTCTTCTTCGCTGCCACAGGTCGTGCCTCCCCTTTTTAAAGCGGACACAGCACCATCTCGTTCTTGGGGAGTGAACAGCTCTTCTCTCACTGCCATCTCGTCATGTGATAAGCGGAGCTTGTTTGATCGCTTCAGTTCTTCTTTCCAGAGTGCTAAATAATGGGTGATTGTTAATTGCAGTTGAATAATAAGAGTTGATTTCAAGGAGTTTGATGTTTTTAAAAGTTAGACAAGCAGGTACATATATATCATTTAATAAGTTTGAATGAAATTGATATCCGCTGTATTTCTATATCGAATTATAATTTTAAAAAATACAAAAAGTTTTGTCTAAGCTACAGAAGTTAAAATAAAAATTATGACATACCACATAGCGTTGTAATAGTATATTACATACCGAGGTGGGAAGTGTTTCATTACTGTCGAGAGATTAGGTAGTTTACCGAGACGCGTAGCGTCGAGGTTAACTTTATCTCGAGACAGGGATGAAACTTTCCACCGTGGTATGTATACTATTTTATTTGCAATCATCTAATTTTAAAAATAACTACAATTGAATTCTGAATAATAGATATCTTGATGTAGCTAATATTTTTGTTACCATGAAAACAACCCACTCAATGGGCGCATTCAGACGACACAACCGTTGAGTGAGCGCTAAGCAAGCGCTCAGTTTGAGCGATGTAGGTTTGCTGAATGGTCTTTTTCAATTTACGTTGAGCTAACTGTCAAAGTTGTTTATTTTAACCTATAAATACAGCTGAATGTTGTGTTTTTGTGTTAAGAGTTACAAATCAACTATAATACGTGAAATAAATAATGTATTTACATTTTTATTCGAATTTCCAAATAAACCAATCTATTATGAGCGATGATACTATTAATAACAAATGAAAGTGTATTATCTTTATATTTTGTTCAAATGAAGGAGTAAACATTATTTGATGAGATTATTAAGATAAATTAACGTGTAATTAGTGTAATAGGAAAGTACGTCATTATGTAGATACTATGTAACAATAATTATCTAATAATCTTTATTTAAATTTGTTTTGCGCGGTAAACACGTCCATCTTACTGAGCGGTTTCTGATCAGTGAGCGGTTTTGAAATGCGCTACATAAAATGGCGACCGCTACCACGGAGCGGCTAAGTGAGCGGTCGCATTCAGCGACATTTCACTCAACAGTTGTACAACTGTTGTGTCTTCTGAATGCGCCCAATGTTTTGTTACCATGGAAACACCCCACTCTTCAGGTATGTAATATTTTTCGGGGTATGTAATAATTTCCTGGCTAGTTTCAAGTAATCATCTAGTTCCCAGCTGTTGTCATGTCATGAAATTGACACATTACAATGTGATTGCGAATAAAAATTATAACTCTCTTAAAAAACTCAGGGGGACAGTAAATTTAAAAACTGTTTTTAATGTCAAGAAAAATCGGAAGTTGTAACAAGAGATCAATAAAAAAACCAATTAGGACAGGCAGTGATATGTGTTATACGTTTGGCAGTACTGAAGTGTATTGTGAGTTTATATCAAATTCGAGATTAGTAGGTTAGGTTTTGTTTGTTGTTTGACACAGACTAACGTAAAACTTAACTTGCAAATCTCGAATTTGACATAGACTGACAATACACTTCAGTACTGCCAAACGTATAACACATATCACAGCCTACCCTAATTGGTTTTTTATTGATCTCTCGTTATTTTGAACATCGTGCCATAATTTCCATGTTTTTTTCTATTTGATTTACACTTTGATAGAGTTAATGAATATAGCAACATAGAAAAAAATCAAAGAAAACATGGCAATTTCAATATTTACAAAAAGATAAAAGAAATTTGAGATACTAGAAAAAGTAACAGCATATAGAATATGTATTTAAAGACACACAGCCACTCCAGTACGCGCAATTTAAATGCAGGTCTAGAAATTTGAAAAGAAGAGATTAAAGAAGCAATTCAATTATTCGAAACAGGAAAATCAGTTGGACCAGATAGTGTGGCAGTAGAATTTTTAGGTCTGTTAGAAGAGAATAGTGTTAGAGTATTGACAGACTTACTTATTTAATACAGCACACAATAAGGGTGTTATACCAAGAGAATGTTTTGTTTTTTTGTTTATTACAACACTCAAAACAAATAAGGTAAAGGTACAGTGTGACTTTTTAAAAACTCAATTGCAGCAGGCTCTAACGCAAAACCTAACCTCCTAACCTCGAATTTGACATAGAATTACAGTGTCACCAACAATACATTTCAGTATTGCCAACTGATTCAGGCTATCCAGGGCCTGCTGCAATTGAGTTTTTAAAATATCACTCGTATGTAAGTATAGATTCATAAGCTTGAAGGTTCACACACTTACAATTCTTCTGAAAATAATACGCACCAGAATTTATTGTAAATATGAAATAATTCTAAGGGATTCAGAATTATTTGGCTTTAGACATTATTGAAGGCTACAAGAAAAATGAGACACACTTTTTCCAAAATGAAAAACATTTCTGTTAACACAGAGCAATATATTGAATGTTCTGGAGATTATCATATAAGTAATCAAATATATAATGCCAATGCCCATATGCTTATGTATGCTTGCTTCAGTTCAAATGTAATGGACCCTAACACATACTGAGGAGCCGATATCGAATTAGATCATTATCTTCTTATGACCAAGATACAGAGAGAATACCGAACCTGAAAAAATCACTCAAAGCAGAGCAAGTGGCAAGAAAGAAAAGAAACCAGTGAAGTATTCACAGGTAAAAACAGATAAAACATATTAAATAGGTAATAAAAACTCCTGGGAGTGACAGATGCAAAGCACAAAGGACATGCTACAGAAACATCACACTAATTGTAATTAAACAGGCGGAAGAAGAGAACAAAGAAAAAAGAAGAGAAAAAACACACCGATCTAAGAAAAAAGTATTGGGCGAAGAAACAAGTAAAGGTAATCAGAAAGTGTTTTAAAACTGAAATCAAATAGGTTAAGAGTTTACAAAGTTTAGCCAAGAATATCCATGTGTAAAGAGGAAGAAGGAAATATTGTGAGCGAGAGGAAAGTAGTTGTAACTAGATGAAAGTAACATTTAAGCTCATTGCTAGGTGAAAATGCACAAGGCCAAGAGGAATAACAAAAGTATGACAACAACATACAAAGAATAAGAACTAAAAAAGAGGAAGTAATACCAACTATGGAAGAATTGAAAATGGTTATAAAAAGGCAGAAGAGTAATAAGGCGCCAGGTAGTGAATACCTATGAGCGGAATTGTTTAAGGAAGGAGATGAACTATGAGGAGACTAATTGTAGAAATATGGCATCAGGAAGTGCTATCTGAAGAATGGTACTCTAGGATTCTGGGAATTGTATGCCCCTTGCACAAAAAAGGCGACTAACAGATTGCAGCATTTGCTGCCTTAGAAAAATCAGCAGCTAAGATGGGTTTATTGGTTAATGAAGCAAAAACTAAATATATGCACGTTACCTGCGAAAGTCTGCGACCACGCATCTGACAAAACTTGACTATTGATGCATACAACATTGAGGAGGATAATAATGTAGCGGACACACATAGCACAGAGGAAACTTCCGGTGGATTTGCTGACTGTCTTACACCAGCAGGAGATCCCTTTGAAAATCGGTAAGAATTATAAGCTTTGTAAACACAATGTGAAGAGGGTCACGACTGATTGACAATCTCCACTGGTGCAGTGTCAGTACCAGCCATTATCAACACAAGTATGACAAATTAGCACACTTTGCAGCATTCTGACGCAGCAGGCACTTCTAAAAAATGCTGCAGGGATTCCCATCTCACAGACGGATGTTTATCTAGAAAGGCTCAAGACCATAAAACCCTAGAATACACAAAGACTCCATTGGCGTAATCAACAGGATGAAACTAGGCTGGAATACCCGGTTAGATGAGTCAGATGGCCATAAATTTCTTCGCTGGTGAAAAACCCCAGTTAGGTACGTGAGTGTAAATCAGCATCTTAAATAATATAGAAGATGAGGCGAGAAGAAGTATACTGCTCACTACTAAAGCATACTGTACTAAAAACCAGTTTTAACTCTCGTAATCTGTCTCACAAAACCAAAATTAAAATATGTAAGACCCGCAACGACCGATTTTATTGCATGGTTCAGAAGTATATACACTAGTAGAATGATGATGAGTTACTATAGCATGCTTTGAGCATACATTTTAATTAATGAAAATGGCTTCTCGCTTACAAGATATAACCCACGGATTATATCAACTATTTGAAGATACCAGCACATGTAAATTGGTCAGGCTCGGTAGAATACTTTGGTAGAAGAGAAGGAAACAAGAAAACTGTGTTGGGTAGATCTGATTACACCTGGATCAGTCTCCTGGATGTCATTGAAAGAGACCTAAAGAGCACTCTGGTGCAGAATTACAAAAGCAAGAATAAAGACAGAAACAAATGGAATAAGCAAATTCTTGACCTGGCAAGGGCCTGTAATAGACTTTGAAGCCACTTCATTATGACGATGATAAAAACAGTTTGAAAAAAGTGAAAACATTAATTTAGAGCTAAATGTATGCATTTTTGACTGTTGCATTTAATCAGTACTGCTATATGGAGTTGAAAGTTGAACTCGTAATTAAATAAAATGTAAATCATTAAAGGATTAGTCTTTTGAATTCTAAATTTACAGAATACTTGTTAAAATTCCTTTGGACTGATACGATAATCAACAAAAGCTACAATATTTTGGTTAAATTTTGATTGCTGAATGTTTTTATACACGTTAAAATTGATGGTGAAAGAAGTATGATTTCATTATTCTAATTAGAAAAGATGCCTCAATAAGAAGGGCTTGTTATACATCACTTAAATGTATCAAATTAAGTTTTTATTTAAATTATTACCATAAGATGGTCAAAAATGACTAGATTTATTCTTTCATCTATAGCAATACCCTTGTATTTCACTATATAAAGAAGTTGAAGTAGTAAAAACCGTAAGATATTCTGAGTGAAAGAAGATTTATGTTTTGATGTAAGATAAGGTAATTTAAGTTTTACATGGTAATTACGAGGAGGGAAGGCTTATTGGGGATTAAAAAGAAGCAGAAGAGCAATGAGCGGAGCATTTCACATAATTGCTGAAGGTGAAAATAAGGAAAGGAAAAGAATAGAATCACGTGCAGACACTAGAAAGACTGTAAACTGAGATGAATACTGTACGATCAATCCTGGAAAAAACTAGAATCGATAGGATAAGGAATCAGGGCATAGGAGAACAACGTAGAACAACCGACATTGTAAAGTTTAGTAAAAACCGTAAAAGGGAATGGAATGGTCATGTACATAGAACAGAACACAACCGGTTAATTCGAGCAGCACGAGATTTAAAACAAACAAGCAAACGGCCAGTGAGACAACCTCCAAAATAATGGGCTGAAAGTTGGAGGTCGTCGTCTATGGACACCCAATAAAGAAAACAGCGTGAAGAGAAACGGGCGAAGATTCTAAACAAAAGAAGCAAGAAAAGAATAAAAATAAGACGACAAAACGAAGAAATATAGACCCAGTTAACTTTTGAAATAGTAGAAAAACATAAGAAAAGAGCTGAACATTAAAAAAGTCCTGGCAAAGATGAAATCACGGCTGAGCAACTAAAATATGGGAGAACCTTTATTTAAGTAAATTTGGGGAGATAGGTACACTAATCTGCTCTATCGTAAAGAAGAGAAGAGACTAGAGTTAAATACTGTTTATACAATAATTACAAGACTATAAACAGATTAAAATTTGAGGCAGAAAATACTAAGAAAATAAAAGAAATACTGCAGAAATGTAAAGAAAGGAAATGAAGTTCTTTGTAGATTATAAAGCACACGATGGTATGAGGAGGAACCAATCCCAAAAAAAATCGAGGAGGTATAGGAAGAGGTTTATCAAGGCAGTTGTTCGTCTATGCAAATGGGATGACACTAACTGCGAAAGCCAGGTATGAACTAAAGGAAATAGTGTACAAAGTACAGCAAAAATTAAAGGGGTGTGGATTGAAAATAAACGAAAGGTACCTAGAGACATCGACAAGATACGAATAACAACGAGACATATACATTTGAAAAAATAAGCAATTCTAAGTTTCTGGGTATAAAAATCACAAAAGATAGTGACTTGGATAAAGAAAATTTACTTATAATTCTGTTTGTCCAACTGATCGACAGAGATAATTTTGTAATTATATACTACAGGATCAAATGTAGGTTGGGTAGCTTACAAAGATGAGGATAAACTCTCTTATTTCAATAATATGCTCAGAAATGTATTTTAGCCATTTCTTTAAAATAGACAATGGCATTACTTAGTACTTATTATTACAACAGTTTTATACCTATGCTTTCCTATAAAAAAAACCAGTAATTATAATCGATATTTAAGCAGAAATAGAATATGTAGTCGATTACCAATCATTTCTGCCATTGGCATGGTGCCACCATACTCCTTTGGTAAAACGTCAACATCGACATTTCCACTTTTTATGAGTTCGTTGATATTGGAGTATATTTTGACCCTCTTCCTTATTTTTTCTGAAACCAGGGATAGCCCAAAGTCACAAAGAAACTTCATTGAAGGGTGGACGTTAATGCCATGAACTTCCTTGTGCCGTATCGGTAGAGTTTTCTGGAAATTATAAAATATTTAACATAGGTAACTGTACGAACACTCTACATTAAAGAATCGTATAACACTTTTTACAGCATATGTTTCTAATTTTTCACCTACAGTAGGTATATACAGTGTCCATATAAACGGTGGAAAGATTTAATAAAACCTTCACAATTGATTTATGCAAATAATTCTCAGCAAGTAGGTACCTACTACAGTAAGTTTGCTTTTACATAAGTGTATCATCGACCGAGTGTTTATAATTATGTATAAAATAGATAAAATCTAACTTGACGTTTCTAATACGGCTGAAAAAGTGAAACGAAACATTTAATAATGTAAATTTATAAAAAAAAGCCGCAGTCGGTAGGATTCGAACCTACGCTCCCAGAGGGAATCTGATTTCTAGTCAGACGCCTTAACCGCTCGGCCACGACTGCTACACGAAGTAAATGCTTACCATTATGATATGATATGAAGTTGCAAATGGTAATGTAAACGTAGTTCGATATCCTAAATTCCGTTTGGTTAGCTTTTAACTGCAAGTTTCTTACAGACAAAATAGCTTCTAATGTAATTCTACGGGTAGCTTTTCTTCCAAAGGAGATTATTTAAAGTTCCTGCCTGTTGTTACGTTTACGTAATCGCTGTTAATAGTGAGCTTACTTGATCTCTAACTGATATCATGCGTCATTGCTCCTGATGATCGCAAGTTACGCTGTTTGTACAGGGTGTTCGTAATTTCTGTTTTGCAAGTTTGCTCCTAACTATTATAGGCAAAAAAATAGTGGCAATAGTGGCATATCTCGAATTTTTGTGAGTGTTGTTCGGTTGGCATTAAATATTTTAAAACATTTTAAAAATCCTGAAACATTGAAATACTTACCTAACTTCTATTTGAAAAGGTAAACGAAAATCTTGCAAAGGGTTCCATAATTCGTGTGCTTTGCAAGCTTCTTCCTTAATTTTTATAGTTTGCAATAATGTTGAGCTGGTTTACTTAAATATATAAAAAAACTTATAATAATATGTTCCATTCTGGCGTCGTTGCCGACCCCTGTATATAGTACAACACAGAAGCTTTGGAAACAATTGTTATTAATAATAGTAGATTATGCAATGAGGGAAAGAAATTGCACTGAAGCAAAATAGCACTCTCTCCGAGTTGCATATACTTACTATTTTTTCACGTTGCAGGAAGATTTAAATCGAAAATCCTGTTTCTTCAAACGTCATTTATTGACATTTTAGTTACAATTATTTTAGAATTAGCCTATAGTAAATTTTAAAGTTGGTGGCACTGTAAGTCATTTTGACAAGAGTTCACAATTATGTCAAATTTGACATAATTGTGAGCTCTTGTTGCTCAGTCATAATGAAAACTCCCTAGGGACATTTCTCTCCTCTAGGACGTAATTCATTATTTTATTTACTAGCAACCTGATATTGTACATTTTCGTCATAGAAACAAAATATGAAAAGCTACTCATAACTCCCAAGGAACTTGTCAAATTATTTCTCCCTCAAACTCATGGTAACCATGCAACTACAAATAACGTCTTAGCAACAATACAATGAGGCAATCCTTGATGTTACTTACATATTCTAATTTTAAATGCCATTATGACATTTAGAAATTTCATACTATTCTTACTAATATGCTAGTAAATGAAATATTGTATGCACCACGGGAGATATTCATGTTCTTTACCTTCGGAAAAAACATATTCATATCTCCCTTAATGCATAAATATCTATGTCTCACGATTTTGGTATCGCAGAAACGGGGCTATGACACAACGCCCACTGGTCACAAACCCCAACTCAGAATTTGGTCATAACGCCCAACTTCGATTCTGGTCACAACGCCCAACTTGGTCACAACGCCCAATTTTGATTTTGGTCACAACGCCCAACTTGGTCATAACGCCCAAAAGCGATATTGGTCACAACGCCCAACTTGGTCACAACGCCCACCGACGCCTGTTATAGGAGAGAGCTATCGACGCCACTTAAAGCACCGTTTTGGTCATAACGCCCAACTTCGATTTTGGTCACAACGCCCAACTTGGTCACAACGCCCAATTTCGATTTTGGTCACAACGCCCAATTTGGTCACAACGCCCAATTTCGATTTTGGTCACAACGCCCAACTTGGTCACAAAGCCCAATTTAGATTTTGGCCACAACGCCCAACTTGGTCACAACGCCCAATTTCGATTTTGGTCACAACACCCAACTTGGTCACAACGCCCAATTTCGATTTTGGTCACAACGCCCAACTTGGTCACAACGCCCAACTTTGATTCTGGTCACAACGCCCACTTTTGATTCTGGTCACAACGCCCAACTTGGTCATAACGTCCAAGTTTGATTTTGGTCACAACGCCCAACTTTGATTTTGGACATATCGCCCAGGCGGCACAGAAAGTAAAATGAATAATAATAAATTAAACTTTTAAGGTGAGGTAATAGGTAGGAACATTTTCAAGTTCCCGTAAGTAGTATTAATATTATTTATTTTTCATAATAATTGAGTGGCGTAATGCTTTGTCCAAAAAGTTTCTAAATTCGGATTATAACATATAAAGTTGTATTTTTTATATGGAAAGGAGGTTCGAAAATCTGAAAATGATTGAAGAAAAAAGTACTCTTATTTTTCAAAATACACAAAAATGTTAATTGGAAGTATTTGTTATAACATATCTATTAATAGTTATTTAACAAACAAGTATGTTAATGAGAACGATTAATAATCGAGACATTTTAATGCGCGAGCGCTAGCGAGCGAGTTAATTGTAGATATTATTAATCGCCGATTAACATACGAGTTAGTTACAATATTTTTCCGTTGATCGTACATTATTAATTTGAAGAACACTTAAAGTTTTGACATTAAGGATTCCGGGTGACCATAAATGGTTGTGATTTTTTTCTTAGGTTGGCACTGTTTATGTTGGTGACATTGTAAGTATATGTCAAATATGAGGTTAGCAGGTTAGGTTTTGAGTCAGTTTGTGTCAAAACTGACGCAAAATCTAACCTGCTAACCTCGAATTTGACATAGACTTACAGTGCCACCAACATAAACAGATTTTTAAAATCGTTTATTAATAAAAAATCATTCATTAATAAGGGTCATTAATAGACGATTCTCTATACATTAATGAAACCCATAAATAAACGATCAACGGAAAAAATTATAATTGATTTTTAATTGTTATTTGGTCCGTTTGTTAATAAATTATTTAAAAATTTGACACAAAAATGAAATTTGTTTGCACTGATTTCGAATCACGTAATATCCTGGTTGCTAAGTGAGAGAAAACTCAGGTTTGACAATACTCGTTTATCGTATCCGTTGATAAGTTAACTTTGAAGTATTTCATTTGGCAATACACAGCGTGGTAAGAAAAAAAAATAGGAGAAACCAGAAAAAAATGTTTTCGGAGCAACTAACTGTGACTTTATGTTTGACACCTACTTTTAACCTCTTTAAATAACATTTTTGTCTATTTTGAAAAATCACGGTACTTTATTCTTGAACCATTTTCATATTTTTGAACCTCCCCTGTATACGAATATATTTACATTTTGGCAAGTGCATTTTTAGTTTGAGAAGATGTAGAAACTTGTATCAGGAATAAAACACTCTGATAAATGGATGATAAAAAAATCCATGTGTTACAAATTTATGAGGGACAGTACCTATATGTTATATTATACAGATTGGTGGTGGATAGTGTGAACATAGGCAGTCCATTAAGTTAGAATACAGTTTATGGGCTTTGTATAAGCCGTTCACGATCTTTTTGGGTCAGGTGAGGCTATGACCATCTAGTAATTTTGTTGGCAGAACCTCCGTTGCAACTAAACTCCCTCATGGAAATTGACACTTTTTGTGTTAGGTTAGGTTGTTTTCAGTTTAAGGTTATATTTTCTGAATAGGTACATTGTTGCCGGATATTCTCTAGTCTCCACATCGACTCTCGTTCTTTTAAATTTGGTTTGTCCTTTTTAAATTAGAAGTAGCATCCGTTCAATGGAAATTTTTTGTTGTAACAAAATTATTTTGGGCATTTTGACTTTTCCTTTGACGAAAATGAAAATTATTTTTACACATTTGATAAATCATTTATTTTCTTACGAATATTAAAATAATAAATCTGGCAATGGGGTGGCAAGAAAATGTCGAACAGACACTGACAGAAAAAAAAAAGTTGCATCTGCTACATCATCGAATCAGTTAGTCCAACATGAAAAGAAAAAATCATAGCCAACTCTGTCCCAAAAAGGTCGTGAACAGCTTTATGCGTTAGACAGAAGTAGACATATATGATTTAAAATCTAGTATCCTAGAATTCAGGGTTTTCTAAAAACAAAACCTTTTGATTCTGCGAATACTAGATGTTAATCGCATATAGGTCTGTTTATGCCTAACGCATACAAACTCCATAAACTGTATTCAAACACATTTGATTACTTATGTTCACATTTTCCGCCACCAATCTGTATATTATGATATATAACACTGGAGTGGGAAAAAATCCTCTTACTCATGATACCACATACAACTATGGATTACGTGATTCGAAATCAGTGCAAACAAATTTCATTTTTGTGTCAAATTTTTAAATAATTCGTTTCACTCTGACTATGCAGTGTACAGGGATAGCAAGTTGCTTAAAACTGAACACGAAGACGTCAATCATAATAAATTCGCCTTTTGTATTGCAATCGGCTTATTTGTTAATACCTTGTTGAAGTAAACCCTTTTTGTCGCTTCTGCGTCAATTTGAAAAGAGCAGCATACAGTATACCTGAGTGCGGTCTACAAGCGGCAACGCAGCAAGCGAAGTTTGCCTTTAAATAACATTATCGTATGTTCTCTGTACTGCATAGTCAGAGTGAAACGAGCTCTAGAGAATCCTATATTAATGACCCTTATTAATGAATGATTTTTTTATTAATAAACGATTTAAAAAAAAAATTATGTTGGCGGAACTGCAAGTGTATGTCAAATTCGAGGTTAACAGGTTAGGTTTTGCGTCAGTTTTGACACAAACTGACTCAAAACTTAACCTACTAACCTTATATTTAACATAGACTTACAATGTCACCAACATAAACAGTGCCAACCTAAGAAAAAAATCACAACCTTTTATGGTCAGCCGGAACCCTTAATGTCAAAACTTTAAGTGTCAAATTCTCTTCATGGAATAAAATTAGATTTTCTTCAAATTAATAATGTACGATCAACGGAAAAATATTGTAACTAACTCGTATGTTAATCGGCGATTAATAATATCTAGAATTAACGCGCTCGCTAACGCTCGAGCAATAAAATGTCTCGATTATTAATCGCTCTCATTAACATACCTGTTTGTAAATAACTAGTAATAGATAGGTTATAACAAATACTTCCAATTAAAATTTTTGTGTATTTTGAAAAATAAGAGTACTTTTTTCTTCAATCGTTTTCATATTTTCGAACCTCTTTGGTATAGAAAATAGAAGTAGAATATTTACATTTTTACAAATGCATTTTTAATTTGAGAAACTGCAGAGGTTTTAATGAACAATAAAATGTTCTGATAAATGGATATATGAAGGACACTATAATATTATAAGCAACAATCAAACGTGATCAATTCTGTCAATCAAACGGTGGTATTGTAACAACGCAAAAACTTTGTTTAATCACGTATATTCTAAATGGCACAAGTTTTCAACTAGAAAACGACGAAATATTAAAAATTGTGAATTGTTGCTATAAAGTAGTGAAAATGAATAAATCGATCCCATACGACATATGTCTCATAATGCCACAGCTAACTATGAGTTCCATATAAAAAATACAACTTTATATGTTATAATCCGAATTTAGAAACTTTTTGGACAACGCCTTACGCCACTCAATTATTATAAAAAATAAATAATATTAATACTACTTACGGGAACTTGAAAATGTTCCTACCTATTACCTCACCTTAAAAGTTTAATTTATTATTATTCATTTTACTTTCTGTGCCGCCTGGGCGATATGTCCAAAATCAAAGTTGGGCGTTGTGACCAAAATCAAACTTGGGCGTTATGACCAAGTTGGGCGTTGTGACCAGAATCAAAAGTGGGCGTTGTGACCAGAATCCAAAGTGGGCGTTGTGACAAGAATCAAAGTTGGGCGTTGTGACCAAGTTGGGCGTTGTGACCAAAATCGAAATTGGGCGTTGTGACCAAGTTGGGCGTTGTGACCAATATCGATTTTGGGCGTTATGACCAAGTTGGGCGTTGTGACCAAAATCAAAATTGGGCGTTGTGACCAAGTTGGGCGTTGTGACCAGAATCAAAAGTGGGCGTTGTGACCAGAATCCAAAGTGGGCGTTGTGACAAGAATCAAAGTTGGGCGTTGTGACCAAGTTGGGCGTTGTGACCAAAATCGAAATTGGGCGTTGTGACCAAGTTGGGCGTTGTGACCAATATCGATTTTGGGCGTTATGACCAAGTTGGGCGTTGTGACCAAAATCAAAATTGGGCGTTGTGACCAAGTTGGGCGTTGTGACCAGAATCTAAGTTGGGCGTTATGACCAAATTCTGAGTTGGGGTTTGTGACCAGTGGGCGTTGTGTCCAGGCCCCGCAGAAACCGTGTTTTGCTCGCAGACGTGAAAAATGGATATTTATGCATTAAGGTAGATATGAATATGTTTTTCCCCTGAAGTTGACATGTGTTATAGACCGAGGGCCTCTAAGTCAACCGAAGGTAAAAAACATGAATATCTCCCGTGGTGCATAAAATATTTTTTGCACTACTAGTCTCAGAACCAGGGCCGGATTTAAGATGTGGGTGGCCCGGGGCCCATTTTGGTGGGAGGCCCATTGTTTCAAGGTGTTGCAATATGTAATGCAAAAACACGAAATGAAACCAACACAAGTTTATTTAGAAAATTTATTTACGCAGAGAAATTCAGTTAAAATTATTCAGTTTTCACTTCCCTCGTCTGAAAGAGGTTTTCTCAATTCCGTCAGTCTGTCTGTCTGTCCGTCTGTCTGTCTGTCTGTCTGTCTGTTGGCAGTATAGCTCAAAAACTATTTGTCAGAGGAAGACGATATTTTGCATACATAATATATATCTATGTCGCATGAAACCGGTACAATTTCATACAAATATATACAGGGTGAACACCTTAAAAAAATAAAATTTTGTTTATTTTTGTGTTGATTTTGAAATAAAAGAAAGTAATAACTTTTACATAGGTCAGGCTTTACATTTGCCGTAAATAAGACACAACCGATAGAGGATAATGTCACGAAAGAGTAAAAACGTTTCAACAATAACAGCGTTTTCTTTAAGAGCAGAGCGCGACGGACTTATTTGAAAGCGGCTTGGTAGCGTAGATGGCTTTATCGATGCAGATAGGGTCTCTATATTGGGGCGCTCTGCAGATGCGGCGAGTTCAAACCCGAGCGGCATAATTTTTTTTATTTGAAAATGTATTTAATTTATTAGAAACGTGAAAATATTTTTACTCCTAACTTAATTTCATTTTTAAAATTTATTATTGTCACAATGTCGACGAGGGAAGTTCTGCGTAAAGTCTTTTAAAGTTTTTTTAATTTAAAAGTATAGTATAACATAACACAAATAACACATAAATATATTACAAATCAGAGAATGAATAATGTTATAACCATTACAGGCACTTTCCTTGATTTTCGTGCTGCAAAATCGCTGATGATGTCACTAAAGTCCAATTCACGCAGTATATCTGACTTTTAACATAATGCAATTTGTGTTTTACAAGTAAAAACATACTAAACATTTAATTGTGAATAATTATAACTAGTGTAAATTAGTAAATTATCAGCCATTGTAACTAAATTTATAGCTATTAACAAATCTAGGAATGTTATGAGTATCATAACTGCCGCAGATGTTTTGAAATCCGAGCTCGTAGAGCGAGGTTTTAAACACATCTAAGGCTGTTATGATTCATAACATCCGTGATTTGTTCAATAGTTTATCGGTTGCTGTGGGGTTATGGTTGCCATGTAGGGTAATATTTCTTAACCCTACAGATAAGTTATGAGCTAGTTACCAGCCTACTTTTGTATATGTAAACAAAGGCTTAATATCCTGAAACCGGTAAATGTGCATTACTATGTTGTTGAAAGAACCGGCCAGTTCACCAGTGCAATAACTTTTTTATGATTTTCAATAATTTTAACTAATTTAAAATATAAAGCTTGACTATTACATTTCATATCAAGCTAGAGAAGTAAGATAGAATGTATGGACATTTTTGTTAAATGTTCCCTATCATTATAAGCAGTTCACAGCAAACAGACATGTATTTTCCTGTTTTGTGATATTTACCTCTGTATTGGTGGGAGGCCCACTCTTGGTGGGTGGCCCAGGGCCCGGGCCCCTTGGGCTCCCCTCTTAATCCGGGCCTGCTCAGAACGCACTGTTATTGGCCTATTTTTAGGTCGTGAAGTTGATTTTCTCCACCAAGGGAGAGAAAGTAAAATAAACAATTTTCACCGTGGTAACTAATAAATTGCTAAGTTACCAAATATGACTATTTTAATTTTGACGTTTTAAAGAGCTTGATTGTCAGGTTGACAGTTAACATATTTTCGAAATTTGTTAGGAATTTAGGTATTAAGCCGTTTGATAGTGCAAAAAATAGTATATACACCACGGTAGCGAATCGTCTTATAACCTTCGCGCTTTAGATACTTCGCGCTGCGCGCTGAGTATCTAATATGCGCTCAGGTTATAATACTGCGCTTCGCTACCTTGATGTATAATATACTATTATCCACAATCACCTTATAATTGAAGTTTTATCCACACTTATGAACTGTCTAAAGTACCACTTTATCCACTAGTGGAATAATGAAATTACTTTATTCCACTAGTGGGATAAAACCATGTCACTTACTACTACATTGTTGGTAGCACTGTCAAGCTATGCAAAATTCGAAATTTGTAGGTTAAGTTTTGCGTCAATCTGTGTCAAATAACAAACAAAAATACACTTCAGTACTGCCAAACGTATAACATTTGATCTGTCGATACTTTCCAAATTGTCACTATGACTTTTCATGGCTGTCAATACAAAACTTATGTTTTTTAGATATTTATTGAGTTGATGGATAAAACGTTGTATTGCATTCGTGTTTTAGTTGCGTTTTATCCACTTAAAAAATGAAACGCTCGAACTGCGTTCTCGCGTTTAAACATTCTTGCGTGGATAAAACACCATCTAAAACACTTATACAATAAATAACTATTATTTACTAGCATATTAGTAAGAATAGTATGGAATTTCAAAATGTTGTAATGACATTTAAAATTAGAATATGTAAGTAACACCAAGGATTGCCTCATTGTATGGTTGCTAAAATGTTATTTTTCTAAGACCACCACTAAAAGTAGGCCATTTAGCGCTAGCTTTTTTCACTAAAAGTGATGTTTTATAGTTTACCGTGGTTAAAGAAATCAGCTGTTTACTTTTAGCCCATGTGCTAAAAGTGAAGTGAGGTTATAAAATTACAATTTCGAACTGGAAGTGAAGTTGTAAAGTTATTCTAGTTGCTTCTTGCGTTACAGGTAAAGTGTTTTTGAAATAATGAAAGCTTTATGTAATGAATACAGTCAGATGTGGAGTATTAATAATTACATTTCGTAACTGCCCTTGACTACTGTCATTCGCAAACATTCGACCGCGCGGCATTGCCTACTGTTTATTATGACATAAATTAGAAGTGTCGTAGATGCAAACCTTTGTTAAATCGATATTTATAGATTAATAACAGTAAAATTAAGGTCGTAGATAAAATATCGTATGAAACGCGTGCTAAAAGTCGTTTATGTACGAGACATGTTATGAAACTCAGCCTTCGGTTCGTTTCATAATTTTCATGTCTCGTGCATAAACGTCAACTTTTAGCACTTGTTGCATAAATAGCTATTATCTACGACCACTACTAAAAGTAGGCCTTTTAGCGCTAGCTTGTTTTGCTATTATTCATTTACAAAACGCGTCAACTGTCAATATCAATTTTTTTAAATATTTGCTGAATGTACCAGGCAATTACAGTTTTTTTGGGAATGTATTTCGAATCTAGTGATTTCTAGTAATATTTAAAGTTAAGGTTATGTTACATGTGTCAAAAGTCACAACTATTTTCTTCTAGTTTTTCCTTGTAATAATCAACTATAGCCTTTTTTCCCTTTCCAATAATAAAACCCTCTTTCGTTTCTGTTCTATTGCAATTGAAGTGTATAAAATTAAAGAATTTGGGAGGTTATTTTTTTTACAAGAAACTGTTACATAAGTCAAGTTTTTAAATTTCAAACTTTTCAGTGCTGCCAAAATCAGCAAGCAGAAGTTCCAAAACAAAATTTAAACAAGGTACCAACTTGACAGCGTTTTGACAGTTCACGAGTGACGTTTTATCGTTTAGCGTGGTTAAAGAAATCAGCTGTTTACTTTTAGCTCTAGTGTTAAAAGTGAAGTGAGGTTATAAAACTACAATTTCGAACTGGGAGTGAAGTTGTAAAGTTATTCTAGTTGCTTCTTGCGTTACAGGTAAAGTGTTTTTGAAATAATTAAAGCGTTATGTAATGAATACAGTCAGATGTGGAGTATTAATAATTACATTTTGTAACTGACCTTGACAGTACTGGCTTCGCAAACATTTGCGCGCCACGGCCTACTGTTTATTATGACATAAATTATAAGTCTCGTAGATGAAAACCTTTGTTAAATCGATATTTATGGATTAATAACGGTAAAATTAAGGTCGTAGATAAAATATTGTATGCAACGCGAGCTAAAAGTCGTTTATGCACGAGACATGTTATAAAACTCAGCCTTCGGCTTCGTTTCATAATTTTCATGTCTCGTGCATAAACGTCAACTTTTGGCACTTGTTGCATAAATAGCTATTGTAGTTGCATGGTTACCATGAGTTTGAGGGAGAAATAATTTGACAAGTTCCTTGGGAGTTATGAGTAGCTGTTCATATTTTGTTTCTATGACGAATATGTACAATATCATGTTGCTAGTAAATAAAACATTTTAATAGAGTTGTGGTTATCGGGTTGGTAATTGTTAGAGCTTCACTATTAATTCCTAAATGAATTGATAATACTTGTGACGTTTTTAGCATTTTGAATTTTCCGATTCACTCAAAAAGGTGTTCTTACTCAGAGTTGCTGTAATGCACACCACGGAGGGGTCACAAACCTTAAAATCTAGTATATTAACAATTCACAACGAGGTTACTAAAAGAGTGTTATAATAAAGTTTATTACATATAGCACTGTTTTTATATTGTAATTTTCATATGAAAAACCTTGAAAGTCTACTTTGTTTCAGACAACTGACAGATGATCACATATATGAAATGTCAAAATTCAACTTGTTTGATTATATTTATACAAAGTAGATAACATTAGTATATTATATTCGTTTAATAAGAGGAGTTGCAGCACTTGTTCCATTGCAACACTCGTGCTACAATAGGCCCTCTTATTAAACTAGTATAATAATATATTATTATGCACCCTTAAATATAGTTATTTGATACAAAAATGCAGAACAAGGACCATAAAGGAATCCAGTAGTTAACATTAGCATTGAATATAAAAATTATAAATTAAGAAATCCTACAATTATCTTATCATACTAAGAAAATTGATAAAAAACATGTCGTCGGTTTCTTTTGTGGTCTATTGAATGCGTCTACATAGCCTACTAGGCAAAACCAGTTTTTACTTACAACTATGTTTGGAAATATAAACTTCATTATTATTAGCTCTGGTTTTGTCTTTGCTTTCTCAATTTATTTTCCCAGTTTGTTATTTTTATATTTGTCTTCTTCCTTCTGGCGTTCTAGCGTGTATTATTGTCAAATGCCGGGCCAAATCTCTCACGAAAATCAATAGCATTTGTTTTATTAACAGTCGAAGTTTTTCCAGAATTTTCCGGAATTTACTGAGATACGAGATGAATAAATTCCGTTACAGCTTCCAAATTGATATTTTGTCCTATTTAGTTCTGGAGAGCTCCATTGGGTTCGATCATTGGCCATGTGAATTTGTGTGTAGGTGTATATTCTTCTTTGAATAATATTTATAGCAAATCTATGGTGTCTGTAAGGATGTCCTTTCTGAGTTTTGTATAAGCTTCTTTCGTCTTCAATACTTTCCAACCCCCCTTCTTGGTTTGTTATTCTGTCGGTTCAGATGACAGATTCCGACATCCAGGCAAAAGAGCATCAGTGAACAAAATTACAGTACTTTAAAGGCTAATTAAAGATGATGAACTGAATCGAATATCTCTCTTTTATGTTTCATTTAAATGTATAATTCGGCAAAAAAATTGCATCTCCACTGTTTGAGAATGAAATTGAAACTACATTAAATAAAGTTTACAACCATATTATTAGCACCCAAATATCACATTTGTAAGATGTGAACCACCCGCTTCCATGTATTGCTGCAATTTGCTTTGAACATTGAATATGACGAGCTGAAGTAAATTTTCGCTAGCATTTAACAAGCTTATTTCTACCCCAATTACGTATTTCAACTCTTGAATTATTGGAAGACGTGTCTGGTAAACTTTAGACTTTAAAAAGCCCCAAAGATAAAAATACAAAAACATCTCTGTGTTAGCACAATTGATTTGGTCAAAATATATGAATTTACCGTGAATATTGCTTAGTGGTTAAGCATTCTGGCTACTGATCTAAGGGTCGAGAGTCCGATGCCCGGTTCCGGTGAGTTTTTTTAAAATAAAAAATGCTGATGAAAACCTCTACAGAATGCCATCATTCGAAAGTGATGTAAAACCGCGGGTCCCCTGTTGCTATGATGTGTAGCATGTAAAAGATCTTTTGCTGGGGTTGGAACTCCTTAGTTTCGGCAAAATTCTAAGTAGGACTTTGACCATAGCAGTTGGTGTCTAAGGTACCTGGTACTCTGCATGCCTAGACCTTGTCCATTACAAACAAATAAACAAAAAACAGGCCAATTAGCCATATTAGGCAGAACTTTGAATACCAACATACAAAATACATCGTTTTTTGACAAACGGCAGAGCAATAATATCTCCATAACAAGCTATCAAAAACCATTCGATCCAATTGCCAGACCCTTACAAATGTGATTAAATTAACACGCTTAGGACCTTGCGGACAAATGAAATTCCAAGACTGCACTCGTATTCTTCTAACTTGTAAAAAGTTGTAGGTATTGATATCGGTAACTTTAGATGTTCGCTATCAACCGCGGTAAGGGTGCTCGAGTGCCTTTACCTCTGGTGGCTCCCATTGAATCTTAAAATATTATTATATTTTGACTTACTTCTTGCTGCTGGCCCCCGCTCTAGTTTATAAACTATTGAAAAGCTGAGGAGCCGCATCGATCTCGCATAAATGCAACCGTCAAAGCAAGCGACATTTAGCGTACAGTTTATATTCATGAAATAAACATTATTCGTACTTTGTTTAAGCTTTAAAATTAGAAGAAAAGTGAAAAAATAAGTACAAACAATGTTTCTTTCAGAAAACAATCTTAAATGACTGGTTTGTTATGATAGACATGGTTTCTTGGCTCCTTATAACGAGCCACCACTGTTTGTACTGGTTATTAATACTTCGGTAGAATTTCATTATCTCTTAGTTGCTTTAATTCCACTATCTTCTTGTTTCTAAAATATTTTTTTTTATTCATGCAGTTGTTCCGATCAATTATTAGCGTCTATGAAACCCCGTATCATTAGAAAGGGGGACGTAGCACCATATAGGAACGTACTTTTTAGCTGAATTAGAAAATTTGCTGCTCTTATTTCTTGCTTGGCATCCCCTTAGCGATGTTGGTATATCCGTGGCTAATACGAATACTCTATAACGAAGATAACACTGCCTAAGTTTCGAACACACAATGGTAAACGAACGAATAGTGGACAATATAGAAATGAGAACGCAAAGAAAGACACTTGCATCAGAGTCAATTTATCAGAATGCTAGTGGACAGACAATAATAGCTTCTAGCAGCTGAAGAGAAGTATACTTAATATGGAACACAGTTCAAATACTGCATTGTAACAGAAATACAGGATCAGTAGAAAATCAATGGAAGTGACCAGGCCATATAGCTAGAATCAGGTGAAGATCGTGATGTAATAGAGACAGAGACTCTTGAGATGGAGCGTGGTTTACACGTTGAGTTACCGTGCTCTTTTGCTTTTTCTCCTGATGAAGCCCCTTACGCAAGTGGGCGAAACGTTGAGTTCTTCAACCTCAATAATGACATGGTTCAATCCCGGAAGTCGTTTGTTACTTAATGTTAATGGCCATGAAAGCCTCCAAAATCAGACCATGAGTGATGGGTGAACGACTGCATACAGAGAGTACAAAATAGAGAATTATGAGAGAGCAATGGAAAGGTCTACATCCGTATTGGATATGATGATGAAGTAATAATATTTTTGCTGGGGCTGTATAAATACTCTTTTCACAAGGGTTCCATTGTGGGAATAAGTATTTATCTAGCTCATTTTCTAGTAGTAGTAAAAATTAGAACACGGAACAGAAATATCCTCTCTGGACTCGTAGCTTTGAGCACTCACCTACCAGCTCATTCTGCAATTTTCTCCCTGTTTCAGGAGATAAAACAACACTTTCCATACTTGTTACGTAAACAACTGTTGTTTAGAAGTTGTTCAACTGACCATTAATAGATTAACTATAGGAATTACTAAGATTACTCACCTCTCCATTTTTAACTAGACGAACAGCTTCTCTTGGTGTGAACAGGGTTAAGAACTGAAGCCCCCCGCCTTGGCCATCTCCGAAATATACAAATCCACGGACTTGGTTCTCTTCGTCTTCCATCAAAGTTTCGCAGGCAATGCCAGCGATACGCAACATATCCGCATTTGTAAACTTGTACAGGTCGAACACACCTTAAGTTGCATATAACGTTTAACAAAAACAAAGCTTGGTTAATGTTCTATATGGGAATGAAATGACATTTACTTAAACATAATACAAAAAAACGCGAATATTTAAAACTGTATAGATAAAATACCTATGGCTTTTATAGTATGTAAGCGTAATGTAAAGTTTCAATTTTGCTGTAGCGTGCATCAAAGGGAAGTTTTCAGTTGGAAATATTGGTATTTAACTTGACTCTTTTGTTAAATGAATACTTTATTTGTTTCCATACTTAAAGCTACTACTAAAGGTAGTTTAAAAGAAACCGTTTCAATTGTAACAATTGCATGCTACAGCATAACAGTCTATCTTTATTTTCAATTTTATATTGTAATATCAATTGCCCAAAATAGAACTAGCTGTTTAAATAAGCAATATTTAGTTTCGTCCTCTAGATTAAAAAAAAAGACTGCTAAAACTAAACAGGTAAACTTTAGAAATCACAAGACCTACTTCTACATTAGGAAGAAAAAAAACAGAAGATTAGAGCGTTCCTATTTTTGATGAGGTTTTCCATTGAGAAGATTGTGATTGTTAAAGGCGTTACATGTTTGGATTTCGTAGTACTTGGTTGTAAAACCTTATATTTCCAAGATAATATTTTGAACATTATAATTTAATGTGCGTTTTAATAAATTTTGTCTATTTTAGAAATAGATTAAGCATAAGTAATAATCCAAAATATTATTATTTATTCATAAAAGTCTCTAAATTTATATTAAAAACTTTAAAGTCATAGAATATGACTGCTTGGCACATGAAAAATATTTTTCCCAATGAAAAGCAGCTAAAACCTAATGAAGATGGCAGTTAATAGAGGATTAATTTATTTGCTCACTTGCTCTTCCAATGAGAATTCGTCTACCCTTTCTATCACGGTTAGGGCACCCGAAAATGAATCCTATATCGGTTAGCTCTTCCATCATTGGTATTCTTATGTCGAAGTTGCTGAAAACAACTCCTAGTGTTTGACGAAGGAGCAAGTATCGTTCCAGAGCTGTCTGTGCTTCAGTTATGTTAAACTTCTTACTGCGCAGAAACCGCAGAAGAAAATTAGAATCTAAAACAAAATAATTGCCGGTTACAAATGATAACCTATGATGTGAATAAGACGTTCATGTATGGTTTCAACAGCATTGACTAACTTTTCATACAGAAAATCAATAATAAGCTGATTAAGTGACCAACTTGGATCATCAACATTACTTATGTGTTGATTTTGAGGGTGAAGTGGAATGATGGCTTATATTTATTCTTGCTGTGCAGGATATAGAATTCTAGATTAACTAGCTTTATTATAAACAGTTCAAATGCAGATTTTACTACTTTCTCAATTTTCCCCATAACAGCTGCAGATAAAAGCCCAAATTCCCATTTAAAATTGTAAATAACTGCGTCTGCGTCATATGTTGGGCAGTTGAGTAGCTTATCGGTGTCGTTGCCGTTCTCAAATGAGATCTTAGACCGTTGGATGGATGTCTTTGCATTAAATGTCAGACAGAAAATTGACAGACTCCAAGCGAACTGTACGTGCCAGTTGTAGCAGGTGGGGATTATGTGTTTTTGATATTGTGATGTCATAGCAGTTGGTTTTTCTGGATAATCAAGCCTTCTACAATGCTTAAAACCCTTGGAGTTCTGCTTTAGTTAGTTGAATTACTGTCGGACCCCAAAGATCGATTGACATTGAATCGGAATCATGCATTACCCGGAATATTTTTCTTGGCTTTGGTTTTTCTCAACGCTGGTCAAACTTTTCGAGCTCCGGAGAGTGCCCCGAATCAGTTGTCGAACTTTGTGACTCATGCCGTCAACCTCTCAGATTACTTTCCTCAAGCTAGAATTCCGAGCATTGCCACTCATTGAGATTGCCATTTCTAGCTGGAATTGCCTTCAAAATCGTTAAATTACTGCATTAAGCGGTAATTACCAATTTACTTTGTGTAATTCCTGCATGCACATCATCTTTACGACGCTTTTATTTAAAAATGTCATTTATACTGTTCATATGTGTGTTTTCATAAATGTTCGTCTAGAGACACAAGTTTGAGCCTGTCACCGTCGCGTCGGGGAGGCTAAACGCTATTTGGACACTCGGCTGGATTGCGGCCAGTGAAACAAAATTACTTTCTCTTAGTAGTATATCGCCGTGAAGTCATTCCGTAGGAACTTTCCAGTAACATTAGAGCTTCACAGGGCAGTCCAAGGCTAGCCACTGGGATTTGTTCCTTGTATTATCGTGGGTTCAATATAACGTGTCGATTTACATCCTATGTTTGTTTCATTGTAAAGCAAATAGGCAGTCGCGTTTACAGGTGGAGTAAGTACCAAGCCGATGAAGGTAAGGTAAGTTCATTCCGGAAATATGACGTTGAGGCCAAATACAACAGAAATATAAAACAATAATAACGGGCGATTTAAATGCGGGTGAACACAGCAATAGAATGAATAAAACAGAGACCAAAGAAACATAAACCAATGATAATGGAGGAGCTCTTACTGATTTCTCTGTCTAAGATAACCTAAGTATTAATAATACATTTTTCCAATCACAGATATCAAAATAAGGAAAACACACAGCCGGGGTCGGTAGCTCAGTGGTAAGCATCCTGACTACTGATCTAAGAGTCGCGAGTTCGATTTCCGGTCCCGGTAAGGTTTTCAAAAATAAAAAATGCAGATGGAAACCTCTACAGAATGCCATCATTCGGAAGTCATGTAAAACCGTGGGTCCCATGTTACTACGATGTGTAGCATCTTTTACATGCTTGCTTGCTAGGGTTGGAACTTCTTAATCTCGGCAAAATTCTAAGTAGGACTTCGACCATATGACCAAAGCAGTCGGTGTCTAAGGTACCTGGTACTCTGCATGCCTAGACCTTGTTTATTAACAAAAAAAAACAAACAACAACAACAAGGATAACACACATAATCCACATAAGATCATTAGCATCGGCAACTGTTGGAGCGATCATGCTTTTGATCCTGGGAAAGATCGCGTGTCAGTACAACTTAAAGAGAAGCAAGATCCAGTCGTACAGGGCCAAATTTGACATCGAATAGTTTAGATTTTCAGTCAACTGAACTGTTTCACGAATACCGATTATCTTAAAAAGTGACCCAAAATAAAATAAACTATGAATATGGCGTTGGGACATGTTGATCAAAAATTACCAACATTATTATAGACGCGGCTAAAGAAGCTTTAGGCATGCGAAAAGTGAATGTAAATATAAGGAGGAACTATAAACCCTGGTTTATCAAGGGAATCAGATAGCTAGCCAAAAAGAAGAAAGAATCACATGAAATTCAGAAGAAATAACATTCGACGGGCGATTAGCGTATTAAGAGAGCACATAAGAAAAGAACATCAGAGAAGAGTGCAAAGTGTCGAATATATTGCGATGGACTAGGCACAGACGAAGGGAGTGAAACCAACATCTATTCAGAATGTCTACAAAAACCCACAACCAGACGCGCGTGTGGCATACCACCACAGAGATGGCGAAAGTGTTGGGCATCATCATCACAAAATGAAATTGGATAATACAGGTCCGATGATCTAAATAAACGCGGAGGAGGAAGAAGAATTTTTAAAATAAAATTTCTATAAAATTTTCAATAAAATTTGCGAAATAAACGTTAATTTATTTTGAATTTTTGCAAAAACCCAAACTGAATAGCAATTATCAGAAAAAGGGTATGCGAATATACAATTTTAATAAAGCGAACGAACTACAGCTACAGTTAAACTGGGAATAAGAGACCTGAATGAAGTTCAAAAACCTGAAATGATAGAAACTCAAAAGACAACAGACAGAAATACACACAAAAATCACAAAGATACTATTAAAGAAATCAACGATAACATAAAGAGAAATGAAAACCAAAAAAGGTAAGCAACATGAAAGAATGATGTAATACATCCGCTTTTCAAAATAACAACACGGCAGAAGTGAAGCCAAACTTATAAAATGGAATATAGTAAAAGTACTATATAAAAAGCAAAACACACAGAATAACCAGATATAAATAAATGAAAGAAGATTGAGCAGGAACCGAAAAAAAACCTATGGCAGTAGTTTGATATTCAACCACAGAAATTTAGTTAAAAGGCTGAAAAGAAATTCTGGAACACAGATCGAAAATTTGAGAAATAGGCACAATAATTTATTTATAGATAAGAAAGTGATAGTAGAAGCATGAAGGAAATGCAAGGACTTTTCATTAAGTGCCATTTCTTGTATCACAGTAATTTCGCCGAGGTACGCCTATGGTATCAAAGTTGGACATATGAACTCAAGCGCTCCTGTGCGGAATTTACGTATTATACGCGGTGCGAATGCAGAGAAGTTAATTAGTTAGCTATTATATGTGAATAATCTGTCTTAACCGGAGCGATAATAAACTTTTTCTTCTTCTTCTGTTAAACCACTGGCTTCTCTGTCGTCCCTACAACCATATGCATGGGTCAATTGTCAATCGCAATCCCATCAGGTATGCTGGAGCTCTCCGCACTTACTATTTCAAACTGCAGGTTAGCTTTACCTTCAAGTCGGCACTGTTGGCGCAATAACTTAAATAGCTCCTGTCTTTTCTGGATAGGTTCTACAGAGCTTGTAGTTCCTGCTTGTTTGTACCTTTAATTCTAGCAGCTAGAGCTTACCAATATTTATGATTGAAACTAAATCGGATATTATCAATATATATGTGGGTTTTTCGAGTTGTTCCTTCATGGACACCAGCTCAAACTCTCCCCCTCCTCATGGAGGGCTTCGAATTACTTAGATTGTGACCAGAAATTGTCACCTTAGAGTAATTTTTCTCATATACTTATAAATTGTATAGCTATTAGCGCTGTCTGCGGCCCTGTAGTCTTGTTTTTTCAATATACGTTATTACCATATGATCGAATACTTTTATCCTTTGGAGGACTGTGGAATGGCTTTTTATCTCTACTCATCACTGCCAACATACATTTCACAGCAATCTGGACGATCTGGGTATTAGATCATATAAATTTGTACAATCTATTTGCCTGTACTCTGTATCACTGCATGTAGGTGATCTTATGAGTGAATTAAACGTTAAAAGATGGAGGCCAGGTAAATCCACATATGCACCTACGTCAACAACCTCCCGCCGCCTTTTCGGCGAGGTTTTTTCCCTTCTGAATTAGGGAATGCCAATAATTCGTAAAGCAAGGATTTGTAATCTAGTGGCGCCCGACAAATAATAATTACGTACCTTCTACAGTCAAGGAAGCGGTTTATAATTTGATACAGTTCAACACAATTACGATATTAAAAATGGTTTAAAAATAGTCATACCTAATCGACAGTTTAATATTCGAGGATTGTTAATGATCCAGTTTCGCAAGGAAGTCAAGGCAAAGTCTCGAGTGCTGGGATGTTCATTTAGCTCCTCTCTGGCAATCAATTGAGTTTCTGCAGAAAGAGTGCACACATAGGTGTCAGGTTCTGTTAGCCACTTTCGTTCGGTCATCTTGTCTGGAAAATAAAAAGAACATACTATTAGCAAATCGCTACCTCTGGTGAGTCATAGATGTAGTAAATTTACAATAACTATAAGATTGACTATTAGTAAATACTGCAGTATTTTAATTCTCTCTTTGGAAAACTGATTATGATTGAGAAATATTGAAATCGTAGTTTCTGCAACGAGAGTGGATATCGTACAAGGATGAAGTTTGAGTACGACACCGGAGGCGGAGTGCTCAATCATCCGAGAGCGATATGGACATTCTACGCGAGTTGTGCAGTATATTTTTTCTGCAACCTATCAACACACAAAAGAAAAATAAGAACCATGGGTTTTTTAGAATCTTATTTAACGTCTTGTGAGTAAATTCGTATGCACTCTTGTATTTCTAGGGTAATAACGTTTCATTAGCTGCTGAACGAATATCTGGCCGAGTACCGCTAACCGATTCGTCACTAGAATCACTCAGATTACGCTTATTGACATTTTACCTTGCCCATAACCACGGCCTGCTAAATTGTTTGACAAACGTCACAGACGTTTGCCACACACAATTCAGCAGGGTGTGCCCATAACAAAACAAACAATAAATGAAAGTTGCCTAGGTAACCACGACTAACGTGCTTTGTGATTGGTGTATTTCATATCCGCCCGTGTATGGATACGAAATCATATTCGTTCAGTTAACTAGAGTTGCCTACTTATCCATTCTGTGGATTGTGAAGAAAATGGAATATTTATATGTGGAAGTGGAAAAACAAAACAATAAGAGAAAAATCCAGAATACGCTGCAGAAGAACAATACAACAAGAAATTATAGCAACGGCAAGGTGTGAAACAAATGGTGGAAAACAGAATACACTGCAAAGTATTGGTTGAGCCTCTATGTTTGAGCTAGGGAGTGAATTATATATTACTTACTACAAGCCAGCGTTTACACTTCAAGTAGACGACATTTTTATTGTGTACAGGGTAAATACACATTGCAACAACTCTAAAGGTGTTTTCGTGGTATCCATTTGGGTGACGTGACGTCAGCCGTTATATCGGCAACAGAGCTAAATGCGAGGGGCTTTCCAGTTGTCTTTGTGGGAAAATTCCATCCAAAAAAGCATTCTAGGGATGACGTAATCCAGGGTGAGCTTAATACGCGACATAGCAGTACTGACGTCCAAGATTAAGGTAACCTGACATAGGGCATGCTCGCAGTTTAAGCGATATGAGTTAACTTCAAACTGTGTAGTGAAGGTTTCACGACCGCAAATGTTATTTAACCCCGAGTTATCGCACGTAGATTATCCATTCTTTCGGATTGCTGGTTTTGGCAATCAGGCATCGTTCGTAACCACGACGAGAGTTTCATGCATGCTGAACTAGCTAGGTAAGCAAACAAGGCAAATTCAGTTGTACAAATACTAAGGCGTACGAAACGTCTCATTTAAGTTTAACGTCCCGACGAGAGGGCTACTCAAACGTCCGGTTAAAATGTTACAATATCACATCCGGAAGGTTGTCGACACACGCTTCTAGAAGATTTTCAGCTGGAAATAGCTGGGAATCTACGGAAATTTATTTTAAGTGTAATCTCGGCCAATAAATATGAATTATAGAAAGATTTAAACTCCTATGCATTTATAATTTATATGTTTTATCGGACTTTTTCCACTGTTTAGGGTGTACATCACACGACGTTTCGGGAGTTTTTAATCTACTTCCGTCTTCAGGTGTTCCTAGTTAGTCCTGAGAAGGACTAGTATTGTACGTCTTTATACGTACACTCGTGCCTACCCCAAGATTTAAACCCGGAACCGCTGATCGCTGTGATTACTAGGCTGTCACCTTTACCACTAGGCCACCAGATCTGAATAGCATTCCATAACGCCCGAGGGCGTAAAAAGCGGGCATTATGGCCTGATTTATATACTTCATGTCATAGATATAAACAACAAAGAATAAAAAAGTGGAAAACAAGGAATATTATAAAAGCTACGTTCATTACTTCTAAAAGACTTCGGATTTTTAAATGCTATTATGTGTTTAAAATTTGTGTATTTTCTAAGATAATATTGAAAAAAAATTGTAAATAATCCAATAGTGTAGTGTGATTACTGATTTTATTTTTTATAATACCACCGTAATTCTATTTAATAATAGTTTTTCAGTTTGGTTTATGCAAACGCCATAAGATTTACAAGAAATTTCGTAAAAAAGTTAATCACTGCCGTTTTTAATTTTACATAAAAACCTCTAAAATTACACTGTAACATGTAGATAAATATAAAATAAAAATTTAAAAATTTAAAATTTTCATTCGTATATCTGATAACGGTCGTGCTGTTTGAATCTCTAATGGATCTACTATCTGACACTGAAATAATATATTCAGATTATTATGCAAATACATATTGCTACAATATCGTTCTACACTTGAAAGGTGGCATTATAAAGTACATTTTATCACAATAAAGTTGTTTGCCCGTAAACGTTGCTAGCATTAAAGATGCAGGCATCATTTTTAGACAGCCTGATTATTAAAGAGGAGAAACATTTACACAACTTCAAAGAACGCAGATAATGTAAGGTGTGTTATACAGAATTGCGGTAAGTTCGTGAGATTTCATTTTACCCCGAAGAAAAGTAGGGTTAGATTTGGCGAATTCAGGGTAATTTTGCCTGAAATACTAATTTTGCACAAACACATTAAACAAACATCTAATTAGAAACCATTGTAATATATTTGGTAAAGAATTGAAAGCATTAAAAGTGATTTACGTGCTAATTATAAACCAACAGTGCCGTTTAAACTGTGTGAGATCATACGGGTGCGGTGCATTGTAAAAAACGATTAAACATTGGACAATAGCACTCGTAACATAGTGCTCGGCTAGCTCCGTCGGTAAAGCAGGAGACTCTTAAACGTCGGTTTGAGCCCGACGTTGGGCGCCAATTTATATGCTATGCATCTCCTGTGACGTTACTGTAATTACAACGCCCCCTTACTTTTGTGTTGCCCAAATTATTGTTGATAACTGCCGACAAAACCTTATTTTTTAAAAATTAAATCATTTTAATTTATTAAGGGCTTGTCGCCAGTTTTCAACAATAATTTGGGTAACTCAAAGGGAGAGGGAAGTAAATACCGTAACGTTAGAGGAGCTGCATAGCAATTTATATGAATATAAATTTCTTACAATGTTTTTACCAGATGAAAGACGATTGCCGGCTAAACTGAATAATTTCTTATTGTCGCTATGATTTGATTGCAATAACTAACACATCCGCTTATGACTGTAAAAAATTTCCACATAAACATTCTGTATTTTTTAAAGACAGAAACATTGAAATCACTGGGAAATTATAACTGGTAGGTGTGTTTTTTGTTGTAGATAACAAATATTAGAAAAATATACAAGAAATATTAGATTCCATAACTAAATATATGGTAATAAAACTTTATATAAATTGTTATACTGTTTTACTCGTTGTTGAAATGTGTTTTGTATGGAAAAGTAAACAGCTGAAATTCTGTCTCTTGGAAACCTTTTTTCAAAAATTTAATATGACGGAGCTATTTTAATCTAACGCAATAATGCGGAATTAAATAATAATTGTTGTACATGTTTAATTTAATTTGGCTGGAAACCCGGACAATAATACATTAGATTTAATTTTTATAGCAACGTTCGAGATACTCTAGTTCAAAAGGAGAATCCCGTAACACAGGAAGATTATTATCCTGCAATTTATAGAAAGGACACCTCAAAATCCATTCTTAATATGCAAATATTTTACAGTTATAGTACTTGTTTTCGGCTGTTGAGTGGAACAAAATATATATACAATTAATGAAATAAATGGTTGTTCTTATATTATTTTACGAGACTCTTAATCAATGCGTACCCAAAGTATCGAAAAAGAAACAAATGTGTAAATATTAAAAACATACTGAAAATTAGAATTATTTATGAAAAAAAATTAAAATAAAAAGGTTATGGGAAATATGTGATTCGAGTTTAATATTCTCTAAGTACAAATCCAAAATACTTGCATAAACATGTCAATAAAAAGCAAGCGATTATAGACATGTATTATTTAAATACAGTTCAATACGTTTCGTCAAATAATGCTGATAATATTGATCATGCCTTTCGAAAAGCTTCTAGTGATGTTTAAAACATAGAATCCACCACTGTTGAAGAAATTCAGAACGCAATAAATTCAATCAAAAGTAACACGTCCTTAAGACACCACAATGTTTCGACTTATATCATTAAAGGTTGTGGTGAATATTTATTATTACGTGTTCAACCGGTACCGACTGGTGGGTACTGCTTCAACACACATTTAACTTAAACTTAAACACCAAAATATTTCAGGCGATAAATCGGATTTGGTTAATCAGAGACCAATAACAATGAATAATAAATGTATTTGCTGAAATGAACCTTTGCGTAAGAGAACCACTCTTATATACTCCCTACCCCAGTGCAAAAAATGCCAGGCGTTTGGATATACTCAGAGGTATTGCAACAGAGAACCAAGGGGCGTAAAATGTATAGAAAAACATGCTACTACAGAATGCAAAGCGAAAAGATATGAAACACCTAATAAGTTGTTCTAATTATGGCGAATTACACCCGGATAGCTAGCGAGGATGCATAATCTCAAAAAAACTTCAAAAAAGAAGAGAAAAAACTATGTGCGAACAAAAAAGAAGCATCTAAAAGCAAGTATTGCATAGAAAATTTCCACGTTATAAAAGACAGAATAAAACGTCTCAGTACTTCCCAAGGCTTAGTGAGCACCACAACAAAACACAAATAGCAGTGCATATGCCTAAGAAGCAAAAGCCAGTCACAACAAATTACGACAGCAGAAACAAAAGTAGATGCAATAAACCAGAAGATATTTTAACAATAAAAATAAATAATAGCCAGTTAGTGACACCTGTAAAAATATTAGCGCAAAAAAGGCACCTGGATTTGATATTATAACGGGCCTGGCACTGAAAGAACTCGCAAGAAAAGAAACAGTTAAAATAAGGTACATAATCAATGCAGAGTTTTGACTATAATACGTAACCAAGCAATATAAAGTAGCAGAAGTGATAATGCTTCCAACCACCAAATGAGAAAACATCTCTTCAAAATTATTTGTGTAACTGCTTATGAAAGGATTTAAACCAATTATCGAGGAAAGAAATGCCATACAAATCACCAAGTTGGATAGAGAAACAATCACTCAACAATTGACCAAGTACATAGGTTCACATATAATCGAAAGAACGTTAGAACAAAAAAACTGCATATAGGTACGTTCAACACTGTTTGCCCCAAAGAACTGGAATATAAGATAGAAAGTGGCTTACCTAAACAACACAGCCGATTCTTAAAATCATATATTTAAACTCAACTTTTCAGACTGAAACATGACCATATAACCATAGCAGTTGGCGTCTAAGGTACCTAGCACTCCGTATGCCTAGACCTTGTCCATAACAAAACAAACAAACGGTTACTTTGAATTAAAAGAAATATCAACCGGGACACCGGGAAAGAAAGTTTTACAGTTTGTGCAACCTAAAATCTTCTTCTACAACTTCCAATTCAATTCAAGTCAATAGTCAATAGTCAATGAGAGATCTCAAGTTGACGTTATCTTTACCGATTTCATTAAAGCTATTGATCAAGTGGATTATGTTTTATTATTTTAAAAATTTGAGGTATTTGATTTGCTATTTAAATGAATTTAACTGAGTTTTATTCAATTTGCAACATATGAATTAGAAAGCTCTTAAATTCAATGCTAAATCGGGGGTACTTCAAGGTGCCAACCTGGGACCTTTATTACGAGAAAGAAAATGCTAGTAGTCTCTCAATATAGAATTAATAAGCAAGAAATTGGCAAACTAATAATAATAATAATTATTATTATTATAGATTTGTAAACAATCTGGCACAATAAATAATTAAACAATGCCGCATTAAATAAATAATATAATCTGTACACAATTGCACATAAAAAGAAACATAATGTCTCTATTCCACTTACGTGATAGAATGAATACATTATTTGGTTTTGGGTTTTGTAAATATATTTTATAGATTCAAATATATAGTAGCAAAAGTTAGTCACAATTGGTGAATTTTGTTTAAAGCAATAATTTGAAATGCATTCACGTAACTATTCAAAAAACGATTAGACACATTTGTGCATGAGCCACAACAAGTGCTGAATGCCTATGAATTCAATAGTAATTTTCACACACTAATTGTTCTACGATCGTCGAGAACAAATTTTGTAGAAAAATTATTACATTGTTCAAAAATTTTTTTTTCAATTTATAATGATAAACGATAGTGAATTATAAATTCGTCCGATTTAACACCTTGCTACTTGGAATGACATTAAATTATATTTACCACTAGAATTGCCATCTTGGTGTGGAAATAAACTCGTTTTACATTGGCGAACGAAATTATGGGAAATACAACACATTTTCGTCTTAATTTCAACATATCAACTAATGCAGAAAATAACAGAATCGTGAAAAACGTATCACCATCGCTCTCGTATGTGTAAAGAGGTATTACTTTTATCTAAACCATGCTGATCGTTACTGAGGCATTACATTTCTGTAAGAACTTCTCTGATTCAGAATCCAGTTGTGGACATATAATTTCTTCCTAAGAACTTTCACATAGTTTTGAGCCGCAAAGGATTTCACTCTTGGCTTATTATGAAGTTCCTATCTGCGGAATTACGTCGCATAATGAGATATTATTAGCAGCGTTTTTTATAGGTATGCTATTGAGCTTTTAAGTTCTTTCATTATTTTTCCATATATGAACTGAAATAACCGGTTACAACTTACAGAATATACTGTATTCAGAAGCCGTAAAGATTGATATGGATAATTTTAACAGCACGTACTCAATTTTTATATATCATTCCGTTAAAATTTAACAGCCACGGCCGTTATAACCGTTGCTACATTATCAAATTACGTATGGGATTCAGGTTAGCAGTAATTTTTATTTATATTATTTATTTTAAAGTTTGCAGTTTCAGCAGATATTACGGTCTATATTACATATAACTGACTCGAATAATTTAGTAGCCTCGACCTAATCGGCCTCGATTACAAAATGTATCCTTGTCCCTTATATGCTCAATATCGGTCTGCTACCGTTATAGATATTGACGATACTAGTTTGATTATGAGCATCTTAACGAAACGAGTTTGCTTGCCAGAGTGCGGTAATATGTATCGATTACAGCACTGAGTGCGGAATACCCATCAATTACCTCACTGAGTGTGGTAATAAAGCTATTAACAATACTCAAATAAATTAATTTGGTAAATAGTCTATTACAACACTGATGAAGATAAAATACTATTAAAATAGATAAGTTTTAACATCAGAATAATGGAGTTCTAATTTTTATGGGGTTAAGATTTTGAAAATATTTAATCCATTAGAAGAATTTCAACGACATGGTATTCGGAGTAAAGCAACGGTTTAAGGCACAGTTTATGAAAATGGAAAACACTTAATTGATTTTTGCTCGAAAATAACTTAGGATCAATAACACGTTTTATCAGCAGAAAAAAAAACAATACAAAAAGATCTTTCATAACAGTAGAGATATGAAATCAATTATTAACTACATCACACATAGATCAATTCATCCTAATGAAATCCCCAACCGCCTTGTTCTAACAGTAGCAAAAATACTGTGTCAAATTACAAACTGATTTTAAACACTCCGAATAAAGTACAATAAAAAATCACAGCAACATGAAGGTACCAGATATCTTAATAAAAAAGACTCAAAAAGAACTGAAAGAACGAAACACTAACACAGGAAGACAACATTGAGGAAGCCTGGTAAAAAATCAGAACAAATATATGAGGGGCAACAGAAGAAGCACTGGGAAAGAGAAAATACAAATGCATCGAATAAGATAAACACCATGGTTTACACCTTAAGGCAAACTGCTAGATGAGAAGAAGAAAAATATTTTGACAGATTGTTTACTGTAAACAGCGAATTAAATACTTTCGAGAATTATTGCTCTGCATCGGTAAGTTACATATTAAAATACAAAGCAAAAATTTTACTTGAAGGATTCGTTAAACACTAACACGAAACACTAATAAGTCACAATAATTTAATTTTTTCTATAGCAGATGTTAAAGTGCTACTTTATCAATTCAAAATAGTAGATCAAGTAGCACTTTAACCTCAAGGGTAGATAAAGTAATACTAGAGGTAAAGTAGCACTTTAACATCAAGGGTAGATAAAGTGCTTTATTTTTTAATTTATCCTAGCAATCCAATCTAGCTACTGGAATTTTAAAATGTGATTGACTTTTTTTTTAAATTGTTCAAGTTCTTGCTATAGAAAAAAAATGGTATTATACACGACGATAAAGTTATTACTAACCAATCTTGAATCATTAACGCCGAGACGAAGTCGAGTCGTTAAACGATTCACTCGTTGATAAAATTTAACTTTATGGTCTTGTATAATAAATTACTATTTGCAGATTATCTTGGAATCCAGCATTTATTCCAAGGGAATAAATGAATTAACGCGCAGACCTTCAGTTGTTAATCGCCGCAGGTCACCAGGCAGGTAGTGGATGTCTCAGAAAGTGGTCGAGCCCCAGCACAATTAAAGCTAAAATACTGGAAAGCCAAAAGGTGGTTGTCAATATTTTGGCAGCCCAGAAGTAAACCGACATAATGTTTATCGTAGGAACCGGACCCAAAGACACTAATTAAATATATGCTCATAACGAGAAAGATGCTTGCGACCGAAACGAGATGTATCGTTTGCCCGTAACGAAAAGAAGCTGTAAATTAACGTGACGAAAAGCTGTAAATTGGGATGTTTAGAATACATCCACCAATATAAAACAAAACCGGAACCTACCATTTGACACGTGCTGCTCAGTTGCCAATATGTGTGACATGTGCTTGGTGTCAAAAAATATTCACAAAATGTGCCTTGTGAAACAAAAAATACTGATTATTAAAAAATCATTCACTTTCAACGAACGAAGCTTGTGGCCAAGGATTTTGGAAAACCTTAAAAAGCAAGGCATGCAACCACGATACTTCGAAATGTTGCACAGAGAGATCAAAAATAAATTTGATTGCGGAAGCAATTAAAAACAATAAAACTGGCATAATCTGTAGCATGTGTTTTGTAGACATAAAACTGTCAAATTTGTTTAATAGCTATTTGTGCAACAAGTGCTAAAAGTGGATGTTTATGCACGAGACATGAAAATTATGAAACACTTTTAGCACGAGTTTGCACACAATATTTTTTCTACGGCCTTAAATTTACTGTTATTAATCCATAAATGTCGATTTAACAAAGGTTTGCATTTATGACAGTTATAATTGATGTCATAGTAAAGAAATGGCTTTGACGACGCTGGTGACTGTTTCTGCAGCCGGTGGCTGTCAAAGTTAGTTATCAAAGGTAATTATAATAGTACACATTTGACTTTATTCATAACACAATGCTTTAGTTATTTAAAAACCACTTTACCTCTAACGAAAGAAGAAACTAGAATAACTTTATAACCTCACTTCCAGTTCAAAATTCTAAATTCAACATCAGCTGTTTACTTTTAGCACATGGGCTAAAACAGTTGATTTCACTTTTAACACGCTGATTTATAAAACGTCATTTTTAGTGAAACAAGCTTGTGCTAAAAAGCCTACTTTTAGTAGTGGTCGTAGAAAATAGTATATTAAAGTATGAGTGGATAACAAGTTCTTTAAAATATGCGCGAGTTTTTGAGCACGACGGCGGAGCCGGAGTGCTCGAAATAGAGCAAGTGTTTTAAAGACCAGTTATCCAAAAATACTTTAAGCTATTTTTTATTATACCTGCAATACTGGAAATAAATTACGCACTAAAAACTTAGAAATAATTTTTGTCGTGATAAATTGAGAGGGCATAATAATATTGCTATTATAGTTACGAGAATTGTTTATGTTTTTGTCGCGTCCACTTACGTTGTTGCATTCAGTCGTGCTTTAATCGCCTGTTTTCGCACGCTCAGGCGTGCTTTCTTTAAACAGCGATTCTGATGCAGGTATAATAAAAAGAATATTTTGGAATTTATCTACATGTTATAGTAATGTTACTTATCAATTTCATCTATAAACTTATTTTCCATTGTTTGTGTAGCTTATTTTACAGTGTCCAAGTCACACGAACTAATAATACAGTTATTAGTTCAATACTACTTCAAATGTAGTTGTGTAAAGCGCAGTGTAGACAGTAGTCAAATTTTTCATGGACTCTCGCCATCAATTTAATTTTTTATTCTATGTATAAGAAAATTTGAAATTACTGGAGCTATTATCAATAGAAATATTAGTTACTGTGAAATTATGTCATCGGTAGTGTATTGATGTATTAACGATAGTACGATTAACTATTTACCTACATTTTTGTTAATTTACTTTTAACACGTAACAAAAGCTTATGTGAAATACAGATGTTCAAAACGAAAGGTCTGGCTAATGATAAGCAATCAAGATAAGGATAACGCTGCGAAAAATAGTTAAAGAACTATATAGAAGGGATGAACACTCCAAAACCATTAATTTTGCTTAACAATAGAAAGGCCACTACAACGAATTATTGACGTATGAAAAACACTTCTACAAATCTCTCATGAAGCTATGCAATAAAATTCTAGAAAGTTCAACAGTACCAGAGGAATGGCACAAAAGTATTATCATACCTATACTTAAAAGAAGGGAAATAGCAAATCCAGACAATTATAGAGGAATTGACCGTTCATATTCAACATTTAAATGATTCAGAAATATATTAAAATTTAAATTTGAAAAATATATAGTAAAAGTTGATCAACAACACGAATTTTGCACGCTCCACTATCAAAGTCATATTTATTGTGAGACAAGTTGAAAAGAAATCACTGGAATACAAAAAACCAACTACAACACATAGTAGACATCCTGAAAGAAGAAGACATACCCAACACAGTCATTAAACTAATCTGCGACATTAACAAGAACAACAAGACACAAGTAAAATTAGAGCAAAAAATCAAAATTCAACACTAATAGGAGTCAGACAAGGAGAGTTATTAAGTTAAGTTATTAACGGAGTAAAACAACTTAATCTAGGATACAGTATGGGTATAAACCAAATCAGTACGGTTTGATAAACAGATGATGAGACAATAACCAAGGAATTGGAAAACTAACTACAATGACAATTCTATCTGACAACTCAACAATTAAAAATAAAAATTTGCCGAAGCAACCGTTGCTCTGTTTATTTGGCTTCTGCATTTTTGTGCTGGTTCGGTGTAGCTTAGAATTTCTTTTTCCAAGTATAGACATGTGAGCAGTTGTCAATTACATATGCATATTAACTTCCATTTTGTTGTAATTGATATTCTGTATCTATAATATTATATATTATGCCAGGAAAGTAAAAAAATAAAGCCAATAACGTCATTGAAATGGAAATCTGATTGCCTTGCCTAAATAGTTAGAATAGTTCGGCCCTGTGATTCGTGTATCAATCAGTTTTGCGTGTGCAGCATTCGATTAAGAGTTTCGCCTAAGGGCGCATGTTTGTGAACGTTCCCAAGTAGAAAACAGTTTGGGGCTTGTGCGCCACATGCCAGTGATTATACAAGTAAGTGTTTCATTAATCGTGTGCAGAGCAGGTACGCAATTTGCGACATCCCCAAAGGCGTTTTAGAAACGTTCAGAGGATTTCGTGACGTCAGCCAACCGAGAATCGCCAAAACAATAAGCGAGGAACTTCCCAGTTGCCTTCGTGCTAAACTCACATAAGAGTTATTCCAGTTATGACGTAATCCAGGGTGAGCTTAATACGAAATAGCAGCTCTTAGAGCTCAACTTCCAGGTAAATTGATACGGAACATGTTTGCAGTTACGCGATAGGTGTTTGGGTTCAACTGTGGTAAACTTTCGCGGGCGTAGCAAAATAAGCAACATAGACAAATAATAATACTTACCCGAATTCAGTATGGGTTTTTATGCACGAAATCCGATAGCGGGCTTTTATGCAATTTAATGCTCGCGCTTTTAAGGACAGTCATTTGGGCGCATTTTTAATATTTTGTGGCATATATAATTACCCTGATGTGTTTAAATGTTGATGCGAGTAAGCCCCCCCCCCCCCCCCGTAGAATGTCAATTGTTATTCTATATTTGTATCTAGAAATGAACGTTAACTCTAGGATTTAATCCTATTTTCATTTGTTTTCTTTATTGTGTGTATCTGTGTTTTAAAGTAAATATATTTGTGCAAAAAATTAGATTTTCTAGTTTGCCGTTTATTTCAGTCGACAACACTGCAGGTACAAACCGACTTTCTATGTTTAGTAGATATTGACGTTTTGTAACCACCACTGAGGTAATTGAAAGGGTTTTATGCATGCTGAGCTAGCTAGGTGAATAAACAGGGCAAATAATTATTAAAATACTAAGGCGTACGAGACGTCTTATTGAACTTTAATTTCCGAACTGAGAGGCGTAGCCAACGTATCGTTACATCACTTACTGTTTATAAGAAAGATAACAAGAGCACGCAACTGCAGTTGCTATTGTATTAACATATTCAATAGAATAATAAAATTCAAGGTTAACTAGGAAAAAGGCATTTCATTCTCTAAAAAGATTATTTGCTAAATAAATTTAGTAGAACGTTAATGATTAACCTATAAAGCCAAACACAATCAACCTTTCTATGGGTAACACTTCAGAATTGCCTCTCTTATTTAACAATATCACTTGCTATTAGTAACCATCAGTTTCTTGTCTCAGTTTGCAATTTTCAGTTTCTACTATGTCTTAAAATTGTATGGAGAATAATTACTTTTACACTGAAATGTTTATTCTGAATTCTCATATTAGTTTCGAAAACAATAAAAGTTTGTGTTTTTTTCTCTTAAACCAAGTTCTTGCACTTGTAAATATTGGCAATAGAATTGTATACTTTTTTAAGTTAAGGTAATAATTATTATCTACATTAATTATAATAAATGTCAATTGAACAATATCCCTTATCCACCATAATATTTTACAAGATTATCTACAAAGAAATAATATTGTGTTTATAAAGACATCTAAGCATTGCAACGAGATTTAGTGTTAAATTCTAAAAGAACTGATAAATGCAATTTATTTTATTTCCCAAGTGTAAATTAATGTACTGACCACTCTTTAAGTTATTGAAAGGAATGTGGTGTATGGGTCTGTATTTATTGATAGAGGATTAAGCATTTTGAATAAACATTTAGAAAAACCTTGACACCTTGACAACCTATTGAACTAGTGTATGGCTTTGGCAATCCATAAAAATGTGAAGGTTTACTAACTGTAGTAAGCTGTTAGTGTCTTTTACTTCAAAATTTATGAAGTCGTCTTTGTGGTGTTGCGAAATACCCCTAAATACAGCATAAATCATAAACACTTCATATAGGTTTCAGAAGTTACTATTGTTTAAGTAATAATGTATCATTATTATTAATGACTTCCATCTTCATATGCTGTTTGTTATCGAGTAGGCACTGAAAGTAGTTCCTAATATATGAACGCAACTATAGTATGATCAAAAATTATTTTCATCTAGTATGGAATAGTTTCTGATTTATGATGCAACTACATCTATATTTAAATGTCAAACTTGACATTTGTTTTTTAAGTGGCTTATAGTTGCATTCGTGAATTAGGAACTATTCCATGACCGTATTAGATAAAATGGGAATAATCATATAATATAATATCATAGGAATTATTCATTTAGTCGATTAAATTAAAATATAGAAAAATATCAAGAGCGTTACCTTTGGAAATTTAATCGACTAAAGAAATAGTTCGAATTGTATTCGGAGGATTAATGCATTAAACACAGACAGCCTTTATAAAACCAATCATCTTGATTGCTGACACTGTCAAACTAATTTATTAATGTCAAACATCAGGTGAATAAACACCAAGTTGGTGACATAAAACGATCGCTATTGGCCCAAATTAAAATTTTTATAGCTTATGATTGGGTGTATGTATTAATCTTCGTTATAAAAAGATTGACTGTAATATAATTTTATACTTTATATTTCGCATTTTAAAATCCGAAGGAAATTTCTTTAAAATATTAAAAACATTTAACTCAAACTCAAAAGATCTTTGCATAAGTTAATGAACTTACATTCAGCTGAAGAATCTTTGCGAATTTTAGTAAAATATACTTAAGCATTTTTGTTTATTTCTCGAAAAAAGTGATCACAATTATTTATTGTTAACAATATATAAAATTCTTTGTCTTTATGCATATCTCACTTTTATTTATAATACACATGTTTAAACTTTATTTGTAAAATAGATACCGCAAATATTTCAATATATATTATTACTTCCCCCGTCTAAAAGACGAAAGAAGTATTGTAATCGTGAAAAAATTACCTTTCGAGATTTCTTCAGATCTTCACGTTTCGGGGTCTCTAGATGACGAAAAACCGGTTTTCTCAATTCCGTCTGTCTTTTTATCTATTGGCGGTAGAACTCAAAAACTATTTGTTGGAGGAAGACAATATTTTGCATACACATTATATATCTACCTGGTATAAAACTGAGAAAATTTCAGACAAATATACACAGAATGAGCACCTTAAAAAATAAAATTTTGTTTATTTTTGATTCAACTTGGAAATAGATAAAAGTAATAATTTTTACATAGCTCAGGATTTATTCTTGCCAAAAGTAGGACCCAATAGATACAGGATAAATGTTGTATGAGACAAAAAGAAGCAGCGAATAAGTGCGTTATGTAAAATAGAGCTGCATCGAAAGAATTCGAAGCGTCCCGGTAGCTCAGGCAGCGAATGCCCTTTAACCCGTGAACTACCGTCGAACAATGAAACGAAAATATTTTATTTTTATTTTTGCTTTAACTCAGACACAGACAAAAGTAACAATTTGTACATAGTTCAGGTTTTACCCTTCATGAAAATTAAACCCAACAGATGCGGTGTAAATACTGTAAACTAGAAAAAAGTGTCAACGAAAAATGGGTTCTATTTAAGGCAGCCGGGGCGCATGAACTTATAAAGTGCTCCGTAGGGCATGTATGGATAACCCGGTTTTTTGTAATATCCCGCAAAACGTTGAAATCTCATTCACAGCCGCCTGTCCTTCGAATTCGACCACCGGTAATGTGTCTTTATTTGAAAATTCATGTAATTTATTGGAAACATGAAGATGTTTCTACCCCTAGTTTAATTTGATTTTGAAAATTATTTAGTGTCAGAACGTCCACTTACGAAGGAAATTCCCTTCACAGATTTTTTGTTAGTTTTTAAGAATAATTTATAATTTGTCTATTCTTGGAGATTTTCAAGAGTAATTATTCTTTAATAGAAGAACAAGAACTTCTGAATTTATAACAAATACAGCGTGAGTTTTTTAAAAATATTTGTTAATGACACTCAGTACATTTTACTCAACATTTTATAAGATTTACATCTCAACGTAGATCATGGGCAAGTAAAGCGTTTTAGAATTTCCCCAAGTTTTGGAAAGATACATAAAGAGTGGAAGAGGCCGGGTAGCGCAGTTGGTAGAACTTTAGGCTTGCATTAAGCAAGTTCTGGGTTCAAACCTCGCGGGGGCCGGATATTTTTCGCAGCCTTGGCCATTGGAATCGGGCTCGGTGAGACCATTTACAGTTGGGCACCAAATTAACTGTGCTCTACTCAGAAGAGTGATCGAAAAAATGTCTCCTCAAGGTATGCTTTAGAATTTGAACGTATGTTCCCACCGTTAACATTATAATTTCAAATTGCATCCTTGACAGAAACTTGTGTTAACGGCAGTTTGAAGTTTGTTTGACGTCCAATATTTTCTGAACGAAGCTACGACCTGACACCTTTTGTTTCACAAAAACCATAGGGCACCTGAGACGATTTTTTTTCGTTCGCTCGTTACCTTGAAAAAACCTCACTCTATTAATTCATCAGTTTAATACAATTGAATGAAAAAAAAACACTGCAGAATGTTTCATTCAAGAAAATTATATATACAAGGTGTTGAAAAATGATGAATTAGCTCCAAGCTACTTAATTTTTGAAAGGGTACTTCCTGATTAAGAAAAATATAATTTAAAAATACTTTGTGTTATATGTTTGATGATGTTGCAAGGTTTTATTAACGTCAAAATTAGCTAAACTGGCAATGTTGTTTAATTACAAGCAGAGAGGCTGGATTGTTTTCACGGCTACAGTACTTTACTGAAATTATTTTAACGCTGTTTATTGTTGTCAAGTAAATTTTTGATAATTTTCAATTTTAAAAATTTTTAAATTTCCTTGAGTTACTTGGCAAAATTAATTTTTTACGACCACCACTAGAAGTAGGTCTTTTAGCACTAGCTTGTTTTACTAAAAATGACGTTTTATAAAACAGCGTGTTAAAAGTGAAATCGGCTGTTTACTTTTAGCACATGTGCTAAAAGTAAACAGCGGGTGTTGAATTTAGAATTTGAAACAGGAAGTGAGGTTATAAAGTTATTCTAGTTACTTCTTTTGTTCGAGGTAAAGTTGTTTTTTAAATTATTAAAGCATTATGTAATGAATAAAGTAAAATGTGTACTATTATAATTAACTTTGACAGCTACCGACTGCAGAAACAGTCACCTGCGCCGTCACGACCATCTCTTTACTATGACATAAACTATAACTGTCATAAATGCAAACTTTGGTTGAATCGACATTTATGGATTAATAACAATAAATTTAAGACCGTAGAAGGCTGAATTTAGTTAAGTTACCTTATCTAATTTTGATAATACAAAATCAACTATACTAGAGTAACTTAAGTAGATAATGTACAAACAATTTTTGTCAACTTATATGTTGTTTCCATGGAAACGCCTATCAGTTAGGTTCATACAAACAAAACGAGCTGTCAATAAAACATTTATTTGTTCCTATTTCTGAAATTCGCTAAAAAAATAATAAAATCGAATACTATGCGAACATTTTCGGGTATATGTAGATAACGTGTTGCACAATAATAAATGAGCGTCAGTTTGACAGTTTAACTGTACTCAATTTTTAATGAGCTTCCGCGATATAATATAGGGTACAACATACCTAAGAGAGCATATGCTTCATTTAGCTTTCGGTTTATATGATAGCTCCATAGATGTTTTTGGTCGAGATATGCACCTAAATATTTAACACCCTCATCTGATGGATTCCATCTTAACTCTTGATTATATACTAGGTAAGTTTTTTAAAATGTTACAAGGCAATATCTCGAAAACGGTTTCAAATATTTTCATTAAATTTTGGTGAGGTAATTGGGAGATGGGAGGACATATTTAAAGGTATGCTTTATAATTACCCCTCTTCTATATTTTGAGGAGTAGGGAGTGAGTTATTTTTACTTAAGTCAGCTGAGAATTATGACGTTTTAAAGACTATTATTCTTTTTTATTTTATAACCTAATAAATCATAATTCCGTAACCGAAAAAGCAAATCAAAAAAATTGGTTACACATACGTACCTTTTTATGTAGATTCTAATTTTATAAACAAAAGTCCATCATCCTACTTAAAATTCCTAAGTTACCTTCTACCCCTCAAAATAGAGAAGATGGGTAAATGTCAAAAATATATTTTTATATGTCCCTACATCTCCTTATTACCCACCAAAATTTCATCAAACTATTTTATATAATTTTCGAGATATCACCTTGAACACTTTAAAAAACTCAACTTGTATAGTGAGCTGCTGTATCGCTTGAGTGTGAAGATCTTCGCCTCTATTTTGGTTGGATTTCTTGTTATACACAATATCCCAAACCATTTCATTAGCGGATTGATACCATTTTAAAGCACTGCAATTGCGCACTGCAAATTGGCATGTTGTGTTATGACTGCGGTGTCATTCGCGAGCAGGGCCATATGTAAAGATATTAAATAGTATAGGGCCTAGAACGGATCCTTGCGGGACACCGACGCTAATACTTTTCCAGTATAAGAGAGTTGAATTGATGCGCATAGCAAATTTTCGATCCTTAAGAAAAAATGTAACAATATTGAACGGATACATTAGTAATTTTGTTTGGATCAGTTTTAGTATTACTCCACTGATCTTCACGGCATCGAAAGCCTTTACTACGCCTACGAATAAAATTGTTATTTATTTATTTATTTAATTGATTTAGGCTGCGACCAACAGTACATTGTGTACTAAGATTAGGTCAGAGCGTACAAGATGAAATTAACAAATTAATATGTGATGCTACAAATCATAATAAATCCATATATCTAATACTTACTATATTGCTAGCGGCTATGAGTGGGAAACTCACCAAGGAAGTGAGACAGACAACCAACTCTTCAATGTATAATGGTGAGTTGTGTGCAAGCGTGGCGGCGTCGTCCGGCCAATGGGGAAGTGGTCAAGTTTAAAATTCGCTTCTAAAGGCGGAGTTCGAATTCTCAGGCATGCCCACTAGACGCTTTATACTTTAAGTGAGACTATGTCGGCGCCGTAATGTTTTCTGACGTTTCCAGGCCCTACTAGCAATATATGTGTATTGTATATATGAATAAATCATAGTTCGAAAAACAAATAAAAATAATTACTTTTTATTCTCGTAACCCTCCTCAATGGTTTGTGTGATTCATAGTTGATGCGCCGGCGAATATTTGTTTCTAAACAACCCATATTGACTCGCAGGTAGTATCTGTTTGTTGTCAAAAATTCGCTTACGCGTGCTTGTTTTGTTTTCTCTAGAAGCTTCGACAGCGTGGTCTATAAATATCCGTGAGGTGGGGATCTTTCCTAGGTGTTCTAAAAAGAGTTATATGGACTTTTTTCTATTCTTGTGGAAAATAGCCTATGCGCATATTTGCATTGAAGACGATTGTTAAATATACAAGACACTTCTTAGATAGGTTTTCTAATAATGTTAATGGTAATCATATCACGACCTGGGGCCTTCTTGGTGGAGAGTTTGTTTATGTAACATCCCAATTCGGAGGCTGACACTGAGTTTTCACAATTACTTTCTTCGTAATTCATATATTTGACTACTTTGTTCGTTTGGTTAACAAACTCCTGATTTTACGTGTATTTAATTTTGTGGTAAAGGTCAAAGTTCTACTTAGAATTTTGCCGAGACTAAGGAGTTCCAACCCTAGCAAGGGATCTTTTACATACTACATATCGTAGTAACATTGAACTCACGGCTTTACATCACTTCCGAATGATGGCATTCTGTAGAGGCTTTCATCAGCACTATTTTATATTTTAAATTCCTCATTTGGACCGGGGATCGAACTCGCTACCTCAGATCAGTAGTCAGAATGCTTAACCACTGAGCTACCGACTCCAGCTATGTGGGTCGTTGAGTTTTCAACAGTAATTACATAAGTGGTGATAATTTTTTGATAATTTTAACTAGATTCACGAATATTTGAGCAACAAAGGTGAGTGCTAATCTAGTTAAAATTTTAAAAATATATATTACCAGGAATGTAATTCGGCGTGATTATTTTTTAAACAGTCCAAGTTGTAGATGGGTTTCATGGAGCTTCCAGATGAGTGTCCTGTTATTTCTAACACCTGCTGCTCACCTACTCCACTTTTAGCTAGTTGTGTTACAGCAGAAGAACGATTTGAATGGTTTGTAAAAAAAAGTCGCTGTAATCAGCTACTAGCGAATAGTCCGTGTAATTTTGATGCAATTGGTAGATTTGAAATTTTTTCTCATTACTATTGGCTGATAGGACTGTTCAAAAAATAATCAATTGAGTTTTTGATTGCCTTAGTGACATCAGCTATGCATCTGTCTATGGAGGAATTAGAGTCTAGTGCTGTAGGACACTTGATTCGGTTGTCAATGACACTGTCCTTTAATCAGCTTAGAGGTTTTATTTACTACTTTTACATTTTGATCGAAAATGATGAGTACCGGTAGATGATCAGACGTAAGCTCGGAGATAACAACTCGATTGATAGGTCTGATATAGTTCTTTCAAAGTAAAGTATGATCAAAAATTATATTCATGTAGTATGGCAATGGAATAGTTCCTAATTTATGAAAGCAACTCTGTTTATATATAAACGTCAAACTTGACATTTGATTTTTAAGTGATTTATAGTTGTATTTATCAATTAGAAACTATTCCATAGCCATACTAGATGAATATAATTTTTGATCATAGTATAGAATGTCTAAAGTGTCTGGCTGGTGGTCGGTTCGAAAAAGTACATAGATTGGTTCAGCTGGTGCTAAGAACGAAAAACATTTTCTGCAGCTTGATTTAGTAGCAATGCGCTATTTTGGTTTCCTGCGTGGCATCCCCATAAAGTATTTTTGTTGTTTAGATTAGTAGAGACCTAAACAACAAAAATATTTAACGGCTTTTTTGGTTGTGAACATTTCTCGCAGATCCTGTTGGTCAAGCTTTTTATTCGATTGTTTATATACACGTATGAGATTGACGTTGGTATCATCTTCAAGTTTAATTTTAACTACTACAACCTTCAGAATTAGTAAGTTTGGTAACAGCAGTGTTACAGCATTCAGATTCTTTTTCATTGGTATGATGACACCGCCAGATGATTTATCAGTATATATTGTATTCGGGATTGTAAATGGAAAATTTTTAATCAAATATGTTTCGCTTATGCAAGCGATATAGTAGACTTGATAACGGGCCCTTAAATTCAATTAGTACCGATCTTTCTTGTTTTATACCATTTGCATTAAAGTTAGTAGAGTAATAGTTAAGTTAGAAATTATTTTCTGTTTGTTTGGTAACACCAGCAAGTATATTTGAAATTAACGAAGCAATAAATAATGTTATAACGAGTGATAAGTGTGATTACTTGGTTCATAGGTTTATTTAATGGATTACTGTTATCAATATTGTGGAGTGACGGTCGTGCCGTTGCCTCACTTTACGCATTGTGCTTCTTCACCTGATTTTTTTGGATATTAACTAGTTAGATAATCTCCAGTGCATTTAACGCATTTTGGGTCTAATTTGCAGTAATTCCTGGTTTGACCATACCGCTGACAACGATACCATTGTGGTATTGTTTTGGATTTATGTCTTGGTTCATTTCTGTTATCGATTGTGGTAACTTGCGGAAAATTACTTCAAGCAAGGCACGTTCTAGATCCTTATAAGTGTCACATTTAACATAATGATCTTCATAAAACTTTGTAGGTTTTTCATAGTCTTCAATGATAGTAACATTTATTCTCAAGAATTTCCCTTTGTAGTTGGTTGAAAGTACTGGTTGTTATTGTTTTCTTTAATCTCCTGAATACTCTGAAAAATTTTCTCATTGTGCAGGTATATGGGAGGAATTTTTGTTTTGATTTGCACATAAAGCGTGCTATTCTTGTCTTGAGAACAATGTCTTGTAATATTATTGGGCAGATGGTAACGGTTTCGTTTTAATACATTAACGTTGTTCAAGAGATATTTTTTGGCGAGATTATCTCTTTCGGGTGAGCGTACAGCGCGTTTGCTGGGTTGATTCTCATGCGAGTTTTGTGATAATTCGCCAAGGTGTTTAACTAATATAGTCGGTTTAGGAGGATTATTTTTGTCGATTTCCATGATGTCCTCGGCTTGCTCGGTATTCATGTTTAGATCATTGTTGTCTATTGTTTTGATAGGATACTTAAATTTGTTGGTATTCGTGGATATTTTACTTTTGTACAGGTCATGCGACAATGACATTAGGTAGAAAATGTTTGTACTTACAGGATAATCGCTGAATCCTACACCCTGCAATAAGATTTACCGCCCCTATCACTGCTGTGCAATTTCGTATTATTGCCACAGTAAATAAATAGGTTTATTAATTAATCAATAAAATGTTCTAATTAACGGGAAACTACACACTCATAATCGACATTACTCAGCCGCGTCTCGATGAGAACTGCTTGAGATTTTATAATTATAAAACTGGCAGTCGTGGTTGTTACGCAACACCTTATTTCATAGTAGTTGTGTTATAACTACAAAGAAATTTTCGTAATACTGTACCATTATTGTATTTTAACTGAACTAAATAAACACATAAAAAGTCATTTATAACAGCCACCGGCTGTTAAGGAGTACATGATTTTTAAAAAATGACGTCATTCATAACGGCCGCCGTCCATTACGGATTATAACGGGCGCCGACCGTTAAGGATTACGTTAATTATGTTTAATGAATTGTTCTTAAAATGTATACATTTTTATTACGACAAATCTTGAAGGACACACGGCCGATACGTAAATAACGGACTTGTTTGGTTATAAACCTCGGTTATCTCATCCAATTACAAAATTCAACCGCGTCCGTTATTTGCTATACAGTTCGTAAAGTAGTGGATAAATTCGTTAAAAATTCAAGGAATAACTTTTGAAACAAACGCCGAGACCAGTCGATTTTTATTTTATTTGAGCATTTTTTCAAATAAAATACATACATACAGGGTGACCCGCGTAGAAGGTATGACGTAATCGATGTTTTTTTTAATGGCGATTCCTTTTTTTGATTAGGGGATTTTAAAGAACGAATTTTTTACTTACTCTGTGCTAATTTCTGCGTATAGGTCACATGACCAAAAATTAAGACCAACAATTTTTAAATTGCACAATACTAAATTAAATTTTGGGAATTACGAGTTTACGTTTTTATCAATGACAGCAATCAATATAAAACATGTCGGTCGTTTTGGCTAATGTCAGGCAGACAACGGTGCACAATTTGAACATTTAATGTAGTTGTTTTTGAAATTATCATTGCAATTAAATTTAGTATTTTGCAATTTTAAAATTCTTAATTTTTGATTATGTGACTTATACGCAAAAATGAGCTTGGAGTAAATAAAAAAATGCCTTCTTTCAAATTCCTTAATAAAAACGGGTTTGCCATAAAAAAAACATCGATGACGTCAGAACTCCTACGCGGATCACCCTGTAAGTATATATATTATTTCAAAGAATGTGCTAACAAAAATAAAAATCGACGGGTCCCAGCGTTTTTTCCAAAGTTATTCCTTGAATTTTTAACGAATTTATTTACTACTTTACGAAAGCACTGTATATCGGTCTAATGAAGTTAATAACTATTTCATAACACCTACTTGTTATTTGTCAATAACAGAACTGTCAACCTGACTGAAAAGTTTCCCATAACAGCCATGGCTGTTATACATTTAACAGCCTAGATAGTTAAGAAATAACAGAACAGTAACATTTTAACATTGGCCATACTGAAATGTATAGTTGGTGACGCTGTAAGTCTATGTAAGTCTATGTTAAATTCGAGGTTAGCAGCTTAGGTTTTGCGTCAGTTTTGACACAAAACCTAACCTACTAACATCGAATTTGACAAACGTAATTTTTTTCTATAGGTGACTCTGATAAGACGAGTTTTCTAACACCCGTTACTAATACTATTTAACTTTTTCATTTAAATTGCTCTAAAATTTCCATTTTTATAGGTGTTATGAAAAATATTCAACGACATACGGCCGTTATCACATCTAACTAACTCGGATAAATTCATTAGCCTCGGCCTGACGGCCTCGGCCACAAATTTATCCTCATTTGTTAGATGCTTACTAACGGCCTTATGTCTTTAATAACTATTTCAATAAATCGAGCCGATTGACAGGAAACGTATCTCTATTTTGAACGATAACATTAATTTTGTTGAGTGGCAAAGAAAACATAATATTTAGTCTGTTTTCAATAATATTGTTATTGTTTATTTTCACATATCTACGGTTTTATCAGATAGTATAAATGTAGAAATTTTGCATTCTGTAAATAGACCTAACCATGCATGTAAATGTGACACTTACAATATTCTCCACAGACATTTGAGTTTGAAGTTTTTATGTTATGTTTCTTAAGCAAACTTTATGAAAAAGCAAGGTGCACTACAGTTTTTCCAAGTCCTGTATTTATTTCAGTCATAGTAGGCTAACAATTTGCAATAAAAAGAGGTCAACATTTAAACAAATTTTGCTCAAATCAATAATACGTAAAAGAGATATAAACTCATGTAGGTGATAAATGAAAACAGTTATAATAGTATATTATGATACAAGTGTATAAGTACGCCTTTAAAGCACGTGCGACGAGTTTAAGAGCACGACGCGCTAGCGGAGTGCTTTTAACGTCCTAGATATTCTAGGTTATATTGACATTAAAATTTACGGCAAAGCGTGTTTTAATAAATTATTAAAACACGCCTCCAAGGGCAACGTGCGGATAAGATGTATTTTGGGAGCTAATATTAACGTCGCTTTTGACACTAGAAAAAGTGCCAAAAAATTGTCATTGTGACACGATCGTAGAAAAATATCTGTATACATAGCAGTCATACTGAGGTCAAATAAAGTAGAAATAATGCCAATAAATTGTTCATTTTTATAAATAGCAACAAATCTCGTGTAAAGGTGTCATACCTAACTATAGTGTCTGCTAAAAAGTATAACTGCTACATTTTCTGAGGGCAACATGAAAGTAGTCACTCTGTATGTATGAACTCGAACAAGGGACATATAGCACATGACATATCACTGGAAAGCGGTTTCGTTGCAGTTTCTAATTATATAAAGCGACTCATACCATTCCATTAATTAAAAATAATACCTGTTTTAATAATTTGAAGATGATAATTCCGTTGTTTTACACTTCTAAATTCAATTGAAAGCCACGTCCTACTTTGGAAAAATATATTTTATTATTGGAAAAAATATTTGTGCTAGAATGTTCATTTGGGTATAGTGCCATACATACTTTTTAGCGCTGATCCCAAATAGTTAGATATACAGGAAGATTTATTTAAAAACAGAGGTTACACCTGCGCTGAAATAGTAAACGCCACTTACAATTCAAGAGGGCTTAGTAACCTCGCTAAAGAAGAACTAGAAATAAACTTAAAAATTTTACAGCAGGGAAGCTACATACAAGCAACACCGAAAAAGTTGTCTTAGGGAAACCCAAGAATAAAACACAACCAAGTGAAGCTACGAAACAAATAATAGAAGACGAAAACATCGCTTCCTTAGCAATATAGAAGCACCAAAGTAAAATATGTGAAATATAACTTTCAACAACAAGGAAACCATAGAGAATATTAATTTGCAAGAATATGAAGGACGTGTTAGGACGACAGTATGATGTAAAAGAAGCAGAAACAATCCTACGATAAAAATCAAACTTGTTACCAATAGTTGCTTAAAACAAGTTTAATTTCCCATTATTTACGTTATTCTGTTATCGAGACATTAATACAATTAAAGAACTTAAAATGTTAATAATTAAGTATCAACTTTATATGACAAGCAAGCACATAACCTGAAACTTGATGTCCTCTTCAAAACATAGTGCTCTCAGCCGGATGTAGATCAAACAACCGAAGCCTTCACATCCTTAAGCATCCGCCGCAGGTCAGGCACTCACAATGTATCATAAATTTAATAAGACTACCCTTGCCGGAAAATCCACGAAGAGGACAACAACGTACAACACCGAAGAACGTTGAATAAAAAGCGACAAAGTTAATTAGAGTTGATACAGCAAACCATTTGATCAAACTGATAAGTAAATGTGTTAAGTACTTCAACGCTATTCCATCAAATCGACTCACCCCTCAGTTATTATTCGGGCTTATAAGTGTAACTGTAAACTTTAAAACGACATTCTCGGAGTGTGTCCGATGTCTCTCAAAACACAAGTCACAAATACATCGATATCTCTGTGCACAGAAACTAAAATGTGACCATTTGCCCTTAGCAAGTTTGTCTTCGTTTAACGAACAGGTGTAAAATTTAAATTCCTGGGAGGAACCTAGATGACAGAAACTATTTTTGCACGTTATGAATTAAAACTCTCGAGAACTACAAAAATGTTCAATTTCAACTAAACTGAGCTGTGTACAACCAGTATACCACCAGAAATATTCTATTCTAATTCAGCGCCCATTTGTGGAAGGGGCTTCTACAAAATCTGTTGGTTAAATGTAATATAATAAAATTTCTTGTGCCGTCTTGTTTACAAACTGTTTATTAACAACATTGTAGCTTTTGTTTTTTTTACCAATAAGTAAATAGAGAAATGAAAGACTTCATCAATTGAAAATAGCGTCAAAATTCCCTAAAAATTCCTGTTGGTAACCAAGAATAATCTTATACGTCAATTTATTATGCTTGTCGTATACAAAGGTTGTCCAAAGATAATGCGCAAATACACCTATGGATTAAATTTATGACGTTACAAGTTCCGCAAGAAACAGTGCTAGGTCCAACCCTGTTTATAGGGTATATTAATGACATTGTTGTTCAATATATCACTACGTGTAATATACAGTTATTTACAAATAATATTTACTATAGACTATAAATGACAGTTTCTGTGATAAATAAATAGTTCAAGAATAATTTAATGTAGTTCGGTGATAATAATTTAAATTTGAACACTATTAAAACTGAATTTATGATATTAAAGAGCCAATTTAATCCAGTTTATATCAACGCTAATTTAAAAATGCTAATAAATAGTAAGGCTATTGATATAGTATCGCAAATAATATATCTAGGTTGTACTATATATACAGGGTGTTCGGATAATAGGGAACCATACATTGATGGTGAGTTCTACGCATTAAAATAATAAAAAAACTTCATATGCAGTATTGTCCGAAAATCGTTATTGGCGTAGATACCGACCCTTAAAGTTTAACTTTTTTTTAAAAATTTTATTTATTTTTTATAATTGAAAAAAAACAATAATAAGTGCAGGTAAATAACTCGACAACAAACAAACAAAAATTGCATTTTTGTTATCAAGGCTAATCAGATAATAACCCTGAAAAGAAAAGCCTTAAAACTTTAGATAGAATTTCTAACCAAACGGTTTATCTTACGCATACCAAACAAGAGTAAATTAATTTTGAATTTTTTTATTCCCTACAAGATGCCGCATCTAGATCGGAGGTATGTCTTCAGATATAAAAGTTATGACTAAAAAGAGAATATGGTTTTAGGTTAACTGCCAGTTCAAAATACATGTTATCGATTATTTTTCTTTTTGTTTGTGAGCATTTCAATAAAGAGCACGTACACCAAGTTTAAAGTAGTTATCTACTCAGTTATAAAAAATAAATAAAAAATTAAACAAAAAAGTTAAACTTTAAGGGTCGGTATCTAGGTCAATAACGATTTTCGGACAATACTGCATATGAAGTTTTTTTATCATTTTAATGCGTAGAACTCACCATCAATGTATGGTTCCCTATTATCCGAACACCCTGTATAACAATTTATCTCATAATTATTAGGCCAATCAAATGATTCTGCTTTTTAAACTACAATTAATCAAGAACTAATTATTTGAAAATCATTTGTAAGGTAAATTTGAGGAAATTATCTCTAGGGAAAATTTTCGCACCTTAAGTCAGATGCCCAAACCTTACTAACAAGTCAGATATGTTGGTAACAAAGTTAGTGCACGAGCAGAAAGCATGAGTAAATGTTTCAATTCGATAAATTGTCATGATGAATTATTCCTCTCTTGACTATGAATTATTCCGGAACTTCGCATGTCTTAGACCATTGTTAAGCTATTTTGCGTTACCAGCGCACTTGTTGTAGACCCATTTAGTTCTCTATCGTTTTGGGCAAAGTCCGGCCCTGTTCATTCGTTTACACGAAATTGTCAGCGTGCTTAAGCTTGTAGCTGAGCGGCGCCTCCCAGACCGATGACGTTGCATTGGGGATTTTTTCGTGTTTTACACTCAGCGCGCGATTGGGGAGACTCAATTTCCTGCAGCTGAACTTGACTTTAATGCGGGGTACTTGTTTTAGTGAGTCGCAGTGTGTCGTCCAGAGATTGCTACTCACGTAATGTAGGAGACGAAATATCGCTAAGTTACGCCTTTAATTACGGCAAAGCCGCGTATATACAAGGTGTTCCCAATAATATTACAAGCTGAGGAGTGGTTCTGCCGTAGCAGAATCACCTGCCATTGCTACCTTCGGTAATCAACACGTGTTCGCGACTACCACATTTGCCCCCACAACTGCCAATCCCAAGGAGCATTGTCATTTTTCCTGTCCGTCTATCGTAGCAGTCTTGATTTGGGCATCATCTTCTAACTGAAAGTTAATCGAGTCTCCCTTGGGCTTTGCGACGACGCCGACGCTCTCCAAGACACATATTGTCAACATCCAATCCGACATTTGCTGAATAAATAGTTACAATCATAAAGAAGCTTGTATTGCGAGGACGTCCCCAAGTACCCAGTCTTTTTTATTATTGTGAATGTAGATGTAACCTCTTTCATATATTCGATAGATGCTCTGTTTACCTTTCGCGTTTATTTTACTGTATTATTCTCATATTCTGTTAAGAATTGTACAGCAGCTAGCAGACAGTACCAATATCATCAAATGTAAGTCCTAGTGACGAGAGCTGTCGTATACATTGGCCCCTTATCTCGGAATGTAGGCGAGCAAACATGAATCCAACTACAGAATTTGTGGTGCCAAGGAAAACATCTTCTGAGCTGTTATATAGTCCCAACTTGCCGGTAAATGACCACGATCCCATGTCTCGACTGATCTACTAGCCGGGGTTAAATTTGTCGCAGAATTAAATATAGGTCTAACGGGTTGGGGCAATGTAATCATTCAAAGCAACCGTGCATCAGATTTCACACCTCTTTGAGGGGCTTATCATATAAGTATAGTCAGGTAAGGGTTTTGTGCTTTAAGTACCGTTTGGTCCTGTAACAGTATCTAATCCTGTAAGAATTTCCTTATATTGTATAGTTAATCGTTACGTTATAAGTGATAATCTAAGCTTTTCTAGTTATGCTAGATGTACCTAACAAATATTATAGTCGCTAAAAATGTAATTCTTTTTGGTACTGGAAGAAAACATTAAATCTGTGGTGTAAAATATTTTATTTGTTACTCACTTGTAAACATCAGTTTATCAAGTCACTGTATTCACCTTGAAAATGTTTCTTAACTGGCTAGCCTGTAAATTTTTTACTGGCTAGCCAGTAAAATTTTACAAGCGTGCTCATAGGTAAATGATAGCGTGCAAAGCCAGAGTTGTCTTCCTTAGTATGTGCCATATTGATGAATTTAGTTGCTTGTCAGTTTGACATTTTGAATAAATAGTAAATTTCTAGTTATTTACAAGTGAGGAACAAATAAAATATTCAACAACACACGCAAGGTAACAGGTTTTACTGGCTCAAGAAGGTGACTGGCTCGCCTGCGGCTCGCCAGTCATATCCTTCTATTCGCCAGTAAAAACCCTCTTACCAAGCTAGTAATGTTAAATACTATAAAATTTTACGTACTACTATATTATTTTGTTTTTGTTAAATAAATCTGTAATAGCAGCTTTAAGATTCATAGCAAAACACGCCAAAATCAAATTAGCGCTGAATACGGTGTCAACCAAACCATAGTACTGAACTTTGTGTTTTATTTATAAAATTATAAATGGGTTATTACCAGAACACATAGGTACTAGAGGATTCACGTTGGTTAGGGAAATACATTAAGATCAGACTAGATATCTAAATAATTTCTATGCATCAGCAGCAAAAAGAAATGTCAGTAAAAATAATCTTCCACAAAAACTTGTAATGTATAATAACTTTTTTAATGAAGTCAAATGTAGTGTAAATAATCTTGAATTTAAGCAAAATTGTATATTCATAAGTTGTTAAAGAATAAGTTGATACCCTTTTTAGATTTAAATTGCTTTGTTTAGGTATAAATACAATTATTAATTAGAATATAATATAGCTGATTTTTTGTAATATGTGGCCTACAAGCTAATTAATAAAAATCTTATTATTATTTTGTAGCATACTTCTAGGTAAAGCAAAACAAAGTGCTCTATCGTATGTGTACGAATAAATAAGATAATAAGCGTGTTAAGCAATTTACAAAAAACCTGTAGCAGTATACACAGTGCTTTCGTAAAGTAGTGGATAAATTCGTTAAAAACTTAAGGAGTAACTTTTGGAAAAAAAAACGCACGGAACCGTCGATTTTTATTTTTATTTGCGCATTTTTTTAAATAAAATCTATACATACGCAACCCCATTTTTTATTACGGAATTTAAAAGACAGCATCTTTTTACTTACGTTAAGCTAATTTTTGAGTATAGGTCAGATGATAAAAAATTATGAAAAAAATAAATATTGCAAAATACCAAATTTAATTGCAATAAAAATTTCAAAAACAATTCGGTGCTGGAAAAAGTTATGAGCATGCAGCTGACCGAACATGTGAATGAACACAATGTACTGCCGGTTGTACAATCCGGGTTCAGAACAGGACACAGTTGTACAACTGCGTTGCTTAATGTCACTGATGATATCCTGGCTGCTTCTGCCCACGGTAAAATTACGGCCTTAGTTTTACTTGATTATAGTAAATCCTTCAATACGGTTAACCATGGCACTTTATTTACTATCCTGTATTACATTAGTATTGGAAGGAATGCGCTCTCGTTAATGACTAGCTATCTAAGTAATCGGACGCAAATTGTTAAACTAGATAATGTTGTGCCCGATCCGTTGCCGATCACTCAAGGGGTGCCACAGCGATCGATTTTAGGTCCACTGTTATTTTCAATATATACATCGATCTTTATGAAACGCGTTAAATTTTCTAAAATACACATATATGCAGATGACACTCGGCTATACCATTCTTTTCATATATCTCGTCTGGATGCAGCAGTGGAGGAAATAAATTATGATTTACAGTATGTGTACGATACATCTATTCAGCATTCACTAAAAATTAATCCCGATAAATCTGCTGTTGTTCTTTTTTGAAATAAAAATGCTTGTAAAGACTTGGCTGCTACTATAAAAATCACTATGAATAATGTTCCAATTTCTATTGTTGATAACTGCAAAAGTCTAATATTGGACAACATTTTTAGATACAAAGACCAGATTGCCAGATACATTTGCCAAGCTTATCAATTTCTCAGAAAGTTATATCCTTATAGACCTTATTTAAATATCAAAATAAAAAAAAGGATTTGTGAAGCATTTGTTTTATCTAATTTAATTATTGTACAGCTGTATATCATTCAGCAATAGATAAGGCAACTGCACAACGAATTCAAAAAGTTCAAAATGCATGCTTACGTTTTATATATGGCATTAGAAAGTACGATCATATATCACATAAATTGGCTGATGCTGGATGGTTAACAATGCAAAATCGTAGAATTTTACAGTGTCTGTGTCTTTTTCATCAAATAATTCTTTATAAAAAACCACCATACTTATATAACAACATCACTTTTAGAACAGATAACCTTTCTACTCGATTTAGAGGCCTAATTTCGCCACCGCACCATTCTGCTGCTTGTTTCGAGCGATCATTTTCTTTTCAGGTATATCATATGTACAATAGCTTACCAAAAATCTATAAAATATATAGTCCAGGGCAATTTAAACTTAAATTACGATGTGAATTGTTTCAGAGACAGTGTGAAAATTATTTGTAGTGGCAATTATATGTGTGTATATGTACCGATGGAGCCACAATTATATACTTATAACAGCAATAAGATAACATGAACAAGAAAATAACACGTATTGCTTGAGAAAGAGATAAACATAGTTGTAAATATTCGAGTAGGCCTGACGCTTATTTTAATTATGACATAAGTCAACTAAACATACCTACTAAAATAATTTTATTGTACGGTCATCTCTTTCTTACTCAAGCATTCTATTTTGTTGTTCATGTTATCTATTTGCTGTTATATATAATTATGGCCCCTTCCGTATATGTATATATTTACTTTTCTTTTTTTATTATAAACATTGTGGCAATGCTGCCTATATATAATGTGTTTAGTTAGTGTTCTTTTAAATATTACATTTTTTTACTATTTTCAACTGCGTCGTCTCAGGATATTAATTTCTATTTTCTTTTAGTATTTACGTCAAGTAGAGTTAGGCAAAAGATTATGTTATTGTGTCAATTATCTTTTAATTCAAAGTTAGGTAAAAGATCAGAGGGTTTAGGATATTTACCTATACCCACCTGAATCTCGCCTTGTGATTACCAGTTTTTTTTTTGTTTTTAAATTATTGTATTTAAATTTTGTGTTTTTCTTACATGGTAATAAAGTGATTATTATTATTATTATTATTAATGAAATTAAATGTACAAATTGTGTACCGTTGTCTGCCCGACAGTAACTAAGACGACCGACATGTTGTTTATTGATTGCTGTCATTGATAAAAGCGTAAAATCATACTTCTTAAAATAAAATTGAGTATTTTGCAAACTTAAATGTTTTCTTAATTTTTGGTCATGTGACGTATACGCAAAAATTACCTTAGCGTAACTAGAAAAACATTTTCTTTCAAATTCCGTAATAATAAAAGAAATTGCCGTTTAAAAAAACATCGATGACGTCATACCTCCTACGCGGGTCACCCTGTATGTATAGAATTTATTTGAAAAAATGCGCAAATAAAAAATAGACGGGTCCCAGCGTTTTTTCTAAAAGTTATTGCTTGAATGTTTAACGAATTTATCCACTACTTTACGAAAGCACTGTATATTCAATTATTTTTTAAATTTGTTTCTGGAAGCCCAAATTTACACAATTTGTTAGATTTTTCGATGATTTTTTATTACAAAGCGTTTGCTGAAATGCTTTGTTTTGGTATAAATAAAATTATTACTTAGAACATACTATAGTTGATTTCTTGTAATATGTAGGTAGCATAAGAAAGTGCTTTTACATATAAGTACGAATAACGAAGATATTAGGCTTGTTAAGCAATTTACCAATAACCTGTGCATGTGAGAAAATCCTGATTTCTAGCAGTAGAAATTTATAATTACTTTTGAAGTTCTACATTGGAAGACCAAGTTCACACAATTTGTTGGATGTTTTTGCTTTCTTTAGGTATAACTACAATTATTACGAATATACTACAGACTTTGTAATTTGTAGCTTACAAGCCAGTCATCTGATAAAATTATATTCATTATATTTTAGCTATCATACCTCTAGTCTAGGTAAAGCAAATAAAATTTCTCTCTCATAACCTATAAGTATGTACGAATAACAAAGATAATAAGCCTGTTAAGCAAGTTACAAATAAACTCTCTATGTGAGAAAATGCTAATTTGTAGCAGTAACAATCTTCAATTATTTTAAAAAAATCCTGAATTGGAAGATGATATTCACACAATTTGTTGACTTTTATTGCTTTCTTTAGGTATGAATGCAATTATTACTTAGAATATACTGTAATTAATGTTTTCGTAATATCTAGTCTAGAGACCTGCGCGGATCCAATATATAGGACCCGCACCCGACCCGCGAACCGCAATTTTCACATTTTTATACCCGCACCCGACCCGCGACCCGCAAGTTTTGCACTTTTAAGCCGCACTTGACTCCAAAATCGAATATTCAGATAGAATGCCTATACACAATAAAGAATGTTATTTTCACACCTTGGCCGTCAAACTATTATTAGGTATATTTTCTTATACACAAACAAAATGTATGTTGAAGAAATGAAGTTGTACCCGCGACCCGCAGATTCAAGGCCGCACCCGACCCGCTACCCGCAATATTGATATAAATCTTACCCGCAACCGACCCGCAATGAGATAACCCGCGGGTATCCGCGGGTACCCGACCCGATGCAGGACTCTAATGTAGCCTACAAGCTAACAATAAAGTTTTTATTATTTTGTAGCCAACATGCTCCCAGGCAAAGCAAAAGAACGTGATTTCCCATATATGTACGAATTACGAAGATATTAAGCCTATTTAGCAATTCACAACCTGTGCATGTGAGAAAATACTAATTTCTAGCAGTATACATTTTCAATTATTAAATTCTTACACTGGACTCATACACTCATACACTTTGCTAGATTTTTATAATTTTTGTTTACCAGGTGCGTGTCGAAATGTTTTGTTTATGTAGAAATAAATTACTACTTAGAATATACTGTAGTAGATTCTATTTGTAATATGTAGCCTACAAGCTAAATAATAAAATTACTATTACTACTTTGAAGCCAACAAACTTCTAGGTAAAGCAAAAGAAAGTATTCTGTAATATATGTACGAATAACGACAATAATAAGCTTGCTGAGCACTTTACAAGTAACCTGTATATATGAGAAAATACTAATTTGTAGCAATAAAAAATTTAATTATTTTTAAAATTTCTGGACTGGAACTCTAAATTCATACAATTTGATGGATTTTTTCGATAATCTTTGATTACAAGACGATTGTTGAAAGCTTTGTTGAGCCATAGATAAAATGACTAGTCAGAATATACTATAGTAATTTTTTTTTGTAATATGTACCCTACAGGGTTACTGTTACTACTTTGTAGTCAACATACTCCTAGGTAAAGTAAAAGAAAGTACTCTCTCATATATGTACAATTAACGAAATTAATAAGCCTGCTAAGTACTTTACAAGTAACCTGTATATGTGAGAAAATACTAATTTGTAGCTGCATTAATCTTCGATTATTTTTGAAATTTCTAGACTGGAAGACTAAATTCATACAATTTGATGGATTTTTTTGATAATTTTTGATTACAAGACGATTGTTGAAAACTTTGTTGAGCCATAGATATAATGACTACTCAGAATATACTATAGTACATTATTTTGTAATATGTACCCTACAGGGTTACTGTTACTACTTTGTAGTCAACATACTCCTAGGTAAAGTAAAAGAAAATACTCTCTCATATATGTACAAATGACGAAATTAATAAGCCTGCTAAGTACTTTACAAGTAACCTGTATATGTGAGAAAATACTAATTTGTAGCTGCATTAATCTTCGATTTTTTTTTGAAATTTCTAGACTGGAAGACTAAATTCATAAAATTTGATGGATTTTTTATAGTTTTTGATTACAAAACGATTGTTGAAAGCTTTAATTACGTATAAGTACAATTATTGCTGATAAAATATTACAGTTGATTTTTTTTTAAATATAGCCTACAAGCTAATTAATAGAATTATTATTACTTTGTAGCTAACACGCTTCTGTTAAAGCAAATAAAATGTTCTTTCATATATGTACGAATAACGAATATAATAAGCCTGTTAAGCAATTTACAAATGTATGTGAGAAAATATTCATTGTACTCGTAGCAGTATACATTGTCAATTATTTTTTAAATTCCTAAACTAAAAGACTACATTCATAGAAAATGTTGGATATTTGTTTTCGATAATTTTTGTTTGCAAGGCGTTTGTCGAAATGTTTTGTTTAGGTATAAATAAAATTTCTACTTAAAATACACTATAGTAGATTTTTTGTAAAATGTAGCTTACAAGCTAATTTATAAAAATACTATTATTACTTTGTACAACATACTCCTAGTTAAACAAAAGAAAGTACTCTCTGGTATATCTACGAATAACTAAAATAATAAGTTTTTAAAGCACTTTACAAATAACATGTATACGTGAGAAAATACTAATTTGTAGTAGTATCAATTTTCAATTATTTTTTAAATTCCAAAACTGGAAGACTAAATTTCTGCACTTTGTTGGTTTTTATTTTTAATTATTTTTTTATAAGCAAGAGAAAGTGCTCTCTCATATCTGCCAAATAACACGTATATGTGAGAGAATACTAATTTCTAGCAGTATCGATTTTTAATAATTTTTAAATTCCTAAACTGGAAGAACAAATTAATACAATCTGTTGGATTTTATCTACGAGTGAATCGTTTAACGTCGAGACGAAGTCGAGACGTTAATGATTCAAGAGTGGATAGAAATAACTTTATCGTCGTGTATAATACAATATTTTTTTCTATAGCAAGAACTTTAACAAGTTCAAAAGAAAATAAGGACAGTCAATCACATTTCAAAATGTCAGTAGCTAGATTGGGTTGCTACAATAATGCGCAGCTGTCATATTTAATTTAAACAAAAGTTAGAAAATTAAATTACTTTATCTATCCTTGATGTTAAAGAGCTACTTTATCTACCCTTGCTGTTAAAGTAAAACTTGATCTTTTGTTTTGAGTTGATAAAAGCACACTTTAACATGTGCTATAGAAAAATAGTATATTACATACCGAGGTGGGAAGTGTTTCATTACTGTCGAGAGATTAGGTAGTTTACCGAGACGCGTAGCGTCGAGGTTAACTTTATCTCGGGACAGGGATGAAACTTTCCACCGTGGTATGTATACTATTTTATTTGCAATCATCTAATTTTAAAAATAACTACAATTGAATTCTGAATAATAGATATCTTGATGTAGCTAATATTTTTGTTACCATGAAAACAACCCACTCAATGTTTTGTTACCATGGAAACACCCCACTCTTCAAGTATGTAATATTTTTCGGGGTATGTAATAATTTCCTGGCTAGTTTCAAGTAATCATCTAGTTCCCAGCTGTTGTCATGTCATGAAATTGACACATTACAATGTGATTGCGAATAAATACAATTATTACTTCGAGAATATAATTCATGTATCACATGACGTTATTTCAACCAATGAGGGGCATGCAAATGCCTAGTTACACATTATTACAGCGGTAGTAATTTATTTTCGTAATTGTTTTTAAGGGAGTTACATGCACCTGCTTATCAAGAACACGACGCCACGCTGATAAGGCACATCCCAGCTCATCGTTATCTCTTTGCCACATTGCGAATTATGTAAAATGTTAGATTCATTCTTTGCTTGTTTGTAACAGAGTTAAGACGGTTTTTGCTTTTACCTGTAATTACGAAATAAAGTTTATTTTTAAAAAGCTGTTTTTCCGATTTAATCATTTAACTGGCGCAGTCGGTAGGATAGTGCGCGGTTGTGGAAAATCTCTTTCGCATCGTGTCGGAAAATTAGAGACTTTTCGCGACTTTGGAGTTTTAACCCCTTCAGCGTAGATCCTGAACCATTCCTTCGAGGACATCGGGAACAGCATCTCTGTGAGCAGCAAAGGATCGGAAAAGGAACACAAAGGTCTACAAACCAAGTAGGTGCCAAATTCCTTTTTGCCTTTCCCAGACCCTCTGTTTAAGGACTTTGGGGAAGATAGGGTAGTGTGCAGTCTATTGCAGACCATTTAGTATTTAAGAGGATATTTTTGAATAAAACATTCAATTAATATTTAACAAATAAGAAGTAATTATAATTATTATCGATAAAATATTCTTTATGATTGAAATTGACGAGCTGTTGGATCAGTTAAATAACCTTACGTTTCAAGAAAATCCAACAAGTTCTGACATTGTTCAAATTGAGGCAGGTTATTCTAATAGTGAGAATAATACAGCATTAAATATGACAAATACTAATCAAACTAATCCACCAAACCAACCGGCTCAAGTGAACTGGAATCTTTTTAAGTCTAAAATAGAAATTATTAAACCTTTTGATGGCGACAGTGATACTTTTAATAAATTTATTACTCGCTGCGAAAGTTTAATTGCAAGTTATAGTAAATTTAAAGACCCAGAGCTTGATCAACACATTTTCGAATGCATCCAAGAAAAGTTAATTGGTAGGGCAGAAGCTATGGTAGGTAATAGAGTAGAATTGAATACCTGGTCGAGTTTAAAAGAGGCTTTAGTGCAGTGTTTTTCGGACCGTAGGGATTTGAATTGCTTAGTGCAGGAATTAACCAGAAATAGGCCGTATAAAGGTGAACATTTACTAAATTTCGGTAGCCGTCTCCAATTACTAAGAAGCAACGTTGCACAAAGAACAAGCAACGATGTTAAACTTAGTGAATCAGAAAAATTATGTCGAATCAATCATTATGATAAAATTGCACTTGATACGTTTATTGCAGGTTGCACTGGTATTTTAAAAAATAACATGCATTTAAAAAAGCCAGCTTCTTTAGAAGATGCCATGGCATACGTTAATGAATTTGAGAATTTTGAAAGACTTCACGGTAATTTAAGCGATAACAGTAAACAAAACTTCAAAATTAATTTTGGCAGTAATAGAAATGTGTACCCAACGAACATTCAAAACAATGCTTCATACTCTCAACCGAATGGGTTTCAATCGCACTTTAATGTCCCTCAAAATTTGCAAAACCAAAATTTCTCAGTAAAGCCAGTATGGACCAATCAGCCTATAAATATTCAACCCAAACAACAACCTCCTAGAAGATACCCCACTAATCGGGAAGTTTTTGGTCCACCTCGTAATGTGTTTAGACCAAACCAAATTCCAACAAACCAATTGCCTAAACCGGAGCCCATGTCAACGACATCGAGACATCCAACAACGTTTTCGAAAAGATCCCCTACGCAACAATTTAATAAACCGCAGTTTTCTAATCAAAGCTCTCAAAACAATTTTCAAAATTTTCATAGACACCCTAACCAACAAAGACCAAACTTTGTTTTCGAAGAATTACACTCAAATGAATGCGATAGCGAGAATGTAGATTCTTGCAATGTTTTTGACTCAGAAACTTTTAATTATGATGAGACACAAAATTACCCTTCAGAGAATCAGTATCAAATTTGCGAAAACGATTACAATAATGTACAATACTACGGAAGTAACATTGAATCGGATACCAATGGAACTGAAAATTTTCTCTTAGACTGCCGAACACAAAAAACAAACCTAGCAGAAATAAATATCTCCTCCCATAATGCGTTACCTTACGTAGAAATTGAAAACCCAAAATTAAAATTATTGATTGATACAGGTAGTTCTAGATCAATTATTAAACCATCTGTAGTAGAATATTTTTATCCGCAAACAATTTATCATGCTAATACCGTAATAAAAACAGCTATTGGGAGCAAAAATGTTAAATATCAGGCAATGATACCAGCATTTTCGGAATTCCATAGCGACCACGAAATTGATTTCATTTTATTTGATTTTCACGATTACTTCGATGGAGTAATAGGCTTAGAAGATCTTATTCGAATGAATCTTAATATTGATTTAGTTAACAAAAAATTAATAGGGCCGCATGTGCAAATTCCGTTTAAATTTCGACAACCCGTTGATGTTAATTTTTCGTTTTCGGTAAATCCCGAGGACAAATTGATTAAGAATCTCCCAGTTACTGTGTATAATGGAGAAATTTTAGTTAACGAACGCAATATTGATAAACTTTTCAATCCACCAGATTTTGATTTTAACCCTTTAGAAACTTCTTCTACTGACAATAATCTAGGAGATATCGATCAAGTAATTCAAGAAGCACTAAATGAAAACCAACCAATTCCATATTTGGATAATGATACTATTTCCGAAATACTGGAATCATTAGGTGAAAATCATCCAAAAGTTAACGTAATTTCTGATATCCAAATTAAACCCCCTGTAACAACACAGCAAAACGACGAAACTGATCTAGAAACAGTACATACATCTCAAGAAAACCCTATTTGTACTATACCCATAACAGAACGGTCTTTAAACACATATAAAAATCAATTGTTTATAACAAACGGCGACATCGATTCAGTACAATGTCGAAAAAAGGTAATTTTTGAAAATTCAAGGTTCTACATAACGTTGCCGAAAATTAACGTCAAATATCACGTTATGCAACTTCTTAAAGAGTACATAGATCCTAAGCAAATATATGCCGCTTACTTTCAGCATTCCTCATTACCCAAAATTTTTGCTCTAACCGTTCAAGAAATATTTAAAAACTCGTCTTTTAAGCTTATTCACTGTACTAAATTTCTTACAGACGTAGAAACGTTAGAAGACCAAAAACAAAAACTTGAATACTATCATATTAGCAAATCCTGTCATAGAGGAATAAACGAAATGAAAATGTCTTTAACTTCAAGATATTATTGGCCGAAAATGGCACAAGATATCGAATATTATGTTAACAACTGTGAAACATGTTTAAAAAATAAATACGACCGAAATCCTCCAGTAATTAAATTTAATCTTACTCCAACAACTTCAAAACCCTTCCAACACATTCAGGTAGACACATTTAAAATAGCTAACGAAAGTTATTTGACTATTATTGACGCATTTTCACGCTACGGTCAAGCGTACCAATTGGATTCTGTCACAGGCATAGCAGTAGTGGAAAATCTTTTAAATTTCATCTCACACCACGGTTTACCTCAAAAAATAACGACTGACTGTGGTACCGAATTTAAGAATCAAGATCTAGAAAATTTCTGTAAATTGCATCGTATAGAACTCCACTACACAACTCCAAAAAACAGTAATTCAAACTCCCCAGTGGAACGATTTCATTCCACTCTAATTGAACATTTTCGCTGTTTAAAAGAAGATCACAAAAATCTCAATTCAAACCAGCTTATGAAGCGAGCTATATTAGGTTACAATAATGCAATTCACAGTGTCACAAAATTCACCCCGTTCGAAGTTATAAAAGGTCACATCAATAATACCAATCCCTTTGATTTAAATGATCATGTTATTGTATCAGACTACATTCAGGACCATAAAGAAACATCCAACAAATTATATGAAAAAATTAAAGACGCTAATGAAAATGCCAAAGAAAATATTATTTCCAAACACAATGAAAATCGAAATGCTCCTCCAAATTTCGCAAATCAAAAAGTTGCATATTTGAAAACTAAATTTCGAGATAAAAAGTTACCAAAATTTAAAAAGGCTAAAATACTAGAAGAAACTTCTATTAAGTTAATCACGGACAAAGGAACATACCATAAAAATATTGCTAGAAAACCTAAAATTAATTCCTTGTTACAGGAACCTAAGCGAAATGAGGCTACTAACCTTATTCCTGGTCCTTCAAATATTACGAGTACGTAGTATAGATGAGGATATTAAAATCAAAACAATTGACAACCCTATACTTCCTATACAGTTAGGAAATGCTAGATTAGTTTATAGTAAGCACACATTTTTGCATTACTTAGATTTAGACGTAATTATTAATCAGTTAAATAACTTAAAGAAACAATTTTTCGTAGTTAGAGATAGTATAAGCAAAGTAAATATTACAAACCCTATGTCCTATCACGGCTTAGCCGAAGGGATGTTACTCAGATCAGAATATTTAATTCAAACAACTCAACAGAAATTCGAAAATCTGCACCCTCATATTCGAAATAAAAGAGGCGCAATTAATGGCATAGGCAAAATTAATAAGTGGCTTTTTGGCAATCTTGATGCAGACGACGAAAAACGTTATGATCACGCTATTAATGTACTAGAATAAAATCAGAAGGACTTAACGCATGAAATAAATTTACAAATTACTTTATCCAAAAAACTAATTGCGAACTACAATAAAACAATAATAATATTAAATAAAAACCAAGAAAAACTTGAAAATGACTTAAACACTTTCCAGGCAGCAGTTCAGAATACTATTAATGACCTCAGTACTTACATTACTTTTCAAGGCACAATCTCTCAATTGAATTTAGACTGTCAAATTTTAATGACTTTCATAGACAATATAGAAAATGCTATAGTATTCTCGAAATTGAATACCCTGCATAACTGAATAATATCAAGTTATGAACTCCGAGAGATGTTCAATTACTTAGAAAAAATATACAGTAAAACAGAAATTCCGAAATTCAAAAATCTCCTCACGTACTACCAATTTTTGGGAACGCAAGTAACTTTTGTAAACTCTAAATTAGTTTTTGCTATACACGTCCCTATAATAAGAACCGAAGTCCTGGACTTCTACCGTCTTTATCCAATTATCCAAACCCACCAAATTATTATTCCAAAACACCGATATTTGGCACCGCGTAGTCTTTGTGAATAAACACTCAGCATTTTCTGGCTTAATGTGCCTTGCACCTTGTGAACTCGAACAAGAATCCACGCGATGACCATGCTCTTTGGTGGCTTTCGTTGTTTGAGTACCTTGAGAACGAGGATACTTAGGCAGATTTGGCCTTGTTGCTGTTTGTGCACCCATATTCACTAACGTTTCGCAAGATCTTGCAGCTTGCAACAGAGTGAAAGTCGCACTAAGAACTGAAAGTCGGTGTGGATCTATCTATAGTCCTCTGTGTCAGCCGCTCGGAACGACGTAACGCTGATTGGTCGTTCAAATCAGCTTAAACAGCGGGGAGTGGCCGTATGACGCACCTTGGTTGTAATGCATTAGATCGTATATCACACAATTCCACGTTTTACTAATCTTAACATCATCTTCTGTGTTTATATTATTTGGATGTTTTCTATTTTTATGGCTTCGCGTATCACTGGCGTGCTCGAGTTTACAAGGTGGACTGCACAGCGAATGCTGGGCGTTTATTCACAAAGATTACACGGTCTAAGCCGGAATTAGATGTTAATAAGAAACAATATCTTGTTTGTTGTGTGTTAGGAATTTGCATTCAACATGTGTAAATCTAATTGCTAATGATTTACAGTACTTAAAAAAGTGGGTTTGTGCTCCAGGTTCGACATCCTTGAGAAAAACTAGAAGTTGCCTTAACAAGAATACGATTTTTTGCTGGTTTGTAGCAATTCTAATGGTACAACTTTAACAAATATCTGACATAGTAAATACAGCTACCGGTAATACACATTTTCACACCCTCACTTACGACCAAGACCAAGCAAAAAGTAGACGGCGCTGGTTCTGCTTTGTCACGGAATTTTATGTAAAATTTCGAGCAAGTAATTATTGCAAAATATCTCCAACCGTTAGAAATTATCAACTGTTATTAAAGACTTTCTGCAGTCTACTCATGTCTTAGCTGTGAATTATATTTTAATAAAGTAATAGTTCCATTGGAAATTTCACTTCGCATCTTTGATTGATGGATTAACTCATACATAAATTAAACTTTCACAATGAATACACACTTCATAATTATAATGTTGCCCCTGTACTTTCCCTAAAATGTTTTTTTAACCAGAATGGCCCATTCCACTGTCGAGATTGCAACAAACCTTTCGGGGAACAATCTTAAGGTGAAAGCTTAGCCGAGTTGCAGTACGTAGGAATGTAATTCCATTTTTATTTCCTCTTGACTTGTTAAAAGGTCATTTACTGTCGTCTGAACTGACTCGGTAAATGAGTCTTTACAGGCCAGGTGCCGGTAAAGTTTTACTGTCGTATGAACTGACCGGTAAATGAGTCTTTACAGGCCAGGTGCCTGTTACATGCTGCCATCGAGACTTTACAGGCACCTTGTTTTTTAATAGATACATCCTTCACTAATCACTAATATTAATTTTTAGGATGTTCCCCAAGAGGAAATATAACGTTGCAAGCGGATCGCTTGCAATTAGTCATTATTGGGGCTTACCGGATTACAGGGATTGTTCCTACGTCGCTCACCCTGCAAGTATCCGGCTCACCCATAAAGGCTAATTTACTAAGCCTGCCACGTAAATAACTATAACAGGTTTGTTATTTTCGAATATCCTTTGCCCGACCACACACAAAGTTTCCCATTGACATCCAATCTTAGTCCATTCTGAGTCATACCAAACTTCAAAATTAATTTCAACTGTTTTTCCAAAATGTCCAAAAACCACTGATTTTATTTCTTTCTTGGTTTAGATTTCGCAGGATTCGTAATTTTAATGGTTTCGAATTTCCAGAAATCAGCATTTGATGATTATTGCATTAACTCTCGCAATACTAAGCATTTTTTGGTAGCGCGTAGTACAAAGTGCCCATTGTTTTTGTTATAAAAGCGCTTTAATAAAATAGAGAATAGCAATACTTTCGTACTTCTTTGCATACAAGCATGTGGCAATAACAAAAGCAGCAGAGGTATAAAAAACAAAAAAATCTCCAATATAAGTCTTGCAGGAAGCAATTAATGGCCAATACATAACTTTTCCAACTTGATGTTATTTTCATGGAGATGACATTCAGCTAGGTTATTACAAACAAATCGACCTGCCAATAAAATATTTATTTGTTCCTATTATTGAAATTTTCTCAAAAAATAATCAAATCGAATACAACAGGTTATGCGTCTCCAACTTCCTGCACAATAACAAATCGAGTCAGTTTGACAGAATGATCCTGTCAAACTGACACTATTTTATTATTGTGCAACAAGGTAGATTATACTATACTTATGGACCAAGCGAATAATATCATCGTTGTGTGATCAAACCACGTTTACGAAAACTATATTCCGTCGAATAATATATGTGATATAAGTGTTATGCTGTAAAATTTCTACCAAGTAGTTTAATATATAATATCGCGGTTACAATAAATTAAGTTGTTTTGCTTATCTGTAAGCTTGGGCAACTGACCATATTCATAAATTCAGAAAGGGGAAACATTCCTTGCGTTCAAAATGATATGATAGTTTTAAAACTGACAGAGAAAACGCTGTGAAACGATTCACTATTGAAACCTTAAGGCACGCCGTTGAAAATTAACTGCCCCCAAATTAACAGTTAGAAATGAAGAGGCCTAAAATAACGTAGTTAGTTTCCCAGCGTAAAGTCTCTCTTGTTAAAAAGCTGCTGCTAGTTCTTCACACCACGGAGGTCCTTGTATATCTATCTAGTTCGACTATAAAGAAATTCTAGGTAAGTTCCACATCTGTATAAAACGTGCAACTTACTCGACATATAAACTACTAATTCCCATTTTTTTGTCCGTTAAGCCAGCATATGTCGTTTATAGTATAGTATGATCAAAAACCATTTTCACCTAGCATGGCTATGATTAAGAATGCAGCTATAAGTCACTTAAAAACTAAATGTCATTTAAGTATAGACGTTGTTGCATTCATAAATTGGGAGCTACTCCATAGCCATACTAGATTAAAATAATTTTCAATCATACTATATATACTGTTATGATACATGATATGGACAGAGATTATAATAAAGGAATGTTGAAAATTGAACGAGTAAATTTGAACAGTTACAGAAATTGAGTCTAAATAGATAAAATAAAAAATTTAACATTAATTGATGAAGATCAACTTTGATTGCATTATTCATTGGGATTCATAAAATACTGGTAGGCTGATTTGAATGCATTGAAATAATTAACGAAATAAAAAAATTCAAACTAAGGTTACATCGACAATTGTGTTTGTTAAGAAAATTATGTATTGTTAGTATTATTTTAAATTAATTAAATAGTGTGCATAAATAATCGTTACTAGTATATAAAAAAAGTTGTTTATAAAACAGTTACCAAATAAGTACTCATAAAGGCAGTTGTAAGAAAATTTATGGAAAATTAAATATTAAAAATTAATTGGAATAACTGCAATAATTATTTATTTAATATGGTATTATGAATAGTAAGATTAAAGGCAAAGAAAAACAGTTATTGAAATATTGGTAAACAAAAATAATCATCATCGATTGAAAGTGGATTTATTGCATCGAACTACAAGTGATGGGAAGTAATTTTATATTGATTATGTGAAGAATTGGATCGATACTTGGAATATGAAGTTTGAGCTGTCAGCATACCTGAAAATAATTGGACAAAGTTAATAGTTGAAAATAACAGAAGGAGAGAAACTTACCTGGACAAATAGATCGTGTGATAGCAGGATTGTGGACTGCAGCAGTAACTAGGACGAGGTTTTGGAGGCAGTTGAGTTGGTTGGATGTGAGCGAGTGAGCAGAATAGTAATGGGAATTGGATTGATGGTACAGGCATACAACAGGAACTGGTGGCTGTGGTGATTGGACTAGAGGAAGCGGTAGCTGCTGAAAAAAAGTGTTCTTTTCAGTAACTTACAGGGCTAAAGGTAGGAGCTGGTTGTGACGTCTGACATTGGCAGCTGCAGGAGGTTGGAGCTTGCATCAGTTCATAGGACCAAGGAAGGATTAGCTGTTGGAGGTTTTGAAGGTGTTACCTGTTCTAGAAGGCTGTTGGTGGTGAGTGTTGTGCGTGGTGAGGACGTAAGTAACAGAAACAGGTTTGTTAAAATAAGTTTAGATTGAAGTTTTGAATACTGTCAAATGTTGAAAGTAATTAACGGAAACTGAAGCAAAAATTATCTAGAAAAGTCAACATATTTTAAACGTCAAATGTAAAAGCATAGTTGTCAGTACACTTTAGTGTGAAGAGTTTGAAAAGTAAATTTTGACATTCAAATATAAAGCTAATATTAGGTTATAATATTTCATTGCAATATTAGATAGCATGCATATAACAGAATTATTTTGAAGGCATAGTTTCCTAAAAATAGGGGCTATAGCAATACATCTCAATATTCTTTTAACCTAGAATTTCGGAGTAGACCGCGCAATCCTTGTAGATAATAATCACCCAGCATTGCAAACAGAAACGCATTACCAAATCAACCGTAGCTGAGCATACATTTACATGTGCACACCTTGGAATTTGGGCATGCCAGAGTACTTGCCAGAATACCTCACTACTTCCCACGAGTGATACGTAAAGTCACAGATAAACTTCTATTAATATAAACAGGAAATATGGTTTTAAGCTAAGTAAAACGTGGACTCTTGTGATACACGAACTAAACCATTACAACCACTGTGCGTCATACGGCCAAGCTCCAAGGATTACGCTGCACTTGAACGACCAATCAGCGTTACGTGGTTCTGAACGTCTGGCGCGGAGGATTATAAATACCTCCACACCGACCTTTAGTTCGTAGTGCAACTTTCACTCTAATGATGCAAGGTGTAAGGTCTTGTGAAATGTTAGTCAATATGGGTACACAAACGACAGCAAGGCCAAATCTGCCTAAGTATGCTCGTTCTCAAGGTATTTAAACAACACCAGCCACCAAAGAGCATGACCATCATGTGGATCCTTGCTCGAGTTCACAAGGTGCAAGACATATTAAGCCAGCTAATGCTGGGTGTTTATCCACAAAGACTACGCGGTCTAAGTAAAAATTCCATTTAAAAAGAATAATTCGAGTAACCGCGAGAGCTTCAAAAAATATATAACATCCCAATAGTATTGAGATCATTGGGAGAAGGTAATATCAAAAATCTTCAAAATCCATTTCGGGTTGAATTCCTAAATCGAGTTTTATTTTTTAGAAGTAAGATTGTTTTCGATTATTTCTGCACAATCAAAACAATGAAATTGACCGGTCGGGTAAATGTTTCTTACGTACCATTATACAGGTGTCGCGAGACAACGATGTTGAGAAAAGGAGCGAATAATGTGTCACGCACTAACTAATAGATAGCGACTCGAGAGGTCCACCTTAAATTTACGATTATCTGACCCCTACGATGCTGATTAAAGGACCAGCAACGCTATTACTGCATCGTTGGCGGTACCACAGACACCGTCAATTATCGACGAATTTTCCTAAACTAGAAATGTCAAACGTGACACATCCCCTAACCTAAGTGTAAGCTAAAATGTTGTCGAATTTAACAGCCCCGTATACTACTTCGGCTTATTCGGACCAGACGACTACCTATATCGTAAGAGGAAAATATCAACAAAGAAGCTGTAGAAACAGAGAAAAATATCAATGCGTCTTCTAACTCACCATCGTCACGTAAGAGCAATTTTGGCTTACTCAGGCTTGACCTGATAGTCTTCTATTGCTTTCTGCTCAGTATTGTTTTATTGGCCAGAACTTCAGGACACATCAGGAGAGAATGTTTCTGGCCACACTCAATGGATTTGGGTTTCACTTTACAATTATTCACCCGTTGACGAGATTTGAAGTAAACAAACCAACATTCTTACTCGCAATGTCAACTTCTTCTGATGCAGACACATTTCCCGTGTCAGAAAAAAATACATTCTGTCATAGTATTTCTCATAAATCTGCATATTTATCACGTCTTTCCTCTAGGGTTTCCAATGTTCTTATGTGGGATCTTAACATGTCGATAGTACTTTTCATTTAGAACGATTAACTTCAATAAGTCTCTTACATACATTAAAATTAGTAAATTTTCCTTTACAATTCCAGATTTCAAACTGGTGATGGCCTTCGGATAATTTTCAGCTATTGGACGATAACATTTTATAAATTTTCAAGCCGTTGATCCACTCACTGTTACTTATAATAAGTATGGAAAATGATTTGGTTCGATTCAGAAATTATCCTCAAAATCTTAGCCATTCACTTAGCTCACTTCCAGACTTCTTTTTTTCCAACTTCGGTAACTTAAATTTTCTCTTCATGCGAGTTCAACTTGAAACAAGTAAATGATCACTTTGAATGTCATATTAACTTTGGGTGAACTGAATCTTCAACTTTAAGAAGATATTCTTTCTTCGAAAAAGTTGTTATAACTAACCAACAGTGCACGTAGCTGATGCTCCAAGAAAGATGACGCTGAGAAAACAGTCTGCAACCTTGGCTAATAAGAACTGAAAAACTTGTTTGTCGGGTTTCCGTTCAGAAGTAGCAGGGACGAAAAAACTTTACGTCTTTCAACTCGTGCTGATAAATATCCACTCGTACAAAAAAGAGCAAGTTACTTATTTGTAAAATAAAGGGTTATCTATGTACATGTTCAATATTACATAATTTTACACAATATTGCGCACTTCAATAATGTAGAGATTAGAGAACTAATTTCTTTTATAAACAACGTGATCGAATGCACATATTGCACATCCGCAAACAATGCGCAGCGGCGGTGGGAAAGCGAAAAGTGCCTGAAAATTCGTTCAATATGATAAGTGCAATATCATTAATCTATTCGAAACCCACTTCAGCATTTCGTAGATTATGAATGTGTAATCCCATTGTCGAGACACAATGTGCGAGAGCTCGCCACCCAATAAAATGTACAAAGCGCATAGGAAAGTATTCATTACCCCGTGCTACAATAGGAGCGGTCCGACTGCGATAAATATGAGATATATTGTAACACCCTCGCGAGCGCGCTCTTGAATACAATATTGCCCCATTCGGAAATTTATATTGTCTGCGGCGATGATAAGGGTGTGCAATATATTATTGGTAAAAATGTCATTTGTATAAGTCATTCACTTCTTACACTCGTGTGAATTTAAATCGCTTAATGTAGGGGCAAAAACGGCAAAGCCCTGATTTCTACGGGTGTCCAGAAATTGCCCGTCCTGCTTTAGTAATCTGTAGAGTTTTGTAGTGAGAATCGTAGTGTTAATTTCCCCTTTTAGGGAGTCTATAATATAGCAGTATGGTAATGTAGAGAAAATAATTAAGTGTAATCGTAGCCTTGACGTTTACATAGTTACTAAAACGGTTTTCACATAAATCTAGTAACTTTTACTTTTGTTTACATAGTGAAGCCTTTAACCCTCGGTGTTATACATGGTTTAAATAATGACATTTAATAGTGAATGAGATTATTACTTAAATACTATAAAAGAGATGCACTTTTTTTGAGTTCATGTTATTGATGGTCTGATTGGAACATACTTTGGTAGCTCCTCACCATATTTTCTTTCATTTTCCTACGGTCGAAATGTTTGCTTTTAGTTACTGTTGTTAGTAGTAATTATGTATACTAATTATTTAGTAGAACAATATCTAGCTTTACTCATGCAATATGATGCTATTGATATTAATTACAAGAAAATTCGCAGAACATTGTACACCCAAAATAAAAACCTTTTTTTCATAATCCATTCTTTCAGAAGCGCAACGAAATTATTCATCGCAGCTGTAAGCATACGTGATGGAATAAATAGGATGCATTTGAACAGTGTTATCTCTTTTCAGATTTTTAAGATATTGCTATGCACTTTTTTATGATATTTAGTTTATTTAATTTAAATAACTCCGGTGCAACAAAAACTATATAAGCCTATATGGTATTATTTTTGGATTGAAATAGATTTCTGTTTATATACATTTATGTAAAATAGTTGCCCTTTTTATATAATTATTTACTATTGAGTTTATTCCTGTTTTGCTAGCTCTACAAGAACAACCACTCTCAAATCAGGTTAGGTTCATGCATTATCAAAATTATACAATAAAAATTACTTAAAAAAACTATGACAGCTTTACAACTGTCAATGTTAAAAATTATGAAAGTGAAAAGTAAGTAGCTTCTTCAAATACGTAATTCACTCGCTATTAAAAAACTTGTATCCTTTATATCTTTTAACATATTACTGTTTAGGTCGCTCAGGCACTCCAATCACCATCTCCGTCGAATCAAACACACACAGTCCGACTACTAATGCTCTGGAACACCCATTTAAATACAGCTCCCTAACTAATTACAATAGTTGCCGTTGTTAATCGCTTCCCGTACAATGTGGATACCACCGGTCTACAGGTATTGCCTTACTTGAAACAGCGACCAAACTATCAGCAATCCAAACTGCCTCCAAGTCCAATGTAAGCTCCTGGTCTGCAGGAATCACTTTACTATTAACAACGACCATAATGCCCTTTATCTAATTCTTACAGGACACTTCCGACGTCCAACAAGCAGCTCGATGCTACCCACGTCAAAATCCAACTCGGATGTAGAAGTTCATCCAACAACAAGCTCGTCCAAATCCAACAGGATATTCGCATGTAGTGTGCATCCAATCAAATCAAACAGAAAACCTAATAGTGACTCTTATGCAGTTTATCCAAATCCTCTGCGGATTTTATTAATCCATGACGACTATTTTATTGTTTTTAGCTGTTCTCTTTCTTCTCTGTACCATTTGTATCCTTGTTTATTATTCAGTTTGTTTTAAATATTTATTTTATTTTTCGTCTCGGTAATTTTATTGATAACATCCCTTAATACACCAACCAGATAAGAAAAATTATTTAATTTAAGAGTTTTTAATTTTAAAATTTACTTTGACCGAAAATACGTTTACATTTTAGAATAAAAAATTTCGTTGTTCTTAAAAACATTATAATTTTCCATAACAATAATTATTGATATACATTTTTTTAAATCTAACACTCCATCTCAATACAGTTTAATTTAATTTGACATTTTTATAAGTGACTTTTTCAAACAGTTATTCGACTCTGCCTTTCATCTTAATTCAAGCTATCTTATGGCTTATTCTGATTGCTATTTAATATAAATTATGGTCTGAACTCTGATATTACTAAACAACGATCTTTACTAAATCAAACATTATTTAATTTATATGTTAGAACCTTTCTGATAAAATATTGATTGTTTTACAGGATTTGTATTCAATCTGTTATTCATTAAATAAATCTCAAATAGTTATGTTGTTCTTTTACTGCATAAATTCACCCTTGTACATCTTAGTAATTTAATTATTTATCTTTCCATAAACAATCTCATACCTAGGGATTATCTTTCACAAACAAACTAGCAGTCTGGAGAAGCTACCATTACAATATGTTAGTTGATTAGACTTCCTCAGGGATTTACAGTTCACACATTGTGAGTACGGAAAGTGGCAATCTTGCGGTGCACTACCTGAATCTACACTCTAACTTCAACTTACTTTGAGTTAGACCACTCTTCTATCTGGTCTCCCTTGATCAACTATTGTTCTCTTCCGATCCAGAAGTTATACGGGTACTCCAGAGTGTAACGCGGATAAACAGACAATAATGATAAGAGACAATGACAGCGTAACAACCGCAAAGGAAGTTGAAGAATGAATGAAGACAGCGATGAATATAGAAAAAAAGATATTAAGTTCATAAATTTAAAGAAAGGCATGAAAGAGGGTCACAGCAGGTAACAATAGTCACTTTGACAAAGGGCGCGCAACGTTATACAACAGCAAAAACAAGATGAGCTGAAACAGATGCTACGTGCATGAACTGCTGAATAATGATGTCCTAAGTGCCACAAACAGAGTGTTAGTTGTAGTTTTAATTAATACTTTTTGTTTGTGTGTAGCGTGTATTATTTAAAGTTTAGGATTCGCGTTGTAGTTTAAATTTATTTTGTAGTGTACTGTATCCTACTAGTTGCGCCACTCCGATATTCTAACATATGTTCCACTTTCCCAGAAATCCTAAAATCTTAGAACCCTCGAGTCCCGAAAAATGTCCTTCGTCCCAAAAAGTAATTAGTCTCTACCCTTCGAACAGTGAACGTCTCGTGCTTGTTGTCGCCGACTAATTCCACTTTGTGCACATACATTGTTCTCTTCGTAAAATACGTGTGTATCTTGTACTGGGTGTTCGAATCCTCCCTTCAGCTTACGAAACCACTCACCTCCGAGCCTATGTACCTGTACCTGCGAAGGATTAAAGGTAGGTGACGCAATTTTGTTTGTTTATAGTCCACTTGTTTATTTGTATCGTCGCGTCGTAATTAGTGGTTCATTTACAGAGACATAGAGTAAAGAAGTATGAAGATGATAATAATATGAAAGGAAGGTGTATAAAGTGTGAACAGCAGGGCCACTTAAGAAAAGAGTGTGATAATGAACCACAGTGTCAGAAATGCCAACAGGGCAAAGGCCATGAAGCTACCACTGCCTGGCCCATTTAGAAGAATTCAGTACCGAATATGAGAAAAGAACAAACAAACTATCGTGTTATCGTTTACTTTTTTTGCTGTACAACATGCTGACTCATGAAGAAACGTAGGCTATCACAATACAAATTAATGAGGCCACAAAAAACCTCTGCAGCAATGAGGCCTTCATTTCGTTTTGAGCTAATCGCTACAAACACACATTTTATTTCAAAATAGTTTTGCACCTAATATAGACATTTGTTTGTTTACATAGATAAACCTATTCGTCTACATAGTATATTATTTTGTTTCACAAATTTATCATCAACATTAATTATAGTTGCTTGCCAAATAACTAGTAATACTTGTTGCTTTACGTGCTCCTTCGTCGCTCGTATGTAATTCATCCACTTGTACGTAATATGTTTTTTACAACTCTCGTTACGTAATATACTATTAATACTATCATAACAAAATCTAGCCAACTATCTAAATATCAGACTAAAACGCAATTAATAAAAAATTACGCCAGGATTGTTGAAATGGATCAGGAGGATGGATAGCATGTTTGCATCACATAAGCGTCAACCGCTTAACGGGAACTTAAACAACAAATATCCAACTTACAGAAAATTTTTATCGGGCTTAATCAAAACTACTAAAACCTCATACTATGAGAACGAATTGGTAAAGTGTGGTAATGATATTAGGAAACCATGGCAACTTATAATCAACATAACCAATAAAATGGACCCCAGTAATTCGATTTAGTGTATAAAAACGGTTAATGAAAATACTACGGAAATTATATTGACAAACCCTATTTATATAGCAAATATACTAAATCATACATTTATTAATCAGGCTAAAGTCATAATTACCGGTTTAGAAATCTTACAAGAACCTCAACTGGCTCATGATCCAATGTCGGTTTCCTTCAAATTATGGCCGATTGTAGTTGAGGAAGTTAAAGATGCAGTAAATTAATTGAATATCAACAAGTCCTCCCAATATAATTAACAATATAACCGCAAAAATGCTAAAGTTATCCGTAAATAGTATTGCTTTAGTCCTCACGCAATTATTCAATTTACAAATCAAAAAAGGTATCTTCCCGGTGCTTCCAAAAAGCTATAATTATTCGTATATATATAAAGGAGGTCGAAAACACACTTCAAACAATTACCGACCGGTCGCACTTTTGTCCATAATGTCATAAATATTTGAAAAATTAATATGCAAACAGTTAACAACAGTTTTTTTACAAATTAACACATACGTCTCTACGCGACAATACGGATTCTTATCGAACAAAGGAACGGAGAAGGCATTAGTAGACTAACGAAATACTTATTCACATAGACAAAGGTTGTGCTGTGAGTGGATTATTTATTGATATATCAAAGACATTTAACACAATTTCTCACCAAATACTTTTAGATAAATTTTCTAGAGCCGAGATGGTTTGAGAGTTACTTGCAGGGGGAGAACTAAGGTTGTTCGAATTAATTTTGTAATTAGTTCAGATATGCAAATGATAACGGGCATGCCTCAAGGGAGTGTTCTTGGTTCTATACTATATTTAATTTACAATAACGACCTTTGCTTAAATGCAATGAATGGAACGGTTTTTACTTTTGCAGATGATACTGCCATCCTCTACAACTTAGATACAAAAGAAGAAGATTTTGTCAAGATGTCACATGACTTAGGAACACTTAGAAAATGCTTGAACAATAATATGATGTCGATTAACGTAGATAAAACAAAGTATATGAATTTTTTATTTAGAAATAGCAATTAATTTTACGAACACCCAATATATCATACTAATAAGTGTTCTTCCTCAAATTCCTCCAATCTCACTGTAAAAAAGTAAGTAAGACATCAAATATTAAACATTTCGGGTTAATAATTGATGAAAATTTAACGTGGAAATTGCACATGGGCAAAATAAAAAATAGTTGATACAAACTTGCTCCTAAGTATTATTTGTTACAAAATATTTTACCAATTTATATATTAAAGATCTTATATTTTGCCTTTGCTCAATCTGTTATGAAGTACGCCATATGTATTTGGGGTAGAACGTATAAGATAACATTGAAACCTACCACAACTTTTCAAATAATTTGTCAATTAGATTAATAGGTAATGCCCATAGACTAACATCATGCACGACATTATTCAGTTTTTTACAATTACCAATGATACGTCAACTTTATTGTATAACAGTAAGTAAATATTTATTAAAAAATAGAGCTTATACTTCAATAGGAAAACGACAGTCGAGGAACACATTATACTTTAGCAACCACAAGTTAACAGAATCCATTCTCAAAAATTCTTACTATACCTAGGACCAAAAATATTCACTTATAATACCATGAGTAGTCAAAGTTATGTCGACTATTTTTGCGGTGGTGTCACGAATGTCCATTGCGCTTTGGTACGATTAGGACGAGTGCGCTAGCATGAGTCCTAGTTAAGATTACATGTATTGATCAAAATATTTGAATAATAGTAAAACGGCACATGTACATATGAAATGTGTATACAGCAGTTCGGTAAATTGCGCGACGTCTTAAATTATTGAAATATTTCGGTAAACTTGATATTCATTCAGAAAAACTATATGAACAGTAAACTATAGTCAAATAGCTGTAATAAAGGCGAGATTCAACTATAATAAGTAGCGGTTGTGGCACATGACAAGGGCTACTGCATGAAGCTAATGAACAACCATATAAACTGGCCGTAAACGAAATGTAGTGACAGGCACACAACTGTAACGGTTTGACAAATGCAAAAGGTACACAATAAAAGCTAAATAACCGAGACGTTACACCAACTGTCCGATAATTCGACAAAACACACTGTATATGTTAACTTGCACTCTAAACTTTAATAAATAGTACAAACAATACCTCGAAGGAGCTTGGCTGTGCGGCGGTTTGATGTCCTATGCTGCTGCACTCGGCTACCGCCCCCAGACACTGCATAGTCGAAACTGGAAGGAATACTGCAACATCTCAACGAGCTGCGAGCCGGACACATGACGTGGCAGAACGGAGCGGAGCTTCGCGACCACATAACACTGCTAATGAGTTCTCTAACCGACGAGATAAGGAGTCTTCCACTCCACGGCAAAACAAAAACTCAAAAGGCTTACAATAATGATAAACAACGCCCCAAACGGTCACGCCCGTGCAGCAATGTCCCATAAGATGCGTAACGCACGGCCAAATGAATTGAACTGACGGGAGTCCTAATAACAACTACAACAGCGGTACTCGCACACAGACTAAAAAGCACAAAACGTTAGCTGGTAAACACTCAATAATCAGACGTCGCAACTACCTCGCGGACGGCATCCCCGAAGGAAAAACGCCGCGGAGCTGCACCACTTCAAGAACAACTGTCGCTTTCAGATGCCGGATGCCAACTGACTCCAAAACCGCCCCAAGCCAGCCTTGAAAATCCAAGCAGACCGCGCGTTCGATAAAGTAGCGGGTAAAGCTGAAGCTTCTCTCTCGCACTCATGGCAGTTATTTCATAATTCACCCAGAAACTTGTAGGAAAAGCACCATTTAGACGAAGCGATATTTCCAAGAACGGATAAACTAAGCGCGCCAACAGATTGAAAACAGAGAAACCCCTGGGTGTAAGCGAATATTTCGAGAGACTTAAATTCAAGCGGATTAATTCGACAAACCTATATACAAGTGGTTCCGTAATTTAGAAAATAACGCTAATAGCTGTATGATCTTACAAAACTAAAAATGTCCTAACACTATTAAAACAGTAGTTTTAAGTGCTCGTCGAATTGACAAAATACAAATTTCCCCAAATGTTAATTATTGTTTAAAATATCAAGTAAAAGGGAGTGTGAAATTTTATAGAAATACGTGCAAAATAACGAAAGGAAAAAAAGCAACAAGCAGAAAAATGTGACTAAAGCCTTGAAATAAAAGCAAACAAAATATATATATATCAGCACTACAGGCCAGCAGGCCTTTGGCTTAGATTGTCTACTATTTTTTTCCATTCTTTCCTGTTCTTCGTTTTCTTCTCCCATTGGATTATATTAAAATTGATCAAGTCCTCCCTTACATTATCCCACCACGTCTTTTTGGGTCTGCCTTTTCTGTTTTTACCTCCAACTTCACTCTTCAGTGCTTTTTTTACCGGATTACTGCCATTCATTCACTCCAGGTGCCCTAACCGCCTTAACCTATTTTGTTTCACAATCACTCCTATCGGTGCACTTTCATAGCACTCTTCTAGTTATTTGTTTGTCTTACGTCTCCACACACCATTTTCGCACACACCTCCAAAAATTCTGCGTAGCACTTTCCTTTCCCAAGCTGCTATTTTCCTTTCGCTTTCCAAAGTTGTAGTTTATGCTTCACTTGCAAAGGTTACTGTAGGTAGTTTTGTAAATCTTTTAGTTTTGTTTTTCGAGAGATGATTTTGTTGTTGAACATTGCCCTAAACATCCCTAAACTTTTGGATCCAGCTACCATTCGTTTTTTGACTTTATTTTCGTTGTCCCCCTCACTAGTGAACTACACTCCCAGTTAGGTCACTTTATTCACTAGTTATAGCTTTATCGAATTATGTTCTTCTTGTTCGATTTTTAAATACTGGTTCTCTGGTTGTTTTTCATTCCCTAGTATCATATATAACGATTTAGCAGGGTTTATTTCCAACACGACCTGCTTTGCTTTCTTCTGAAAATCACTAACTATAGCTTTTAGTTCTTCTTTCGTTCTGCTGAGGAACACAACATCGTCCGCGTAGGCCAGGCACTGGTGTGAATTCTTAAAGATGTTTCGGGATCCGTCAACGTTGGTCTTTCTCAGTATACTTTCTAGCACTATATTGAACAGTGTTGTTGATAAAGGATCCCCTTGTCTGAGTCCTACGTAACTTGCAAATTCTTTCGATTCTTGCAGTTGAAAACTTATTTTATTTGTTGTTGTTTCTAGAGTCGTTTTAACTTTCGCTACTAATTCTGCTTGGATCTCAAGGTCTAACATCGCCTGAATTACTTGCTTTCTCTCTATGCTTGCTTAAAGTCCACAAACGCTGCTTGTATGGGTATGTTTTTCTTCCTACATTTTTCATGGATCTGACGTAAGATAAATATGTTGTCCACTACTGATTTTCCTTCCTTGAATCCAGTTTGATAATTCCCAATATTTCCAGCTACTTCTTTTTGTAAACGTTTGTTGGTTAATGTTAGCTAGTAATTTATACGTGACATTAAGCAAGGAAACTGGTCTATAATTTTTTGGTACCTTTCTATCACCTTTTTTAAAATGGGTTTTATGATTGAGGCTCGCCATTCTTCCGGTAGCACTTTATGTTTCCATATTTGCTGGATTAGCTCAAATAACCTTTTGACTAGTGTTTCGTCTGCATTTTTTATAAGCTCGTTTGGGATAGCATCCGTCCTCGGTGCTTTATTATGCTTCAGCTTCTTGAGAGCTTCTGTAAATTCCGTCCATGTCGGTAAACTGTTTTCTGAATTTTTCTTTGTTACTTGTACATCTTCTATGTTCAGATTGATTCTGTTTCACTAACATTCTGCTGAAGTGTTCCACCTAGATATTCATTACTTTCGCTTTCTCCAACCATAGCTCCCCTTCTTTATCTTTAAGAGCCATTGCTAGATGTTTGCTTGTTTGCTTTTATTTTGCCAAATTTTTATAGAATAATCTCGAATTCCTATTTTTATTATATTCCTCTATCTCTTTCAGTTTTTTATTTAGCAGCTCTCTTTTCTTTTCTCTGCACAAAGCAAACAAAATATCCAAGTTTAAGTGGAAAGAATAAAGACAAACGCCATTCTCCTCCCGGCCAACATTTTTATTCTGAAAAAATCCTGTACATAACAATTTTAAAATATACTGCTCTTCAAATGAACTGGGCCATTTGCATATATTGGTGCAATTTTTTTAAATATTTTGGTAACCTTTCATGATTGTGTCACTATAAAAAGCATTTCTTCTCATAATTTGGTTTAAAGAAAACTAAGTCCATTAATAAAATATTATCAATTTAAAATTTAAAATTTTGCCCAAAATATTGATAGCACATTGTATACAAAGTATGCCAAATCGTTGCCAAACATTTTTAAACGATCCGAAGTGTCTCAAAGAACTATTAATTAACCTTTTTTTGTGATTCCTCTTATTTTTGTAAAATATAGTTTTTTTATAATTTTATTAATATCATTTTGTTAATTATTCAGTTGATGTTTGAGAATAGTGCAATTAAATATGGTTAATATAAGTATACTATACAACAAAAGCTTTTATATATATATTTTGTGACGTAATGTAATAAATACAATTTTTATGGGTGGTTCAGTTCATTTGTGGAGCAGTATATTGAAAATAGAAACGTTCTCCAGAAAGATGCTGGTATAGTAAGCGATCAGTTAATGTGGCAGCCGTAGCACCCTTTTTTCTTCTAAGGAACAACAACGAAGACGTTTATGTCAATGGACGTTTAAGGAAGCGTTTCATTGCCGTTATTAAGTGCGTAGGACGCCTTTATGACTTTATGGTCTAATTTGGTTCGACGAAATATCTCTTTTCGAAACCCAGTCAAACTGGCACACCGCTAACGGCGTACTGGGTGATGTGGTTAACATCACGCCTTCGACGACTGCCTTACTTTCTCTACTTCCACAACTGTGGTTTCGGTACCCAATTTTTAAGGCGTCTGGGTGGGCCGCCCGCCAGTTGCCAGATGTCGGAATTGGCTCGGCCACGCTGGCGGCTTTCAAACTCATAGTAATTATGTTTTGTTCAAATAACTTTTCATCTTTTCTTTTGTAAAACAGCAGGAACAGTTTTTTTTAGGACAAGCATTAGATTATGTCATTAGAATATAGAACAGTGATACGAAAGTATGCAAAAGTGGTGGCGATGAAGTCGTTTGGATCAAGGCGAGCGACGTAGTACTGTTTAGCTGCTACTGTTCATCTAATATATTGGATTCTTAAGAAGACTAAGAGATAGTATGAATAGGCACAACAATCGCGATAGAATAAATAGTGGTGACTTCATTGCCAAGACATAAATATATGGAGTTTCCGCAAGAAAGATAAAAAGGAGGTAAAACCCTAATCGAATGGCTAGCAGAAGCAAAACTGTAGATAGTAAACGAAGGGAACGTGTTTTCATGGTATAGGGAATTAAGCATAAATAGCATGGTTGAACGCGTGAAAGTTTGAAGTGCTAGAGGATGAACGCCTCAGCAACCACAATATTATAAGGTAATCGTATGATCAACATTTGTTTCCATCTAGTATGGCTATGGGATAGTTCCTAGTTCATGAATGCAACTACGTTTATACTTAAATGTCAAAATTCAAGCAAAGTAGATGGCATGATGAACCGATTCAAGTAAATGAGTGAGCAACGCGGTTTAAATAAACAAGGACAAAGCAAAGATGATGATAATCGACAGACCTAGGAATAATCAACTTGAAATAAAATACATAGATGGCTATGAAGTTGTAGGTCATTTTAATTACTTAGGCTCACTGATAGGAAACGAAGAAGGTTGTTAAAATAAGATACGTCGGCATCGTACCACATCCAGATCTCCGACAATCAAACTAACAAATATATACAAAGGCAAACAACCAAAATACCAAATTACATATTTTGAACACATTTATTTTTCCAATTAAATAAAAAACAAATGCGAAACGGATCAGTACGTTTGACACAGGGGCATACCGAGTGACACCCCAAATTCCTCGGATAGACCTGGAGCAGGAACTGAATATAAACGTAAAACTACATACTACGATCAATCGAAATATACTGCGCTACTACTGCGCAAGAAGAAAAGACTGCATGGAGATGTTGATATTGGAGAATAAAAAAATAATAAATCGAGGAACTGGAGAGAGGACATATCGTCTCGTTAAAGCCGAACGCCTCCAATTACTGAACTTTCGGTTAAAATGATAATCACAAATATTTTAGTCACCCCAACTAATTTCTCAGAATTTCGGTAGTTCGAAAAATGGGAAAAGTTAACGTCGTTGGACTTTAGTATTTACTTTTGAACTAGGTACTGAATTAATGTTAGACAACTATAATTTGTTGCTTATGGGGAATTTAATTCTTAGTTATATCCTATTTAGAACAAATAATTTGGTACCTTCTGCAGAATTTGCAATAATAGAATTTATAGAAAACACTATCGCCATATGGGAAACCTTCAACTCTGCAGCAGACCTTGAACGAGGAGTTCAAGGTCACGATGCCTTTGCTTTTCTGGCACTCCAGGCATACCACTCCGGTTAAAAACCATTTGCTCCCAGTTCGGTAAATAATTACACGTTTATGTAAATAATAAACACGAACCTTGTACATACAAATAAATTCTGCGAAACTACGCGCACCCTGCGTGGATCCCTGAAGGATGAGAGTCAATTAAGAGATAATTACTCGGCGAAATTGTTCAAAGGGAAACGTAAATGAGAATAAGTTATTTATGTAAATAGTAAGTTTATCGGCTAACAATTCAGAGCCCCAGTGATACACATTTCACAGTACGGGTTGCGACGCCATAAAAAATTCAGCTTCAGTTCGTCTCATCCCGACATGCCTCCACCTTATTCAACGATTTACATAGAGCTGTACAGATTCCAATTTTTTATTTCCAACGTCTATGTAATAACCTGCAATGTTGGATGCCAAGACATCCCTTACCTATGCTAATTCTAAAATTGATAACGTGACTCAATGTTATAGTTTCTAACCCTAGAAGACAAATTTCCCAGTACCTGCTATTTTATATCCTGTGTAGAACAAGCTTTCGCAAAGACACGATTTTGCGAGCCTCACTTCCAGAACTACATGAATAAAATATTTCGTATCGGATTGTAGGTTAAATATAAAATGCACACTGTCATCAATACATTTTTAATACAACTTTATAGCATTGCTGCTCCCTTGATAATGTTAAAACGCCGAGGGCCCAATCAGATCCAGAATATTTTTGAATATTTTTATGGACTTATTTCAATAAAAGTAACGTGATCTGTCACATTACGGTATGGGGGTGTCGTGCCCTGTTGGTGTTATGGTGCAATTTATTACAAGCCATTTCCGACACCAAAGGGCTACTGAAATAGCACAGAATACCTCGTTCCGCAAAACTAAAATTATAACTGGATATGCTGTAATAGAGCCACAGTAGTTTGATTTGATATTATAAACAAAGGTATTTATCAAAGCGTTATAAAATGTTTGTAGAAATGAAGTGGAATTTAATTTCTGCCCATTTGCATGAGCCCCAGCTTTTTTAACCTAATGTTGCATATTTTGCAAGAGACGCGTCGGGCTTTGTTACATAATCTTATTCGGTAGGGTATTGATAGCAACAGCTACCTTTGAATCTATCTTAAAACATTCACCTATCAAAATTAAATAATAATAATAATATAATAAATGTATTCTTTCCTTTCACTGTAGACCATGAAAGTAGTAGTACTAGTAGTAGGTATATAGTAAATATAAAAAATAGAACGGCACCTGACTATTATCAGATGTTCCAAGAGAAATATTTTAAACTAAAAACTGTTAATATAAATATAAGCTGGCAAAAATCATGAAGAATAAAATATTTAAAAACCAATTGGTACATTAGGTAATGATATGAAAACAGGGGTATAAAAATCAATTTTAAAATTTTAAAATGATTACAGCAGTTGAATATTATAGGGTTCAAATTGAATATGAATTGGGTATTTGAATAATTAATATGATAATTAGAAAAGAAAATAGAATTTACAATTGAATAATATGAGGCTAATTGAGAAACAGAAGGATTCGAATTTAATGTAATATCTAAATATGAAATTGGAAAATAATGACAAATACTTAATCGAGATAGATTATTGCACATAGTGGGTAGAAATCAAAATAAAGCTGATATAGTGTGTTGGAAGGAGAAAATATGATATCGTTAAAGAATTTGTTTTGATTATTAAGATAACAAATTTGAAAATGAAAAGCTGTAATTAATTTGTGTAACTTGAAATTATGAAATAAGGACTATTTTAAAAAGTAAACTGTTTGGAAAATCAAAAGGGTTACAGTTAAGACAAAATTTGCGTGGTGGAATAAAAAGGAAATTTTAAAATAAAAAGATGATTATACCAAAATGAAGGAAGACAAAGAAAATGGTGAGAAGATTTAACTAAAGCAGTGCTAATCTATAGAAGAAATTAAATAGAAAGAAATATTGAATTAAGTTTATTGGGGAATTACATTTGACATTGCACATCGGTTGAGTTGGATTTCAGCGAGCTGTTGGGACGGAAGGACAGTTCCGAGGAGATCGTTGGCAGAGGCAACATGTTTGAAGGATTTGGCAATTGAGGTCTGGTGTCTTGTCCTTGTACGGCGTTCTTGGTACTGATCGGTGGAATACTTTGGGAAAGTGGTTTTGTATACGGTGTTGGAGATAAGTGACAACGACTAGGGTCTGTTTCGATCTATTCTGTGAGGAAGCTTCTGTTCCTGATTCTATGCAGTTTTGACATTTTTGTTGTCAGTGGAGGGCTTCACCGTGTTTATTGCGTGTAGCAGTTGTGATCGGTAGCAGAGTCGGACGAGTTGGTTACTGCCGAGGACATTGATAAGTTCAAATAAAAGATAAATGAGTTTAAGTATTTAAAATAAGCACTGAAAGAAAATAAAGATTAAAAGTGAATTAATTATTAAGGAATTACTTACTGTTTGATATTGTTATATAACAAATGTAACGATCAGGTATTTGTCATTGAATTTTCAAAGTTGTTTGACGGACCATTTGGCACAATTTATTTTGAGTTGTCAAAATTAAAATCGAAGCATCAAATTTCAGAATAAGCAATCTAGATAAAAGGAATCCACACCTGATTTTCAGGAGCTAGCCAAAAGAATAATTTTTAATATTCCAATAAAATAAGCAGGGCAATTTAAATTGACTAAGAGATAATTATAAACATATGCTCATAGGTAAAACAAAGAAAGAGTCTGAACTATTTCAATATATAAAGCTAGCACAGCACAACCATGAATCGATAGAAAAATCTGTAAAAGTACAATTTCAGTAAATCTTTTTTTATTAATATTTGGATATTTTGAAACTGGCACATCTCTGGTGGCTTGATTTGTTTTTTAATTTTTCAATATTACATTTAAGGAATTTATTTAATCTTGATTATAGTAGGTTTATGTTATTCCTTATTTTCATATTAGCAGGAAGCATATTATAAATTTTAGGGCCAATGCACCATTGCAAACTTTTTTATCAAATGTGCGTGTAATTTGTGCTGAATATCCTGATGGGCAGCAGATATGGCATCGTAATTATGTTCTACAACTTTCTGAAAATATTTAATTTTGTGTATAAAGACACAAAAAGCTTTGAAACATAACCTTTTGGGACCCCATACACTTAATTCGTTATATAGCAAGTTAGTATGGTAGAATCTCTTTTTTCCCAAAATAATTTTTATTAACAGTGTACGTACAATTTAATGAAAACGGCGTCTGTTGTACCTATTTTCAAGAAAGGGGACTAATATAATCTTCACACTTTTCGTCCAGTAAGTATTGTACCTGTTATCCCCAAAATTATGCAACCCATTATTGTCGACCAATTGCATGAATTTCTTTTATTTTATAACGCAATTTCTCCCAAACAACATGGATTTACTCCCAGGAAGTCTGTAACAACCAACTTACTTTGTTGTCTTAATGACTGGTCCATATGTCTTGACAGTGGTGAGTCCGTGGATATTGTCTATTTGGATTTTAGTCGCACGTTCGATAAAATGCCCAAACGTCGGTTAATAAAGAAACTTCATCATGCCGGAGCTCTAGGTAAACTGTTTAAGTGGATCACATCGTTTATGTCTGACCGCGAGATTTCAATGAAAGTCGAGAGTTCTTTTCGTGACAAGCAACCGATATTAAGTGGCATATCCCAAGAGTCGATGCTTGGACCATTACTTTTTGTAGTATATAAATCAGATATTCTTTACTACATAAATTCGGCAGGCGCATTTTATGCACACGATACCATTTATATAATAATCTTGTCACAAACTATGATACCATTCAAGATGATTTAGATACCATTTGCAGATGGTCTCAAGTGTGGCATCTACTTTTAAACATTCAGAAATGCATTGAGCTACATTTACGAAAAAATAATCCTCGCAATAATTACACGATTAACAACTGCATACTATCGAAGAAAGACCATCATAGTGCTTTGTGTGACAAGTCAAGAAAGCGAATACAACGTTATATTTACTCAGTAAAATGTTAAAAAACCAAACATAGAAACGTTTAGTAAATTATACAAATTATCCATACGTCCTATTCTTGAATTCGGTAATTCTTTCGAATTTGAAAAATGGCTTTTGTTTACTGAATAGACCTTCGAATGCTATTCGTAATCAAAATTTGACAGAATATTTTTGGAGTGGTATCACTCATGTCCATTGCATCTGAAATATTTGTACCCACACGCAATGGACCCTCGTGATGCCTACTACCCTAAAAATAATCGAGATAAGTAAGATAGTATTATAACTAAATATTTTGGTGTGTTCTTTTTCACAACCGAGCAAATAGCTCAAATTTAAGAGTTTTAGAAAACAGACGAGATGCTTTCTTATGTCAAAGTTCTAGGTAAATGATGCAAGAACTTTCACAGCAACAATCAGTAATTTATAATATACTTTTGTCCACCACCTTGTTACAAGAGCAATCCTTCAACAGTCTTAGAAGGTTGCTGGTGCGGTCTTAAATTGAAAGAGCAGGTGCTCGTTTCTTAAAAGCAAGTCAGTAGATACGGAGAAAAATGCTTGAGGATACCAACATGGTTGTCCCTGTTGTAATGAGAAGATTCTACCCTAAAAATTTTTTATTACTTACTTGTCCTCAACTTTCCACGAAAAGAAGCGTTCTCACTTCCATTAATAAGTGTACTGCATTTTGCTTTACAAGAAATCAAACAGGATGCAGCCTAATATAGCTGTATTAAACACCAAGATACATATTATTCACGTCGGCAACAGCAGTGAGATCTGTTGACCATATCAAATTATGCAATACAGATTAACAACCGTAGCATATATTGAGGACCCGACGACAAGTCAGCTAACGATTGACACTTGCAAGTTACTTGTCTGCAGCTCGTTCCTCGGCTTGTCTTTCATTTTTGTTTGAACAACATCGCCAATTCTAGAAGAAGAGACACTTTCAGCTCTCATAGTATTACTCAAATGGTTTAACTTTGTAACAGGCGAAAAGCTAATTATTGCCTGTAGCAATTCTGAAAAGTGCACTCGGCTAGCTGCAGTGGAAAATGGGCTGGGTCTTAAGCTAAAAATGCAGGCGTTTGCCTTTAAAAGTATAATCGGCAAAGCCGTCTAGGTGGTTATTATTGGTTAGGAACAACCCTGATGGTTGAATGCTAGTAGTCTACTCGCGGTTTCACAAAAAAAATTCGTCGGCGATGGGCAGTAGTTCCTGTGCTGGGCTTCACAATCTGGACCTTATTCAAAATATGCGCGTTGAACTGCGCTTTATAAATAAATATCAAAGGGTAATGAAAATAACTATTCAGATAAACTATACACAAGATTACATTCAAGTATACCCAGCTGAAAGCAAAAACCGCAACAAACATTGAATTATACCTTAAACCATTCCATATTTCCATATAATAACAACAGCAACTTAGCTGGAACAATTCAATACGAAGGAGGCATCGGCGGCTAATGTTGAAAATTCCAGGTGACCACTAAGTCCGAGCGTTAGACAGAATGTTAGTAGGGCCTGGTCATTGGCAAACAATTAATTATGTTCGATATTCCAGGCAACAAGTCGTCCAAAGCGTCCACACTTTCAACGACTAAAGAGCGCATACTAGTAAAACGAAGCGCGGAAAATCGAAAAATAAACAGGAATCGGTAATCGGCACCCACAGGCAGAATCAGCTCTCGCTATACTAGGAATTCACTCATTCGGGAGAGTTGGGTCTAGCATTGCCCAATTCTTCGTATCAGACGCAATAAGGCGGGTCACCAAATCCGATTGGAAACCTCCTCAGATTATTGGGATTCGCTCAGCTCTGCAGTGAGTCTAGGCAAATCCTCCCGTGGGACAGGAGCTTCCAGAGCGAAGTTTTACTACTAAATTCATTCATCGAGGTCGGCTATGATAAAGCTAAGCTCGACCGGGAGGCAAAAATGATACTCGACTGCGAGCTCAACCCCCAGTAATTTGCGACATGTGTTTTGGTGGTTAAAATTCACCTAATCGCATTAGTGGTGAGAGTTGCAGTTTTATCGCAGACGAAGGTGCAGACAGCTACTCAAAGGATTTCTCTGTGTTTCGCGTTATAAAAATCAAAGTGCAAACGTCGGATGTGCGCTGCTGAACAAGAGCACCGGGAAGAAGTACACACTTTTGCAGTCTGTTGGAATACATTTCTTTATTGTTTTATGACAGAAGCGAACACGAACGTCAGCAGTTTGTTGAAAGAGCAAACTGGCGCAGAAAATGCCCTCTAAAAAGATGCCATTTCCTGTGCTGTGATTCCACCTAGACTATAATGCCGAATAATTCAAGCACACGTTGAAAGCTTCGTTCGTATCGACTGATACTCTGTAATTACCGTCCTTTGTCTAATATAGCACTCTCTAATATTGAAATAAAAACATGAAAGTTACTGACAAAATTTCTCGAAGTTGACATGATTGAAAATGATGTATCGCTGTGAAAGTTTACGTTAAATAACACCTGGGTTTAGACGCTGCGTGTACGGAAAATTAAAATCACCAATGAAGAGTTATACAAGCGGCGAGTGCTCAGAACGGGGTTCAAGTTTTTTTATCTCAACATTGTTCAAGATTAACAAAGCATGCGTGATTGTCTAGTTTTAATCTATAAATCGTTTTTAAGATAAATCAACCTTTCCTGAATCAGAAACCTGTGAAACAACCTGTTTTAGAACTATGTAAAAATTGTAAGTTAATTAATAAGCCACTATTAGTCAGGAATCAGGGACCATAAATTCGATCATAGGGTGTGCACTCGAAGATATAGTTTTAAAAAAAAATTTACACTATTTGGAATGACCTTGCAGATCTGAATTTGGAGGGCTCCATTCTTTTTGTGATTGCAAAAAAGCAGAAAAAAATATTTTCCGACATTTTTTTTATTACTAAAAATTGATGAATTTTATGCGTACATCGCATTCACAAGCTTACCTTTGAATATTTCTCAATGATTTTTAAACCAATGGAAAGCTTATTCTTTCTGGATTCAGATGATGACAAATTAATCACGAAATTATTTTTAACAAATGCTACAGGAGTTGTTTAAGCAAAGCGTACCGGGAACGCGCTGTATAAACTTCGGTATCGAGGTATTTTCTAAACTATTGCACATAAAGGCATACTTCCCGCATATGAAATATGTAAAATGGAATGGAAAAGTTGTTAGTGAAAGAATTCTCTTTATTGCTTTATTGTTCTAAAAAATAAGATTTATTTTCCTCTGCGTGTTTTGAGTTTCACGCTTCGCGCGCTTTTCCGATCACTGATTTGAACGGCGATACGAATATACTGTGCTTGCAAATATTTTGTATGTCTTCTACTTACTCATAAGTCATAATTATATTACGCTGATTGGTTATACGTAAATAATGTTATTTGTAATCACTAAAAAACAGAAACTTAAAGATTAATTTACTTGCGAACATAAACAAAACCATTAAAAGTAAGTACTTCATGTTCTTCACCTATTTATTATAACTTAAGGGCCAAAATATAAAAACATAAAATTAATGCAGTGCTTTCCTCATAAAGCAGCTATAAGCACAAGAAAAAATAGAAGAATCGAAGCTATAACTTTATTAAAAAACTACCAGTTAAAAAAAAATGTTATTATTTTATTACTTGGCTAATGGCCTACTTTACTTGCATGACAGTGCTGCTTGATTGAATATACTTATCTAAAGTGCTGATTCTGTATAAAGTTTTTAGGTTCTTATAAAACAAGCTTTTACAGTCAAACAAGAAATTGAAATCAGCGTATTGAAATGACATTATAAGCCACATATTGCACTTGCCTGAGACACCACGAAAAAAACCTTCTCAGACTACTTTGTTGAAATCCATCGTTAGCGCAGCAACAATTGCATCAACGTAAGGTGACGAAGTAGATTATCGTTTCAGATTTTAATTGTATCTCTTTGTTTCCTAAAATGCTCCAGAGCGTTTGTCAAACACTTTAGAACAACTTAGAAGATTCAAATTAATTTTGTAGACGTTTACTATGTAAACTTTACGAAGCCAATTTTAGTTTGTTTATGGTTGAGTCAAAAAAGGCTATTTTTATTCATTTCTTTAATACTCTCAATATGTGCTCTTCTAAGATCAATAGAATGCAATAGCTACACATAAGATTTCACTTACAGTATTTTACATTTAGAAGAATAGTAATTTATTATACAAGACGATAAAGTTAAATTTTATCCACGAGTGAATAGTTTAACGTCGAGACGTTAATGATTCAAGAGTGGATAGAAAAAACTTTATCGTCGTGTATAATACAATATTTTTTTCTATAGCAAGAACTTTAACAATTTCAAAAGAAAATAATGACAGTCAATCACATTTAAAAATGTTAGTAGCTAGATTGGGTTGCTACGATAATACGAAGCTGTCATATTTAATTTAAACAAAAGTTAGAAAATTAAATTACTTTATCTATCCTTGATGTTAAAGTGCTACTTTATCTACCCTTGCTGTTAAAGTAAAACTTGACCTTTTGTTTTGAGTTGATAAAAGCACACTTTAACATGTGCTATAGAAAAAAACAACTTATTGCAATTCTGTGTAAATTAAAAAACGAAAAAACACAGCAAACAATAAAATATTCTTAATATGCGTACGGTGAAGTCGGATTAATATATTTGTCTATACTTATTGCAAAAGAAAAACTGTTCATAAAAATAATTGTTGTCGTAGTCAGTATGTGGCATGCTTTGGTACTTTCAAAATAGTTCCAAGCACGTTTATAAAATGTGCGTAGAGAGGTTCTGATAAAACTGTTTTAGCCAAAATAAAATATAAATATAATACCTTGAATTTATAAAACCCAACACCCTACACTGCAAATAATTATATATTTTCCTACTAGTACAAATATAACTAAACGTACAATAATAAGGAAAATAATAGGGGCTAACGTACCAATCGAATTACCGATACCTAGGCCTCTCCTCTTTAGGGGGTGGAAATAGGGCAAAACTGATATATTGCAATGGATTACGCGAATGAACTTTGATGTTAATAGAAGTAATTAATAAATAAATAAACCCTGCACAATATTGTTTTATTTTAATCAAATTTCGACTGATTAAAATTTACTTCAGTTACCACTAGGTTCGTTAATTATTAATTCAATTAACAGTATTATGCCCTCAAATTATAATTCGCTTATCTGCACATTAATTCTATAAAAGCTAGCTAGGCAAAGCAATAAAACTCAAATCTCATAAGGTTGGGTTCCCTGGATTGTTAATATCAAAATTAGTGTGATACGCCACTGGGTTGTGAAATTTACTACAAACGCGCAGACGCTACTTGCTCTGTCAAAATACTGCCCAAATCGGTTTTAATATAATGCAGTTCGCATTGTAAAAATTTATTTAGAGAAAGAAATCTCATGAGCAATTTATCAGGTAAGTTTAAAGTTCTCGCGCCTTCAACGGCGTCACTTTGTCTTTTGTTTTAGGCGAAACTTCCAATTGCTTGTTTATGGACGCCTACAGGCAAATGTTTTTTCTAACCTCAAAATGGGATTTTTATATGCAAATACTGGATAAACGGCTTTCGATGGACGCTTAAACTGCCTGGATTCAGCTTCCTTAGGTCGTATTCTTGCTTGTATAATAATTTCCCGGCCTCTAACGCCGACGTTTAATCAAAACTAACCTGCCTTTTTCTGCAGCAACGGTGGCCCGTTCGGACAGCCTCTCCTGATGCTCTGCGCCTGAAACTGGGCCCCCGGGATGCTGGAACTGCTGCGACGGCCTTCTACACGAAGGGCGGATATGCTGACCTCGAAATCTCCTGTTCAGAACCTCAGTTATGCCCACAACTGGTAATCGGGACTCTGCGCTCTTGCTGCCGATGTCGTCGGAAGTGGTAGCATACGAAAAATGATTTTATGACGTGGATTTTTCTACCCACACGGTCACTAATGCACTGGTAAATTCTGAACACGCCGGTGTACTTTTTATTAATAAACTTTTATGTTTAGTATATAAAAACTTAATTTATTTGGAGACACAAAAATGCTTGTCATTCATATAATTTTATTTTATCAATTGATATCCTTTGACAACATCTGGTCGGATTTGAACCGCCAATGTTTGGATTACTGGCCAGAGCCTTTGCCAACTGAGCTATCAGTCATCTCTGCAAATGTGACTACGGATTGACGTTTATTTGCTAATTTTTGCAGTTGCTTGAACTACCCCAACTCTGTGCTTTGTGACTTGCTTTTTATTTTATATTTATGCTACAAGCAGAGTTAAGTAGAGGGCTCAATACCATCTTAATATGTCTCACTATCTCTAAGCTGTAAGTCTAATAAAAAATTCTTCTGATATTTTTGTAGCATATTAAATTTTCTTTAAATTGGTTTGCATTTTGTCTCTCAATGACGAAGCAACGGTTACACAAAGTTATAACAGTTTAAAGCTATTATTATTTTCAAGCTCTTAGTTTCCCCAAAAGTTTCCACTCAGTGTAATTATATGTTGTGGGAATCATTTTTGTATACTGATGAAATAAATTTTCAACCATATGCAGTGTATATAAATGGTGCAATTCGGTGAACTGGTAACGGTCTCCATATATTTATCATTTTAATAAAGAATTAGGACAGATTTACAATAACTATTATGCCCAATTGTCGAACAATAAACCAAGTACCTACAAAAACAGAAACAAAACAAATTAAATACTTTTGCTAAATCAAATGCAAAAGCAAACACTAAAACAAGCCGATTTATTGCTTGTCGCATGTAAAACGCACATATTCTTCAAAATTCTCTGCGTATAAAAACCATATCACACACTAACATGCATTTGTCTCCACACAATTGTCAAATTATTGCATAGATTATATTTATTCTTGAAGGAATTAACAGACCTTGTTGAAACTTAGCTTCAGGAAGTGAATTCTATAGGTGAAAAATTCAGTTGGAGAAGAAATGTTTGTGGCTCCTGCTGTGAAATGTTTTCCTGGGCAGTTCTGCTATTGTTTTTTAGCCATTATTAAAATTGTAAATTTCACCTGAATTATTTTATTGAATATTACATAAAATTTACTATCCTGTAATATAATTGTGCCGGCGCCCCGCCTTGCGGGTAATTTAATAATACAACGCGACTTATCCTACGCGTATTTACAATGCAACTGATAGCAGAACTGCACTACTTCCGGAAATTCATTCGCATTTGCAGTATTTACATTGGCCATAAACATATTTTCCGCATCGCACCCAACGGATTTACCTAGGACAATTTTTTTGACACGCAAATGGTACTTTTATTTAGCCCCATACACTGTAATGGGGCGTTATCCCGTATACTCTACTATGATTTTAGATTGCCCTTTGTTTACTAGTTAACCCAGTCGTAAAAGCACAAGATCCGCTCTTACCTCAGTACAGCTAAGGGTAACATCAATATAGCTTGTTTCGGCCTGCTTATTATTAAATATAATTATGTAATCATACATGCAAATCCAATTAGGAATAAACCAAACAGTTTATATGAAAATAGATATACTCTGGAAAAGAACATACACGCATGAAAATACATAAAAAAGACACACAATAGTAATATCGAAATATGTCATCAACAATAGCTAAGAAATTTCTACTAGTTTAATGCTGAATACAAATGTTTGAATGCACACCGAATGCTTAAAGCGTAAGTGTAACACAAATTCACATAGTACAGCTCTGCCCCCGGTTGCTTGAAATCAGCTGAAGCGATACGCCAGCAGGATGATGCAAGAGCAAGCGCTTCGTACTGACGAGCTGATTGAACAAGTAAGAGCCAGTTGCTTTTGGGCACCTAATTGTTCGTCAGAGCTATTGAAATCGACATACAGTTTGGCTTAAATATGGCAGTATGATTATTAAATGCCAAGGTGACACGAACTAGCCCGTTACAATATTAACTCTAAAAATACCAAAATAAAAGTTTTGAAAGCACATTTTCTCATCTTTCAGATAGCGTGAATAAAAATAGCTATTAGAACCGTTAAAACTGAACTTCAACAACTAATCGATCAAGGTGTGACAGATAAAACTATCAAATATATTAACAGTACTCCTAAAATTCTGACCTCACGAGTGTCATCAAAAAACTAAATCTAAAATCCGAGTTGTCTGTTTATTATCAGAATGTCCGTGGTATGCGCGCCAAGTTATCTGAATTTTATTTAAATGTTTTAAGTGAATCATATGACATTACAGTGAGTCCATTAAAAACCAAGAATTTATTGATAATAGGTAATAGGTATATCGTTTTGAGAAAAGACAGACCAGTTAATACCAGTGTTAAATTAGACGGTGACGGTGTTCTAATTTCCCTAAAAAAAGAATTTCGTGCCTCTGTTATGGAAATCAGTCCACTTGATAGGAAAGAAATCTGGTTATCTTTTACTATCAGTAATAAGAAATTTATTTTTTGTGCCCTTTATTTTCCACCTAGTACTGCCTACGAAAAGTTTGTGGATCACTGTGTGTTACTGGAAACGTCTGTAACCGAAAACGATGGGTCATTATTTATTTTATGCGGTGAATACAACCTGCGAAATATTCAGTGGCAAGTGAAGGAGGAATTAAATGGTTTGTCTGCTGGCCACCTTCCGAGTACAACTTATCGGCTTATATATGATATCTTTTCATAGTGTGGTCTTCGTCAGTTTAATGATATCAAAAATATAAATAATGTGACTTTGGTTTAATTTTTTTGTAATACAGGTTTGGAAATTACCAATTTTGATTTTATGAATGGTGATTACGATAATTTAAAATTATACTTATCGAATATTAATTGGGATTTATTATTTGCTAATGGTGATCTAGATACCTGTATAGGATATTTTTATGATGTATTATATTCAGATTTGGATTTGTTTGTTCCTAAAAAATGTTGTTCAAATATCACTTTTCCACAATGGTTTACTTCAGATGTAATTCGCTTAATTAAATCAAAGAAAGCAGCTCACAAGAAATTTAAGCAATCTAAAACTGAGTCAGATTATGCTGAGTTTAGTCGACTAAGGTCTTTGTGTAGAAGTGATGTTAAAAATGCTTACTCTAATTATTTAAAACGTATTGAAAATTACATTCCTAATGATATTAATTGTTTTTGGCGCTATATAAAGCAAAGGAATAATGTTATTAAGACAGTGCCACAGAGTATGTTTTATAATTATGTATGTGTTAGTGAAGGGCCTGCAATCGCTGATTTATTTTAAGTCTGTTTACAGCGAAAACAATCCAACAGCTGCTACTTTTGATTTTAAATCATCTTTTTGTATTTCATCTTATTCTGTGTCTCGTAAAGTAATTCTAAAAAGTCTTAATGAATTAAATATTAATAAAGCAGCTAGTCCTGATGTGTACATCTTATGATTCTTAAGAATTGCTGTACCGAGCTAGTTACTCCCTTATTTGTTATTTATAATAATTATGTCTCTTGATACATGTGTATTTCCTTTAGTTTGGAAGGGTTCCTATATATCTCCTATCTTTAAGAATGGACGCGTTCTGACGTCACTAACTATAGACCGATTACTATACAGTCTTTCATTTCTCAGATTTTGGATAAATTAATGAGTAAATTATTTTAGGAGCTTTTCTTGAATATCATAGTCGATTAATAGCATGGATTCTTTCCGGGTAGAAGTACGTCGACGAATTTATTTCCGTACATAAATTTTATAAATAATTGGCTTTGAAGTAGACTCTATTTACACAGATTTTAGTAAAGCTTTCGATAGAGTCAATCATGCTATACTGTTTGCTAAACTTGAGGGATGTGGTATTCATGATAGGCTGCTATCATGAATTATCTCATTTTTCAGTGGTAGATCACAACTAGTTAATGTAAATCATTTCAAATTATCAGAATTTATAGTATTTCAGGAGTACCACAAGGTTCTCATCTAGGCCCAATTCTAGTCTCTATATTCATTAATGATATATGTACTTGCTTGCGGTCACGCTTCCTTTTGTTTGCTGATGATTTAAAGATTTTTAGAATGATTACTTCTAAAGCAGATCGCAAAGGTTTACAGACTGATTTGTGCAACCTATATACTTGGTGTATTGAAAATATGCATCTAAATATTAAAAAGTTTAAAAGTATTACGTTTAGTAGGAAAAGGATCAGTACTTAATATAGCTATTACATAAATAATGATACCCTTGCTAAAGTTTATGTTATAAAGGACATAGGTGTGCCATTAGATAATTCTTTATGTTTTATTCCACACATTTGATTATACAATTTCGAAATGCATATATGGGGTTTCCAGGTTAGGCCTTTATCGAGATGTAGGCCAAGATATTTCACTTCGTTGACGTGTGTTAGCGGAGCGTTGTTTGCATAAACATTTGGTTTTATTGAGTTGAACTCGCCATTGCTTCGTCCATTGGATTATTTGATCAAGGCTCTGTTGAAGGAGTTGAGCAGCTATAACTGGACCTTCGTGTCTTGTCATGATGATCTTGTCATCTGCAAAGATGGCGGTTAGTTGTGCTGATTTGTTGGGATGTACCCAGTGTATACTAGGTATAAAATCGGGCCAAGTACACTGCCCTGTGGTACTCCTGAGTTTATTGGGTGAAGATTAGTTTGATGCTGGCCAAATTTTACTAGAAAGTATCGTTCTTCCAAATATGATCTGAGGATAATGTAAAAGGAGTGAGGAAGAATTTTCTTTAGTATGTATAGGAGGCCTGTGTGCCACACTTTGTCAAAGGCTTTGGTTTCATCAAGAAAGGCAGCTGTGTAATATTGTTTCTCCTCGAAGGCCTGATTTATATTTATAACAATTAACTTCGATTAGGTAATTGATTTTAATTTCTCCGTCGCATTTTGTGCTTATCGAATATGCAAGCGCGGCCGATGGGCTGGCGCGCCTGTGGCTTGCGATAACTCGGCTAGCATTTCCGCGAAGCTCGAGGAATTGAGGATTTCGATTTCAACTGTTCGCCTGAAAAGTTTGCGAGGCACGTTAAGTTATTTTGTGGAGATTTATTAGTGCCAAAATTTGGGATCTACTTCGCAAAATAGCCTATTTATATTGTGATGATTTGGAATATAGTGAAGATTAGTTATTCGCAATATAAGGCACAATTTCGACTGGATTTAGTTACGTTGCTGAACTAAAAAATTTGGGAGAACGAGGGGAAGTCTGAATATCAAAATCGTACAAGAAGCCGCCCAACAACTTAGTACGTATGAGCACGAGGTTTCGTTGGACGTTTTGGGTAATTTTATTGTCCATTTTCAGGGCTTTTAATTGTTACTTTTGGTCTTGTATCCTGTCGAGCTCGCACAAACTAGTCCTGCGTTTGGCCCATCAGACCGATAGCGTGATCTACTCCTCGATCCACTGGTTCATCCCCTAACCCCCAGGGTTGCAGCACGTCCTGATGGTGGGGAGCACCGACTTATCGCTGCCCTCGAGCTCTGCAGCAACTGCCGACCTCGGAATTGGATCGCCCGCGCACCGAAGATAAGGTCAGATCGCTCTTTGTTTTTTTACCATCGCACCGCATTGTTCGACGAGGACGCGATTGGAGTCGTATCATTCTGCGCAACGTTTGGTGTAACATCACAATCGTATACGATAAGAATCGCCTATCAGAATGGTGAACGCGCAGTTATCTCAAGTGAATTAGTTAATTACCTTCTATAATTGTGAAACCAATTAGCTCGCTCCAGGGTTTGTTAGATAACCGTTCGGCCCAAAGTTTGCGCGAGCTATCGTTTGGTTGAGTCCTCTATTAGGTTAGCTTACGATCGCTTGATCAAAATCAAACCAGGAACCGCGTACGGTAATCGAATCATGTACATGAGTCGCATCCCACCCAGCGGTATATTTTAAAACCTGCTCGTGTTCTCAGATTATGTAATCAGGCTACCGTTTAGCCTCTGAGTAACGCATAGTTAATAGAGCTCGATGATGTCGATCCAAAATTGTGTAGTTAAACCAATTTTCACGATGATTTGTTGCCGATAACCACGCGGGCATAAAGGTAAATCGCGTACCTCAGTCTTCATATTTCAGCTTGCTGCGAGCTGTTGGTCTGTGTTAAACCTACCGAATTCATTTGTATTTTGATTAGGTTTAGGGTTTGTATATATATTTATGTATATTAACGAATGTGGGGAATACTCATATGTACCTATTCGCTGATGTTTCTTTAGGTAGCGCATACGTCATACCCCCCTTGGGTTTAATTTAGTTTCGCCTGTTACTGTGATTGTGATTTGGGACGAACGCCGAGGGTATTGGAATAAATGGTTTTGTTGTATCGAGTGGTTTTATTTTGGTTCCGGTAGCTTGAGCATTTTGGTATCCGATGCATCAGAGACTCCAGGCTCGGAAATAAAGTTTTAGGATCCTGGCGCCCAGGACTTCCCAGCTGGTCCAGAAGAGGAAGGTCCATATTAGCCTACGACCCAGACTGAGCTCGGCCGAGCCTATTTATGTTACCATCGACGGACCAAGGTTGACAACTTCGTACAAACATCCGTGACATATTATCAACAATCCGTTGGAGTTGTTGGATTGTGGAGTGCTCTCTCCGAAAGCCGAATTGGTGATCTGGAATTATGTTATTGTCTTCTAGAATTGATATTAGTCTTTTTGCTAGGAGTTTTTCCAAGATTTTACCTAGTACAGGGAGTAGACTAATAGGTCTGTACGAGGTAACTTCATTTGGAGGTTTGCCAGGTTTAAGGATCTGTATTACTTGCGCTACTTTCCACTGCACTGGGAAGTAGCCCAGTCTCAAAACTGCATTGAAGATCATGGTTAGCATCACTAGGCCCTTGCGTGGTAATTCTTTGACTAATTTCCCAGTCATTTTGTCAAACCCTGGGGCTTTCTTGGGATTTAAGTTTTACCTGATCGTATTTTTAATTTCCTTTGCTGTAAAGCAATCCATAGGCGGAGTTAGTTGATATGGTGTTTCTAAGGACTCTTGTATTCTCTCTTCATCTGCTGGGGGGCTTTGAGTAGGTATAGGTTGGAAGACGATCTCGAGGTGTTGGGCGAGGGGTTCTGCATTTTCCGAGTCGGAGCGCGCCCATATATTGTCTGGCTTTTTCAAGGGGGGAATGGGTTGTCTTTGTATCTTTATTCTCTTTGTTGCTACCCAAAGGGAATAATTTGTGTCGCTTGTAGCACTCAGGTTATTGAGATAATCTTGGAATCCTTCGTTTTCTAAGTCTTTGATGACTGTTGACAACGAGGATACTTAGGCAGATTTGGCCTTGTTGCTGTTTGTGCACGCATATTCACTACTGTTTTGCAAAACCTTGCAGCTTGCATCGTCAGAGTGAAAGTCGAATTAAGAACGGAAAGGTCGGTTCCAGATACAAAACTACCACGCAAGCAGCCTGACTTTCTTTGAAATAGACAAAATAAGAAAAAAAAATTCTACTTGCGAGTTAAGCTCCGCTGGTCAGGTTGTTACAAACATCGCTTCATGTTTGGAAATGGAAAAAGTAGAGTGTTGCCTGATCTAGAATATGCGCGAAATGGCCTGTCATGGTTTTAATAATGTCAATCATTGCATTGCGGATACTGACGTAATCGTGTTAGCAATATCTTTCTTTCTTGTTTGAAAATCATTGGGAGTAGCTGGGGTTTAGATCCTCTATGGCTCTCCCTAAAACCAAAGGTATTTGCCTCTATATCAAATAACAGAAAAAATGGAGATGAAAAATGTATCGTCCTTCGTGGTTTTCACGCGTTTTCTGATCGTAACACAAGCTTGGCTTTCACTTGCAAAGGTAGACACTCTGCCTGGAAGACGTGAAAGGCATATAAGAAAGTAACCAGCTTTTTCACTGTCACTTCCAGTCGATTACATACAACTATCTCTGTGACATTAGCTCCTGCACGAAATTCATCTTTTTTATAAATGGCATGCGTGGAGTTACGTCGCTAATACGCCCCAATCGCCTCCAACCACTCCTAGGCACTTACCATGCATAGGGGTCACACCTCCTTCGGCACATTGGAAAAAAGGCCCGACAGGCCTAGAAACAGCTGTTGGCTCCATTCCAAAGCTCGCTTTTACCTTCGGGTCTCCCGTTATTGCTTAGGAGCTGATAGGGCAAAACCTTGTTAGTATATAAGATGCATATCTTGCTTGCAACACGCTGCTGATAGAGTTGCGGTATAGATGAAGTTATTTATTTTATTATAACCCATTCTCAAGGGGAGAAAAACTCAATCCCCAAAAGTGATCGTTAACTGGCACCCTATCACTTTTTGGGATTAAGTTTTTCTCCCGTTGAGGATGGGGTTATAATAAAATAAAATAACTTCACCTATACCGCAACCGCTATCAGCAACGGGTTGCAATCAAGATACGCGTCTTTTGTGCTGACAAGGTTTTGCCCTATTAGCGAACGATAAACGGTCTTGGTTTGCAATCAATTCGGCTAAGCAATAAACGGAGACCCGAATGTAAAAGCGAGCGTTGAAATAGAGCCAACGTCAGTTTCTAGGCCTGTCGGGCGTATTTTGCAATGTACCAAAGAAGGTGTGACCCCTATGCATGGTGAGTGCCTAGGAGTGGCTGAAGGCGAAAGACCTTTTATTAGCGATGCGCTTACGCCCACACGGAAGGAATTCTTTTACAAAAATTACTTTCATTTACGGCGGAGACGCAGGTAGTTGTGTGTGACCTCATGTAATTGAGGTACCACAGCAGGTAGAGTGGATGTACTCACCGACTGTATGTCTCAGTGGACGTTTTCCACAAAAACATTACACATCAACTTTTATATAGCTCATTGTTTCATGAACTAAGTCAGACGTTATACTTGATAAGACTTTACTAACTTCCTATAGGTATATTATGACCGTTATAGTTAAGCATTTAAACAAATTACTAATTTCCGCAATACATTAAAGCTTTTAATTTACAAAAAATTACCATTTTACATCATTCATTTAGAGAGGCTTTAATAACTACGAAAGAAAGTAGCCTAGAACGAGAGCAATACGAAATGTATTTATATCAGCATCGGAATTATTGATACGTCCAAAAATACTCGTGTATCAATAAGCAATCTCCTATCAAAACAAAGTTTGCAGTTGAAAATTTTCAGGACAGCTTTTCAATTAAATCGAAACATACTGTCACATTTTGTACTCGTAACCGGCTGTTAACTTGGCATTCAACAGACAAATATTTGAACCGAAGTAAATGTTGTATGGATAGAGTTGAAATCGATAACCAACTCGAAATAGCACTTGGTCTTCTACATATTTCGGTTTCATTTCATATTTTTGGCAATTACATGACTTTAGGGCAAAATTAAGCAACTGGCTATTAATGTGAGCAGTTGGTACATTCTTAAGAAAACGTTGAATTTAGCTATAGTGCACTAATATAAATATTCCTGACGTATTAGTCGATGACCCAGTGTTGTCCACTTTTAAGTGGATTCGATATGTTCCCCAATAAACATCATGCGGTTCATATTTGATTCATGAGCGGCGTACTGGTGTAATCCTAAATGAATATGATTAGAAATTTATTTATGAGTGAATGGGTAAACTGTAAGAATTATTTACTTTATTAAAATAATAATTAATAACGATGGATCTCAGAATGCAGATGATGACGGTAATTCTATGGTATTACTAAATTTAATGAAAGAAAGGGCGATTCTATAAGAATCGACGCAGGAAGATAATTATAAAAATCATTAGACAGAGTAGCTTCCATATGTTTACAATATTTCAATGATCAGTTAAAAGAAGAATGAAGAGAACAAAAATTCGGAAGATTTTCATTTAATAGCTTATACTATAGGTATAAACAACTTTTAATTATTATAGAATGTATTTTAAGATAATACATTAGATAGCAAGCACAGAAAGTGATGTACAGTCGTGTGCAAATAAATCTGGGACAGTGTTTTTTTCACATGTAGATTCAGTTAAGAATTTGAAGAATATTTCCATGGATTTCCTCTTATCAGAGAGAGTTACGGATTTCAGTACCTGTTAAAGTTTAATGTAACTCTTTCTGATAGCAGGAAATCCATGGAGGTATTCTTCAATTCTTAACTGAATCTGCATGCGAAAAAAACACCGTCCCAGATTTATTTGCACACGACTGTACGTTGTAGTTGTGGAAATTTTACAAGTGACCTTAGAAATAAAATTCGCTTTTAGCCTCTTTTCCTCGTTGTTCAGATTTCGCTTCCACACTATTTACTTTTTTATTGTTCATTGAAATGGTAAACAGTGTTTGACATGATCGCGTCCTCGAATGTTAAGATACATTTAACATGCATCCACTCATTTAACATGCATGCACTCGCGTCCTCGAATGTTGAGATACATTTAAAATGCATGCACTCATTTAACATGCATGCACTATAGCAACATCACACATATTCATGGTAGTCCGATTTTGATTTAGCAGTTTCTAGTAATTATTATTGATTCAAAATTATTGCCTCAATGAACAATAAACTAATGAACGCATTTCGAGGAGTAACCGTCTTAACATTTCTCACATAAATTAAAAATATGCTCGATTGTTAAGACTGGGTTACCCCTCTTAATACGTTAATTACTATTATATAACCGTACTTTCTTCGATAAAGATTTACGAATCGTTCCGTATGCTCGCTGAAACTTTGAGATTATTTGTTCATATCTTTGCTGCATGCGATATTATATCCTAGATATTTAAAATACGGTACTTTATAGGTTTGTTATTTCGTTTTTACCGTGAGACATTAAAATTGCTTATTTCTGCTACATATTCGCCTGACAAGTATAAAATCCGTTCAGCACTGAGAATTTAATACGCACAAGCAAACTTTGGTATTGTTATGAGATTGTCACAAGATGGATTCTTGTGCTTCTTTTGAGTTTCTTATCGATCTTAGCTTTTTCTTGTATTTGGCATGCCATTGTAATCTTTGTGTGCATCCACGGAACAGTCACTGAAAAATCCGTGAGGCTAAGATGGTGTAAGCAGATATGGGGCGGTGTTTATAGGAGCTTCGTTAACTTTTGAAGTTTTTTTGGATTTAGGGCATTTGTAGCGTTTCAAGCTGGACCAAGCACTTGGATTTTATTAGTTGCAAGTTTTCACACGTTGAAATAGGCAGAGCTCTGGCTTTAGGATGACGTATTTTCTTGTGAAGGACGTGCTGTTTGCGATTACCTGCAGAATGTGGAGATGGCTGCGAGGAATCTGGAAACGTTCTGGCTCATACCAGGGGAAGACGGATGTATTCCAACTTCGAGGACTATTTTTGACAAAGGACATCGATTGGCGTAGGACCTACGTTAGAGGAGCTGAGAGAAGTCCGTAACCGAACGGAACCTGCTTGAGGGTTACCCACTGAACTAACCCCTGTAGCGATGGTCTGCAGGTAATTTCGGATTAGATTAAGACAGCATATTGTGTATTTCATTCCGATATGGTGTAGCAGTAGCATTATGTATCGGGTGACCATTTATTGTGATTTTTTCTTAGGTTGGCACCTAAGAAAAAAAATCGCAACCATTTATGTTCACCCGGTACTATACTTAATTTAATCGTAGTAGGATTCGGCTGTCGTTAGGAGTTGGGAATTAGTCACGTTTAAGACACTTTGGTTCTATGAATTGTATCAATCCAGGTTTCACTTTATCAAATTATAGTTGGTTAATTCAGTTTTTTAAAGTATTTCTCACGTTAGGAGTTATTCCTGTGATTTATCACATTTTATACTATTTAAAGTTAGCTTATATTGAGTTAAATTAAATCGCTGATTTGCTAACCAAATTTTGACACTGATACCTAAACAGATCTAGGATTTAATGATTTTATATTAGGTTGCTGTCACCATGTTGGTATAATTTTTTGTTTAGTGTATGGAAAATATATGCAAACGCCTGGATGAGATACAACCCTTAAAAACGTTGTCAGTAAGAATATTTATTCTAAATTCTTAGTTTAATAAGTGACGATATACGGCGTGAATGCAACGTTCAGAAAACCGGAGAATGGGTAACGCCAGACAGAGAAAAATTAAATCAGCACATATCAAGAAGGAATGAGCATACATAAGCCGAAATAGCAAGGGACAAAGAGCCTAGTAGAAAACGCAGTCCGGGAAGGGACAGCAAGAATGAAAAGATGACCTGGAATAAACAAGCTACTAATAGTAAGAAGTAGAAGCATTTGTTAGCTATAGTTTCCCTAAAGATTTTCAAATATCGCAACGTTGCCAGAGTATATTTGATGGCCCGCCAGCTATACTCAGGGGAGACGGTGTGCAGTTCTTTAAATAATGTAGTTGCTAAATATAATGAGCGCCAACAGGTTTTTCAATTAAAACAAATATACTCAGATAGATCTAGAATTTATAAATTAATCCAGGGAGGCTATAACACAATATCTAAAATACAGACGGTAGCAGTAATGAAATCAAACAATGAATGGTATAAACAGTGCATTAGATTTATTAAACAAGGCTACATAAAGTAGCCAGTACAGTAATTCTAAAGGGCGTTTCTTACTTAACAGGTACACCCCAAATAAGGCTAACATAGCAGTGATTAGCACAATTAAATACGAAGTCGAAGATTAAACCAGTGAAATGTGCAATTACTTACTAAGAAAAGCTTCAGTTTTTGTCGCATTGCTTGCGGTACAAATATCATTACCACAGATCGTTAGAGCACATGTGCTAAAAGTGCAGTGAGGTTACAAAACTACAATTTCGAACTGGAAGTAAAGCTGTAAAGTTATTCTAGTTGCTTCTTGCTTTACAGGTAAAGTGTTTTTGAAATAATGAAAGCGTTATGTAGTGAATACAGTCAGATGTGGAGTATTATTAATTACATTTCGTAACTGATCTTGACAGTACTGGCTTCGCAAACATTCGCCCGCGCGGTATGGTCTACTGTTTATTATGACATAAATGAGAAGTGTCGTAGATGCAAACCTTTGTTAAATCGATATTTATGGATTAATAACAGTAAAATTAAGGTCGTAGATAAAATATTGTATGTAACGCGTGCTAAAAGTCGTTTATGCACGAGACATGTTATGAAACAGCCTTCGGCTTCGTTTCATAATTTTCATGTCTCGTGCATAAACGTCGACTTTTAGCACTTGTTGCATACATAGCTATTAATTAATTTATTTATTATAATAAACTGATAAGAACTATATACAGTATGTCCCCGGATTGAGTTTACAGGAGGGAACTAAATTTTATTTTTAGTTTTACATAAAAATGTTATAGGAATTATAATTCCTGCTTGGTTTGTAGAGAATTTTTAGAAAATTTTCAGTTTTTCAAAAACAAGTCGGCCTTGACAGTTGAGCAAAAATTATTTTCTTTTCCGGTAAACTACCCTTTTTGTATACAATTTATTTTGTTCTTATCATAAATAAATTAATTAAAATATCTTTCATTTTTCCAACTGCATTCCGATTGCTGTACTCGTTTTTCAACATCGTGTAATCTAGGAGGCAAATTGAGCTCGCTCGGGAACGAAGTTTCCGGGTACAAGATGTGGGGAGACGAAATATCCCCGGAACGAAATGTGGGGTACGAAATGTGGGGAACGAAATGTGGGGAACGAACTTTCCGTATCCCGTGCAAACATGTGTTTTTATAATACATGCGTTCTCCACATCATACTGGGCCAACTAAATATGAAAAGTAGTCTTTGTGATTTTAAGTCATTGCTGTTCCGATTGATATGTTTGAAGGGGATTTGTGTTACTTATACATTGAGCGTTTCATTGAGATTGATTTTATTTGCAATAGGTAAGATGTAATTACTTTTTTAATGAATTAAAAGTTTGAATTGATGATTGAAGAAATGGACGAATGGAAATATTTCAGTTTGCTTTAGTTTTGATTAAAGAGAATATTTATTAAGTTTTGCGATAGTCTGTTATACTTGAGTTTTGGAAGGGTGCACGTGAATTTAAAAGTTCTTTATGATGTGAATATCTTCTGCACATCGCGGGAGGCGGTCCCCCCACAGTATGAGCAGTAAGGAGGGTTATTTTGCAGTTCGGTGGATGTAGGTGCATGTTTTTCTTTGCATTTGATAAATGTCGGCTTAGTGGTGCAATAAGTTTTTGTATGGCCATATATTTGACATTTATGCCACCGGGATATAAGTAGAGAAGCGTTAGTGAGTTTATAGGTAAAGATTAGAAATTATATAGGAACAAATAATATAAATATTCGCGAGTTTTCAGTAAAGGAATATCTAAGACACGGAGATGTTTTATGTCCATTAAGGAGACCACCTCAAACAAATTATATGAAGGACACAACCATTTAAATCCGACAATGCTCTTTGGGGACGATTGGGAAATTTTCACAAATAATGTTAATGAATTACAGACGATTAGGCGATTTTCAAAAATAACGACAATGATCTGCTTAGAAATCCAGCAAGATAGTGTAGCGTAACAAAATAATTGACTTAAAACGCCTGTCGTGCAAAGGGACGGTCATAAACTCAAACTTGACACTAAGTGCAGTTCTAAATCTGTAAACGTCAGTGCGATTTAAAACATGAGTGATGAATAGCCTGTAACTGTCACTGCTACATATACGAACAAAAAAGTGTTCGCGAGGTGCAGTCTAGAAAGTGTGATTTGTGTCATCATACAAACAATGCAACCTAACTTGTCAAAAAGGTCAAAGTATAAATTCTAAAAACACCAGGACGGATGTCACAATCGGAGGGGCACCTGACAACCAAAGGAAGGGTTACGTAAATATCCTGATGACCCAGGTAAGCAGCAACCTGCAATCTGTAGCTACCTTGGCAGACGAAAATGCCGAAATCCAAGTAGCATCCACTGTTTCACGCGTAGAAGATGAAAGAATCAGTCAACTTTGCAAGCAAGTCGCTGAATTATCCCAGCAAGTTTCGCGGTTGAGCCGAAAAAGACAGCCGCGAAATAATAGCGCAACCCCGTATCGCTCCAGGTCGCAATCTTCGACGAGGATCTGCTGGTATAATCGGAAATTCAAAGAGAATGCCACTAAATGCACGAAACCGTGCAATTATTCAAAAAACAAAGTAAGGAGTTCTTAATAGCGGCAACTGACTCCTTGTCCAGCAATGGCCGCCTATTTCTCACAGATGTGTCAACCAAATGGCTTTTCCTTATCGACACAGGGGCGGATTAATGTGTATTGCCGAGAACATTTCTGAAAGGACGATTACGAGCTTAGTGCGGTAAATAACACGACAATTAATACATATGGACATGTAGTGTTAAATTTAGATTTTAAGCTGAGGCGAACATTTTCGTGGAAATTTGTCGTCGCAGACATCGATAAGCCGATAATAGGCGCAGATTTTCTCAGCCACTTCGGTTTACTCGTTGACATAAGAAATAAGCGCTTAATAGACAATGTAACACAGCTGAAAACAATCGGTGTAGTGCGTGAGTGTTCATCGCCCCAAATAAAAACAATTTCTGGAGACTCGGTTTTCCACCGGCTTATAGCAAAGTTCCCGGACATCGAGCGTCCGTCTGTGCTGCCCAAGGAAATAAAACACACCACGACGCATCGCATAATACCGTCAGCTGGACCTCCTGTAACATGCAGGCCTCGGAGACTCCCACAGGATAGGTTACACGCAGCCAAGAAAGAGTTCCAGTTTATGCTCAATCAAGGAATAGCTTGCCCATCCAAGAGTAATTGGTCTGCAGCACTTCACCTGGCACCCAAGAAAGACAGCGGATGGCGACCATGTGGGGATTATCGACCACTAAATGCAAGAACTCTTCCTGATTGCTATCCTGTTCCATATGTCGAGGATTTCGGTCACAATCTTTTTGGTTGCAAGGTTTTCTCGACAATCGATCTGGTGAGAGCCTTTAACCAAATCCCGGTTCACAGCGACGATATTTGCAAAACAGCAATTATAACTCTATTCAGACTGTATGAATTTCCTTTTATGACTTTTGGCTTGAAGAATACTGCCCAAACGTTTCAGCGTTTTATAGATGAGGTTACCAGAGGACGCATTTATTGCTGACCTAGTGGTAGCTTCCACATCTGAGGAACAACGCCTGGACCATCTCAGCCAACTGTTTAGCAGGCTAAGCGAATACGGAGTGCTGATCAACTCGACGAAATGTAACCTTGGCAAGATGAGCGTCAACTTCCTTGGGTACTCCATTTGCCACGAAGGAATTAAACCCCCAGAAGACCGCATCGAGGCTATAAAGCAAGTGCCCCAGCCTAAAACAATCAAAGAGCTGCGCCGTTTCTTAGGAATGCTGAACTTCTACAGAAGGTTCCTTCCTAACGCAGCAGAAGTCTTGGCTCCGTTAAATAAGCACTTGCAAGGACCTAAAGCCAAACCGAATTCAGAAATTCAGTGGAACCCTGAGTCGGAAGAAGCTTTCTCCCGCTCCAAGACAACCCTGGCGAACGCTACCCTCTTGGCGCATCCAGCACCTTCAGCCCCAACGTCAGTTATGGTGGATGCATCAGATGTTGCCATGGGAGCTGTTCTGCAGCAGAAAGTGGACGGAGCATGGCAGCCCTTAGCGTTTTTCTCGAAAAAGCTAAACACTGCCCAGAAAAAGTCTAGCGCCTACGATCGGGAACTACTGGCAGCCTATTCGGCTGTAAAGCGCTTCCACTACTTTGAAGAAGGCCGCAAGTTCGCGCTCTACACCGACCACAAACTATTAATATATGCGTTCCAACAAAAGCCAGAACGCGCCTCGCCCAGACAGTTCCGTCACCTGGACTTTATTCGACAGTTTACGACGGATATTCGCTGGAAGCCTTATCACGTGTATCTGTTGCAGGTTGTACAGCAGCTTTTCCAGGCAGCCCAATTAATTACAAAGCGCTGCAATAAGCCCAAGAATCGGATGCCGAGCTGAAGACATTCCTCCACCCTGAGGCCGTGCTAGCCTTCAAGAAGGTCTACTTCCCGGATCAGGATGTCTACTGCGATTCGACTACGAGGACACTGCGCCCTTTCGTCACGAAGCAGTTCCAACGCCCGATGTTCGACGCCCTCCACAACCTCTCTTACTCCGGAATTCGAGCCACGACGCAGTTCGTCTCCTCCAGGTTTCTATGGCCCTCTATACGCAAGGACTGCAGCCAATGGAGCAAGACGTGCGTCCCATGTCAGCGCCCGAAGATCACCAGGCATGTAGCAGCACCGATGGGGAACTTTACCACGCCTTCCTCCAGGTTCGAGCACGTGCATCTGGACCTGGTTGGGCCACTTCCTTCATCGCTAGGCAATACATACTGCCTAACATGCATCGACCGATACTCCAGATGGCCTGAAGCCATCCCAATTCCTGACATCACTACTGAAACCATGGCCAGAGCCTTCTTCAGCAGCTGGATTGCTAGGTTTGGTGTGCCTCTGAGGATCACGACAGACCGGGGCCGGCAATTTACCTCCAACCTATTCAAGGAATTAGCCAATCTCTTGGGATCACAACACCTGCAAACTACGGTATACCATCCGGCAGCTAACGGCATGATTGAACGTTTTCACCGTCAGCTAAAAGCCGCAATTTAATGCCACACAGATACCAGATGGGCAGAACACCTGCCAGCAGTTCGCCTGGGCATCCGCACAGCTATCAAGGAAGATCTCAGCGCCACCTCAGCCGAGATGGTCTACGGCGAGAACAGCCGCGTACCTGGAGAATTCTTCACTGCTACGGAGGATGTATATGCAGCCGACTTCATAACCCAGCTCAGGGAGCATTTTAACAACTGCAGCGCAGCAACATGGCCAGCGCAAAACATTCATCTTCAAAGATCTCGCAACCTCCACACATGTGTTCGTGAGAAACGATGCCTCGCGCAAGCCGCTGAAAGTTGCTTACAATGGGCCATCCCCGGTTATCTCCAAAGCAGCAAAAACCTTTAGCGTCGAAATCCGAGGCAAGCTGGCGACGATATCAATCGACAGGCTCAAACCCGCATACCTTGCAGCAGAACCGGAGCAAGAAGAACCCGTAACCAGCACCGCGACGCACACTGATGCCAAAACATTCAATCAAGCTACAACCGCCAGAAGTGGACGGCGAGTGAATTTCCCGGATTACTTCCGATTTGCATAATCTCGTGGACTAAACTACTGACGGTCATAAACTCAAACTTGACACTAAGTGCAGATCTAAATCTGTAAACGTCAGTGGAATTTAAAACGTAAGTGATGAATAGCCTGTAAATGTCAGTGCTACATATACGAACAAAAAAGTGTGATTTGTGTCGTCATACAAACTATGCAAACTAACTTGTCAAAAACGTCAAAGTATAAATTCGAAAAACATCAGGACGGATGTCACAATTGGAGAGGCACCCGACGACAAAAGGGAGGGTTACGTAAATATCCTTGTGACCCAAATGTACAGGAAGACAGCAATGACCAACCCTGGTCACAATACAGTCATAGATTCTGGAATATGAAAGAAGTACATGCAATTTTATTATCGGAAGTCATCCCAAACTTGGCGGTCACAATAGGGCGAAGGATCGGCTGGACAATGCTATTGTATCCGAAAGAATAGCCGGCGCTCCTTTCATTCAAACACTTGTTATATAAACTCGAGTAGCCTAGTTTTCGAGATCAGTTTTTCCCAGATCAGTCTTGATCACATCATTTGCGCGTGTACCACTTGCAGACATTTTGCTAAGTCAGAAACGAAAACGGGGCTACTTAGAATTCGTATTTGCATTTTGTGTAATATTAACGTGTGTACAAGTGTGTATTTGTTTATCTGTTTAAATAAAAATAAAGGAAGGTTATTGTTTTCCACAAATGTGTGTATTTTACTGAACTAAATTCTACAGTAAAAATTGCTACGCATTAACTAAATTGGCAAAATAGTAACCAAAATAGATATCAAGCACTTGCAGACAGACTCTTAGAAATTAACATAAATAAGACTCATGATTGTAGGTAATACGAATGCAAACATCAATAGCGACGTAGATAACTATAACATCTCTAAAAGAAGTGATTTAGAGGAGCCCAAAGAGAGCAACTTGATGTGGCATATACAACAACCTTTTGCATTGTGCAAATATCGTTGAATTTCTATTTATTTAGTTTTTAGCAGACTGTGCATAAAGAATGTCTAATAAAATTAAACAGTACCAATTGTGATGGCTCCATAAGTAACTCTGACAGATGCTTTTCACACTAATGAAACGGTCGTGTAATATGACTAATTACGATAGACATTTTAAGTCTATTTTTAGTAGAATTCTATATACCTAGCCCTGTTAATAGCATTTAAAAACACAAAAAGAAACGTTCGATTATTCAAATCATTTGTCAGGATAGATTAGGGTATGTTAGACCGCTCTGCTGTTTATAATGAACGTCAATTCCATTGAACCGTCTCGTCGGAAATGAATCGAGAGCTACCCGAAATAGTACTTCCAATTTAACAAAAACGTCATTCAACCATCTATTGCAACTTTTTGCGGATGCACCGCACCAGGATATGCATCCTGCGTCAACACAGAATTAATAAGAGCCTAATCAAATCTAAAATGTAACTAAAATTCCCGTGAATTTGCAGCGTTTGGAAATCAATTTTCAGAATTCGCTGTGCGAAATCACACTCGAACGAGTTAATTACGTTATGGGCGGTATCGTGCGTGTAAACAAAATTATGAATAAAAATGAGCGAATGAGTAAATATTTGTTCGAATCCGGTTTATGCACACATTAAGAACCCTGCGATCTGAAAAGTAAATATCCTGCGTCGGTATTTGAGGGGGCGAATACTGAAGAGTAGAAAAAATTAAACGGAATGAGGCGGGGAAGTTGCTGGATAAGTTGATGCTGTTCGAAAATTCTCAATCTGTGTGTGCCAGTTTAATAAGTGCATTTATACATTTAAACACCTTCTTGTAGTTCTCTAATTGAAAGCTAATTTACAGAGCGGAAAACAGCCGCTTGCGAAAAGAAAAGGTTGTTTCAACAATTGCAGACATTTTAGTGGCTGCTGTTTTGTAAGTACAATGCGCCCTTTGTAAAAAAAGAAATAAATAGTCAGTAGTTGGTATTGGGGCAGCTTTTATAGTATAAATACATTTCCTTTAACGTCGTATTACCAAAGCACAACAGCTCGATTAAAATTAGAGCGTAAATACACGCACACTGCGTGTTAATGAGTCCGAATTCCAGAGAGGCCGCTTAAAAGTTATGACAAATTAAATGCTGCTAATAATACTACATAATCCATATTGTTACACGATTATTAAAATTCCCAAATGACAGTAATGGAGACTAAATAGGGAAATTTCAAGCAATATTGCAGGAATTATTGATGGCAGTTGGAAATTTGAAGACAAAGTTAGCTAATTCTGAAACTACTACAAAACAAGAAAATCCATATAAGGAAGAAGGAATTGATTTAGCTAAAAATAACTATAGCTTCTCTGTAAAGTTTTAGCAAAATGGAAAAAAAACATAAATCATTCATTTCAAAGATATCCCTGATCAAGGAATTAAAGATAGCAATTCGTTTTTAAAACGTTTAGATTTAGTAGGATGGTATTTTGTTCGCATTATCTGTTTGTTTTACTTATTACTGTCAGAATTATTATAAGTGACTCAGAAGAAAGAGATTACTTCTAAAAGTTACTATAAATTTTACTTTAAAAAAGGTAAAAATATTTTAAAGAAAGAAAAACCTGAAATCAATTATTTTGGAATGCATGCTAATTACTTTTTACTATGAAACAATGTCTACATATTGTATGTAAACAAAAAACATGTGTGGGAACAAAACACCAGCCGACTAAATCTAGAGATCCTGTATATAGTTTACTAAGAGTTGGGCAAACAGCCTCATTTGACAAGCAATTTTGATCCAAATTAGATATTTGACATAAGTCGAACAAAGAGGTTATTGGAACCAATCTTGCTAACTTGCTTTTGATGGGAGAGTTTTCAGAATATTGATCATTCTTAGAATCTCCAGAACCGACTATTAGGAATATACGCCCAATTTAGTTAAAATTTAGATTTGCATATGCGATACTTTCGGTCGTAATATGTTACAAAATATGTAAAAAAGGCACTTTTATCACACATGCCTTGTAAAAAGTGCTCCAAACCAATCAAAATGTATCCCGCTGTTTGCTCAACTCTTAGTAACCTATGTACAGGGACTCTAACTAAATCTAAACGTTTGAAAAACGAATTGTCATCTTTAATTCTTTGATCAAGAATACCTTTGATATGAATGATTTTAGGACATATGTTCATTAGAGTTTTTCTCTTATTTTTTAATGACGAATAACGCCCTTATATTTGTTCTGTGAAATTTTGAAACACCCTTTATAATGCAATTGTAATAAACGTAGTTTGGTCTTCCTTGTATTTTATTTTTTACGTATTAGTACGCCCTGTATATAAAATAATGTGAATCTTACTTTTTTGATAAGAAAATTTTTTCCTTTAAATTCAGAAATGTTCTTTTCCAATGCTCAATCCGAAAAACACTGTAGAAGTCGACTTAAAAACATAACATTTTTGGCAAAGTTTACAGGAATGTTCTATCCAACAAAATTTAGAAATGTCAAATCCAGGAACCATTTTTTGAGTTCCCAGAAGACTGCAAAAAAACTAATAGAAAAAACATTGACCACATATACAATGTAGTACCTTATTATTTGTAAATGTTATTTTTTAATGTAGAACTAAAAATGTATTTGTTAAAAGAAGGCATATGAAAAACGTGTAGTTGTGTGTATGTTAATTATAGGAAATGCAGTTGTTAATTTTATTGCTATACAATGTAACGGACCAAAAATGCTATTCGGATTTCTGCACATTATTACTGTTAATTTGGCAACTTTGAACGTCGTTATGTATATGCTGTTGCCTATGTAGTTTTCGATACTTTTTGAATTTACAGTTAGCATCATTTTCTTAAGCTTTTAATATACAACTTTCGTACAGTTTTTCACAGTCTTAAATCTGGTGCTCTTAATGGATTGCTGAATTGTTGCACCCGTCTCATTACACCAGGATAGTATTTGGAAGTAAACGCGTGTTGGTCGCCCGAAGTCGTATGTATAAGACCCATCTTTATGTGATCGAAATTTTCATGCCTGTCTTTCTTTCTTTCTCAAAGTAAGCCCTAACATCCGTCAAGTTATCATCGACTGTTGAAAAAACGTTCAGTTGTTGTTTCCGAAATCTGTTGGACCCCAAATTTCGCGCTTTAATAAACACGCCGCCTGGTAACACGCATTCACTACGACATATTGAGATTTCTGCTGATTTTTCGATGTAAAGGTCGACGATAGAAGATCAGGGTTTTTCCACATTTTTAGTAGCCGAGGACGCAATTACTAACCACCCTTGTGTGTACTGCTGCGATTGGAGTCGCATAACTTGTCCAATGGCGTTAGTCGTAAAGATAACTTATTATTGGTTGTGTACCAGTTCCAATTATTTGTAACTTTTTAAAGAGCAAATTATAGCCTGTTTACCAATTTTATTTGCTTTGTAAATATATTCACTTTATACTTTACATTCTAATTGTCAAGAATAGTAAACGGCATTTCAGTGATATATGCGCGCCACCAGGCGATTGTATCAAGAATGTGTTTTTTAACGTGATAAACCATACGCTATTTATAAATGCGTCATATTTCGGTGAGACCTTGTTGAAAACTGTCAGCAAATCATTTTAGTATGTAGTTTAGAATGCTAGTTGATGATTTTTTAATTAGATTTTACGTGCTTACATGACCCCGTATACATTGTATATTGAATCTTCCGTAATAATTTGTATTAATAGTTTAAATGCTGGATTTATTTTAAATGCCACGAACCTAGCGTCTTTTGTGTAATAATTATTCGAAGCTAAACGGTGTAATTTACATGTTACCTTTATTTTATTTATCTTTAGTTGAATTCAATGAATGTTTAGCTATTTGAGCGTATTTAATTGCATTTTGTAATATGTTTTCGTGTTGAAACACAATTATTGTTCGAAAATCAATCAGTACCTCTTGAATGCTTACTTATTCCAGTTGTGTTAAATGTCACTGAGTTTGTGTATTTTCAGTTGAAGTTTTAATATTGTTTGAAATTTATATTCGTATTGGTAACTAAGCAAGCCACATGAGCATGTGTGTGTGCAAGCTTGTAGTGTGATAATGCATTACTGATTTTTTTAGTGATAGGCTTGATAGAAGCAGCAAGGAACGAAATCCTCTTCATAAAAATAGAAGCTACTTGAAAATTAAATAGTCATTATTTTCCGTTAGGTTTCTTAGAATTTAAGGTGTCAAAATTATTCGATATATGTATAGGTTTTTTCTTTCACATTCTGTTGCAAGTTAAAAAAACTGAAATTTATATAGCACAGAAATCCCTAACCGTTCTATGTTCAATTAAATATGCTATTAGAAAACCGGACGTGACGATTGGAGCCTAACTTCCTTAACCGCTGAACGTTTCAATAATAAGCAACATGGCGCGCGTGTGAGGAAGTGTAGTCGATCGCTTGCTGTATTATTCTGTATTATAGCCAACTACTTTCAACAAAATAGTATAGAGTGACAAATCGAGTTATTTACGAGTTTGCAATTGTGACTGTGACTGTGTTGGTCACCATCTGTCAAAAATAAAGAGATTGGAGCATCATCAGTGAATAAAAACCATTATGAACCTTAAGTACGACACGCGCTCCACGAGCAAGAAAAATGAAGGCGGAGATACTCCGAAAACAAGTTCCCAGGAAGTAGACAAATTAGATCTCCTAATACAGCAGTCCGCTACTACTCAAAACATGATAGCTGAAATTAATGGCAAAATAGACAGTATGCCTAAGCAACTTAATGAACTTGCCAGCAATCACAGAAACATGACGAAAAAATACAACTACATGAAGATAAGATAGACCGCTTAGAGCAGTATTCAAGGCGCAACAATATCCGCATCTTTGGAATCGCAGAAAAATCTCCAGAAACTACCGATACATTAGTTATTCAGCTCATTCAAAACCATTTAAATATAAATATTCCAACTGGAGGATTTAGAAAGAACGCATCGTGTTGGTATCGCTACAACAAGAATTCCCAGGCCGATAATAGTAAAATTTGTAACGTATCGCCTGTGGAAGATTTAACAAAACACAGGCAAGAAATGCTACTTGAGGCGAAAAAACAATATGATCCTAAAGCGTTTGGACAACGGATGGGCGAATCTTTTTGATAGATAACAGAAAAAAGGTACTCTATCAAAACGCCTCCAACAAATAAGTGAGTGATTAGTTAAATTTTCCTATTTTACAAACTTTAATTATTTTATGGCTTTACTTTACTGCTATAAAAATATATTTGTTTCTTTCATATACTCATTATAAAAGCAATGCCAGTGTATTTGTATTTATATTTTTTCTCCTGATTGTTATTATCAGCGATATAATATATATTATTTTTTCTTGAACCTGGCACTACCTACTTAGTACCCAGAAATTAGTTCTTATTTCTACAAATGTAAATTATTTTACAACTATTGCTATAAAAGAATTAATCTTTCGTTCATGCTCATTACAATAGCAAATGGTTGTGCAAAAAATCCTCTGCTTATTGTAATTATTCTATTTATATAATTTTTCTTTATTTATTAAAATTTTTGTAACACTGGTGCTTAGTATATACATTGCAGTGGGCAATCGGCGCACACTTTGAATTACCTGCGCTCGTCAAATTGCTACATGGTTTGCCTTAAAATTGCACCATATAAATGCAAGATCATTGTTAAATGGATATTCCGAGTTTTTGGATTATTTTAGAAACAAAAATCTAGATTTAATAGCATTTCAGAAACCTGGTTAAACGCAAATATACCTGACCATACAATATTACTACACAATTATAAAATTTTGCGAAGAGACAGAAATGGAAGGGGGGGAGGTGTTGCTTTTTATTATAAAAACACATGGAGAGTAGCTAAAATTAACATAGATATAAATACAAAAACGTTCGAATTTTTAACAATTACAATGCAAATTAATAAACCCTGCTTTTAGTAACGGTTATATATAGACCCTGTTCGAAGTACGACTATGCCGCTTTTTCAAAGAATTTGAAATATTTATCATGCTAATTACTATTTCAGACAATATTATATGCATTGGAGATCTGAATTTGATCTGCTAATTACTAGTAGGCCGTGTGTTCTGCAGTACTTGATTGTTGGAATCTTTCAATATTAAACAGATTGTTAAGGAACCCACTAGAATTGCAGACTCATCAATCACTCTGCGGGACCACATATTGACTCCTAAACCTGAATTAGTCAAAACTGCTACTGTGATCTTAATCACAATATATCTGACCACGGAATTTTACTTTCTGAGCTTAATATAACGACCCAATCAGGGCGGATCCCCAATCCAGCGGCCGGAGATTATAAAATACAGATCACACATTACTAATCATGAAAATTTTCTCACTCATCTTCAAAGCATTGATTGGCAAATTTTTTATAGATATGATAACGTAAATGACAAAATATCATTTTTTAGTAGTCAAATATTAGCAATATATAATATTCATGCTCCTATAAAAATTGTTCGTGTCTCGAAAAAACCCGCACCATGGCTTACAGAAAATTTAAAATTTATGATGAAGCTCAGAGATAAAGCTCTCCAAAGGTTTCAAAGTAGTAAACTTAGTGCGCATTGGGATTATTATAAATCACTACGTAATTTAGTTACAAATTCCGTACTCCGAGAAAAAAGAGCCTACATGGAATTTGCAATTAATAATAACACAAATAGAAAAAAAAACAAACATATTTCACCAGTTATCTAAACTAGGATTAGGTCATAAAAAAAAGACAGGAACTCTACTAGTTAACCTGCAAAACGTAAATAAAATCAACGATTTTTTATAAATTCCTCCCAGTCACTTATTAGTACAAACAACGATCTAGTAGAATTTTACTCTACCAACAAATTCGAGTCAGTTACAGAAATTTTTGATTTTACTATGACAGATGAAAATACAATAATAAAAATAATAAAATCAATAAAATCAAATGCCTGTGGACATGATGAAATTTCCTTGGAATTAATTATAGCAGCGTGTCCTATAATATTGCCTCATTTAACCCATTTATTTAATTTCTGTATAGAACACGCTGTATTCCCAGATATGTGGAAAACCTCAATGGTTCATCCACTTTCAAAAATATCGCCTCTAAAAGAATTTAAAGATTTAAGACCCGTTAGCATTCTTCCTGTGCTTTCTAAAATATTTGAAAAAATATTAAATAACCAAATCCAAGTTTATCTTCAAAAGTTTGAATTACTTCCGAATTTAC
>OW679195.1:30792947-30812745 GCA_940337035.1 Agriotes lineatus | reverse complement strand
TAGCTGTGAAAGATTGTTCGTTGGTGGGCATATCAGCTGTAAAGAGGAGGTATAAAAGGGGTCCCAGGACACTGCCCTGCGGTACACCAGAGCTGATTGGGTGAAGTTCTGTTTGCAGTTGCTCATACTTTACCTGAAAATATATATTTTCTAGGTAGGATTTTAGGATGATGTAATATGAGTGAGGCAGTGAGTTCTTTAATTTCTAAAGAAGGCCAGCGTGCCATACTTTATCAAATGCCTGACTTTCATCAAGGAAAGCTGCCGTGCAGTACAGTTTTTTCTCGAGGGATTGGTTTACATAGTCGAGTAAACGATGAACCTTCTGTATGGGCTGGTGTCTCTTTCTAAAACCAAATTGATGTGCTGGAATTAGATTCATATCTTCTATAATGGGCATGAGCTTCTTGACAAGTAGTTTTTCAAGTAGTTTGCCTATAATAGGTAATAGACTGATTGGTCTATACGAGGCAGCATTGTTTGGTGGTTTTCTTGGCTTAAGGATCATAACTACTTGGGCAACCTTCCATTGCACAGGGAAATTCCCCAGTTTCAGGACTGCATTATAGAGAATTGTAAGGAGAACTATGCCTTTTCTAGGAAATTCTTAATTATCTGACCTGTTATTAAATCGAAGCCAGGAGCCTTTTTGGGGTGTAAGTTTGTTTTGATCATATGTTCGACTTCCTTGACGGTGATCAAGTCTGGTAGCGGTGACATCTGATATCTGGCTTCTAAGTAGTTTTTTTTGTTTCAGACTCTTCTTCTGCTGTTATGGACGAAGGCAAATGTTGAAACACATTTTCTAAATGTTGAGCGAATACTTCTGCTTTATCCAAATTCGTACGTTCCCAGCTATTATCTTCTTTACGCAAAGGATTCTTCTACTGGCTTTCCATAAATCATAGTTTTTGCTTTCAGTTGAGCTTAAACCTTCAAGGTATTCCTGAAAGCTTTTGTTTTTTAATTCTTTGATTAAGGTTTTCAGTACAGCGGAAGCTTGATTGTGTCGTGTTTTATCAGATGGATATCTATTATTTTGCGAGATTCTACTGAGCCTCCTTTTTTAGCAATTTTTTTCTTGATTTCTATTGGACAGCATTCTTGCATTATTTTTGGTGGAATTTCAAGTGTAGCCTCCCATGCCGGCTCTTGAATCGTTTGGGTTAGATTCATCGCCGCTGATTCTAGATCTTCGATGGTATTTAGTGGTATTTTCATATTTAATTTATTTTCCAATAAGTATCTAAAGTAATTCCAGTCTGTTTTGTTATTAAACAATTTAGCTGGATTTTCTTTTTTAATAATTGTAGCACTAACTACGGGGAGAGATCTAAGCATGATGCGATATCTTGATACCCTGGCGGAATACCCTTTGTAACAAAAAAATTCCAGCAGATCTGGGTTTTTATTCACGTCAGTACGTAGGTTCATAGGTAGATAAGTAATTTAAGTGTAATTCTTGTATGATCTTGTACAATACTCTGCTTCTTCCTGGTGGAGCAACCCCCGAAAACCTCAACTTGTATTTTTGGCATTGTAGTCTCATTTTGCGGACTGTACGCTGCAGAAAGAGTGAGCGGACCATGCCAGTGTTCTATTTCAACACTTGTAGCTTGTAGAAAGTCTTTCTTGAGATTAGGTAGCTCGTGCTGTTTGATACCTCGCCTGATCAATATTGCAGTTCCACCCCTACCTGGTTGATCAGCATCAGGATGCTCTGTGGAGTAGATGTGATAATTTTGTATTTTGAAGTGACTTGTGCTGGTGAAATGATTTTCTGAGACTAGTAGAATATCTAAATTGTGTTGTATTAAGAACATTTCAACTTCTTGCTTGTGCTTTGAGAGTCCATTGACATTCCAGTGAGCAATTTTATACAACGGAGCCATTTTTTATTTCTTTGACATTTCCTCTCTCAGGAGCCTGATCTGCATTAAGTCATTTATAGTTTGCTGTTGTGCTAATATCGTTTGTTGCATTGAGATTATAAAAGAAGTTAGGTCGCCTGTGTATTGGCCTAGGAGTTGGCTAATTGTTTGGTTAGAGTGGAAGCTTGTTGTAGCCTGAGCATAGGAAAGGAATTTTTTGGCTGTTGTGAATTTTGGGGTGTATGGGTTTGATTTTGAAAATTGGTTAGGGTTTGACTTGGGTAAGAAGTTTGTTGTTTTGGAAAAGGTTGATTATGTACCATTTTGGATTTCGCTGTTGACTGAAAAGACTGTTGTGGATTTTAGACAGTGAATATTTTGCCAGCTTGAGTCGGGTTCCTTCTGCATAGAATGTTCAAATAGACCTTACAGTCTTTATAATTTGCTGGGTGCGCACCATTGCATAACACACATTTTGCTGGTTTACCGTCATTGCGGTTTTTTGTGCAGGTGCGATAGTCGTGTAATTCTGCGCATTTAACACATCGAGCTGGTCTAGTGCACCTGTTCCTCGTGTAGCCATAACATTGGCAATTTTTGCACTGCGGTGTGACGTTAGCACCGGCCGAAATCGTATTTTTACGCATTGGAATGCGTTCGAATTTGACCGCCGCCAAAACTTCGTCATAATTCAAGGATAACATCGCAAAGCGCGAGGCTCGAGTTTATGTGAGGAAACCATCAAGGTGCGCAGGGGTCACGAGCCGTCGTCGTTAAGCGCATCCCTGCCTAAAATCCTGCACAAATTACGGCTTTGGGTAATGTATAAATACAGGTAGCGTACGTTGTGACCAGTGTTGCCAACTTGGTGGAATTTTCACTAAATCTGGTGGATTGAGAGCACCATCTAGTGGCGAAATTTGTTAGTTAGTGGTATAGTGGAAAATCTAGTAGAATGGAGTTTTTAATTTCAAGTACAAATATATGAGTGACAAATTTAAAAATGGGTATATTTTGATTATAAGTAGATTTATTTCAAAAGTTTTATAACAATTTAAAAAATTATCGATATGCCCTCTATTATCGAGCGGCAGAACTATAACTGCTATATTATCACAGAATAAACACCTAACGGACTTATTCTGTGATATTATGTTAGAATGATTGCCGGCAAGCGCTTATAAATTCGAGCTGGACTTTTTTCAAATTGTTTATTAGAAAATCGGGAGAGCCTCTAGCATTTTTCGTAGCCCAAGGTTATAAAAGAGAGACCACAACGCTTTGACGTTAGATATCGATTTTTATATTATTATTTAAATACATATTTTTGCACAAAAGGCCTAACTTTGTATCCGGCCGGGGCAAGTTGAGCATTGTATCGCCAGATGCAAGCGTATAAAGCACAAGCCTCTGCACCGCAAGGTAAGATGAGGTTATCGATAATACAATACATATTTTTGTATTTTTGTTATTGTTTATTATTCTGTATTTTTTTATTTTATTCATATTATATCACTGTTTATGATACATTTACTATTTTGTATAATAAAACAATATTTAAAAAATATGTAGTTTATTTTACTTTACTTGGAAAAAAGTTAGTTGAATTCTGGTGGATTTTGTTCTCCCATTTCGTGGAACTGAATTTCCCAGGGTTGGCAACACTGGTTGTGACTAGGGCTTGCGTCCAGCGATCCGAACCAGCTTCCTGCTTGGGGCCCCCTGGGGCCCAAACCCTGGTGCTGCCCGAAATACCTTTTGACTTTCAGTCTTCGAACCAATCTTTCCCAGAAATTCCCGAATTCCTGTTGGCTCATTGATTTAAATGCCTGTGGTCTCCACCGATCCGGTTCAAAAGCTATCTTGTCTAAAACTCAGACGTGGTTCGTTGATGTTATACGCCTGTCTGGGGTTTGGATACTTTTTCTCTTCGAATCCGACGTTGTCTAAAACTCAGACGTGGTTCGTTGATCTTATACGCCTGTCTGGGGTTTGGATACCTTTTTCCTTCGCATTCGACGTTGTCTAAAACTCGTGGCTCGTTGATCTTATACGCCTGTTAAGAGTTTTAGGCCTCCTTGAAACCGTTTCCAGAAGACATTCACGCAATCCAATTAAAAAGAGAGGCCCCCAGGTCTTTACACAAACCTGAACCATTTGTGAGGTTAGGTGCCCGCAACGAAACTCCGTAATTAACGTACCCGTAAAGATTCAGAGCTTCACTCACCTGGAGGAATCTCGTTCTGTAGATTTTCTAAGCCTTCCGCAGTGCGCCAGTTCACAGCATATAATCTTCCTGAGATCTAAGCCGAAAATTCATGTAATTTAAAGGGGGTCTTACTCACCTTGTGTAACGTAACTAACCAGCTCCCAGTTACTATCTAGAAGACCCTTGAATTTAAGTAAAAGCTTTAAAACGTAAATTTGGCTTGGAAGTCATTAGCCGGCACCGATAATATTTAATTCTGCCGTTTTTCACTTGTCACACGAGATTTTACGGGCACTGCAGAATAGCTTCGACGCAACGGGATTACGCCCTACATCAAGTTCGATCACAACACCCCAGAAATAAAAGAAAATATAACCTTATTTAATGCACACGATAAATGTAAACAAACTTAACCTAGTTTCTCTGTTTCCAGTTTAGCCGGGTAGCGGACGCTTTCGCCAACTACGATCCAGAGCCAGTGTATGTAGGAGAGTACCGCCACGTCCGCCATGTTTATTCCTCTGACATATGCGTCACTTTGAGGTTTGTAGCACAATTACGTCAACGTGACGTTTGTTGGCAATCAAAAACTTTACTTAAAATTGGCAAGACTGTAAGTCTATGTCAAATTCGAGGTTAGCAGGTTAGGTTTTGCGTCAGTTTTGACACAAAGCGACGCAAAACATAACCTGCTAACCTCGAATTTGACATAGACTTACAGTCTTGCCAAATTCAAGTAAAATTTTAGACATAACTCAATCAGTTATTGCTGATGGGAACAAAAATGGCGGCGATAGTGGCATTTTCACGGATCAAAGAATGGCGGTACTCTCTGTATCTACTGGCTCTGCTACGATCTTCCTCGTTCTACGACCGAAGTATTGTGGGTTGCCTAACCCAGTAGGCGCTAACCTGCCCAGGAAAGGCGTTAAAATCCAGTTATTTTATTTAAAAATACATGAAATATTTTAGTTATTATTTTAAACTGTAAATAGGTATATAAAATAAACCGCTTTATTTGATGCGTACTTGATTATATATTCGAGTTAACCAGACTGAACCCTGGTATCTGCCTATCCGGTTGTAAAAAGTCTCATTAGAACATTAAAAGTGGTAATTATTTAAGCCTGAAAAGAATAAGTAGTTACCAATTAAAATCTAAGAATAATAATACTTAATAAACAATAATTAGTATGTGCTGACCGTTTTAACGGTATCTGCGTTTTTTTAGGGGTTCCTCAAATTCCACAATTGCATTTTCCATGTTTTTTATTTTAAAGATATCTTTGTTATTTATATTTCGCTGGATGTGAATGAAGAAGAGATTTTTCTTTTGTTTGGTTTAACGATTTATAACATTCATGATATTTACTACTTTATGTCCTTCCTTTAGTAGTACTTTCTTAATTAGTTCAACATTGGTAGAATGGTGCATATGCTTTAACACAACTCTGAAAGTCTTTTCTTCTTCAAGGCTATATGTATGCTTAGCCATTTTATTTTTATCCAGAACCTTCCTTAATTTTTTATAATCTTCTACTTTTTTCACTTGGAGCTTAACTTTAGTAGAGAGTTTAATGCTGTAACATAGTGAATTATGAATGGAAGAAGTTGAATAGCCTTTTCTGTAGTAGGTTGGCTGGAAGTTTGCTCTGTTTCGTCGCGTTTTGTCAGAGCCTCGAACCTATTTACGATAGATATTTCAGAGTTTGTCTGCTTCCTTTTTTGTGAGGAAGGACAGCTACTCTTCCTTTTTTTTGTAGCGTGGTCTTATTTCTTGAAAATCATTTATTACTCCAGATTTATCAGTAGCAGTTGACATAGTGTCATCGTTGGGGATTGAGTTTTTTGTCAATTGTTGTGATATGTTTGATACGTCATCTGCTGGTGACAGCGACTGCGAAATTAAATAACCGGTGGTTGTCGGTGCTACACTGTTTGTTGAGCTTTGTTGAATAGGGTTTGAATCCCACATGGGTCAATAATAAGGTTGGTTGATTTGTGGTGTATTCCATTGGTGTATAAAATACTGTTGAGAATTTTGCCACTGCATTACTTGTGGTGGTTGAGCTTGAATTTGCCATTGCATTTGAGTTATACATCATAGGGATGTTGTTATTTGTTGGCTGTTGCGATTAGTAGGTGTTTGGATTTGCCAGAAAACCGGTATTATTGTTGTACACAATAATAATTTGTTTTGTTAGAAATTTAAAAGATTTTTAAATTTACCAGAATTACAACTGGAACTAGAAGATAATGCGCACTGGCCCGATATCGCGCCTGAACTTGGACTGAGTTATCACTCACGAATTTTAATATGTCTGAACTCTTTGCTGTTCAAACGTAAACTGTACATAAAACTACAAACATGTTTCATTGTATCACGTATTACGCACTCTGATTATTTAGTGAGAGCTGAAAATTAATTCGAAAAACTAAAATCCATATGTCCTATTATGCTTAATATTCCTCATGACTAAGATAAACGAAGGCATCCATATTTTTACGTCACTGGTGCGGTAACGCAATGATTTGATACTCTTTTCCAGATTACCGAAGTTTATAAAGTCTAACTTCCGTTTTGCCTAAAATATCAAATCAATAAATCTTGCTGCAACGAACCGTAGTTTGAAAGAAATACGGATCACTTCGTTAAAATTTAAAAGCTATTGCAGCTTTTACAGCAAAACGATTCAGCATATTTCACAAACTTTCGGAATGTTAAAAATTCAGCAGGTCATAACTCACTCAGCAAGATCCATTTCTTCCCGGAAAGTTTCTGTTTTACATTTAAAATTAGTGAAATGAGTTCGCGGTCTTAATTAATGTACGGTAAAACACCTGCGGTTGCTGAGCGCCTACTTGATTAATCGGAAATTTCAATTGTTTTGTCTCTTTGAAAGCGGTCGGATCAGTCAGATTGATGCCAGTTGCTATAAATGCTCCCCGAGTCCTCTTACTCCATTATTCTGCCCGGTTTATACTTTCCTCTTGTAATATTAGGTATTTAATATTCGAAAAGGTACTTGAGACGGGGTTTTGCTCGCTATATGTTTTAATGAGAATGTTTTTCGTTAATGTAAGAGGTGGCTTAAGAATCCAATTTATATAATGAGAGCGTCTCCAGGAGGTCGTTGAACAGACTGACAAAGATTAAGAAATTTATGCCCCTGTTTATTTTTTACCGCTCCTTTGGAAGCTCAATAATTCGCACACACAAAGTTCTGGTTTATCTTCTCGGCCGTACTGATATGAACGCAAACAAATTTTATTAACGCATTGCCTCGGAAATTTACAAAATGTAGAATTTTCCATCTCGCTACTAAAATATAAGTTTATAAATTACAACGTATCCGGCGAAGTTTTTGATGGAGAAGTTCTTCGCATGTTAGCTTAAGTTCTCAGGTTGTTTGCATGAATTTTTCAATATTTGAGTTTAAAGCGTTGGAGGGTGTAATTAACTCAGAAAGGAAGCGGCGAGTAGTATGCATAAAACAAACTCCATGTTTTATCAAATCATGTGCTAATAGATCTTAAATCTCGATATTTGGTGCTATTTTCCAGTTCTGCTAATTTCATTCTCATTTTTTGGAAACTATTGTTTATGTTGTATGCTGTAGCTATTGAATATTCAGAATTAGGTGCCTAACCAAGCCGCAGTCTCAACCTGTTGCTGCTATGTGAGGCAGATGTTACGTCACTCTGACTGAGATCTTATAAATACGCACACGCGGTCGACTTCTCGCCCGGAGCTGGTCGTGAATTAAACTAAAGGCTCTAACAAAAATTATTTATAAAAATACCGATCACCAAGTAACACCAAATGAAGCCTTTAATCCCCGAAAGCTGCATGCAACAAACAAAAAGTTAAATAAAGCTTCCACTATTTTAGGAAATAGTGAATGCAACATGTTTTTAGAAAGTAAGGGTTGAACGTTGCCAAAGACAGTTACTATTATCAAAGTATCAATTCAACAATTACTAATATCCGTTAGAGGTACACACTCTCCTACCTGTGGAGTACATTACACACTTCCTGACCACTGCTTCTGAGCTGCAACTTTTGAATTTAGCGATTTCCCGCATTTAGATTTCAAGATCAACGTTTTCCCGCATATTTTAGTTTTAATATTGGTAATTACGCCCTCTCTTTTCGAATTCAAATATCGACGCTTCCCACTCGCTTTAATACAGTCCAGTTGTTATCGCACGACCGCTTTCCGCTTGTTATAATATAGTACAGTTCTGATCGTACGGTATACCGTTTTTTGGCTCGAAGAAGCTAGGGTAATGTTGTGTTAGACGTACTTGCCTTTCCCCTTTGCCATTTATCCAGACAATTGACCACGTGTTTGTTCACCTGTATATTTTTGGGCTCTCAAGCCCGGCATGTCTTCAGTTTCATGAGAGCCTCGTTTCCGCCTTCAAAGAATCAAGTGATATTGGTAGTGCGATTGCGGCCACTGACGGTTTCTTAAACTCGTCAGTGAGGCGCCTTATTTAGACTTCCATTGTAATTGAACTTGTGAAATAGCTGGAAGCAGTTTTCCTCTGTATATTGACCGGCAGTTCCTCGCTGTATTGCATTGTTCGTCGCATGTGACAATTTCTGCCTGTCTCGTCGAAATGAGTGCTCGTTTATCAATATGGAAGTTTTTGCAGTAATTATAGCCGAGAACTCGTATCGAGGACTTGGAAGCTTTATAATCGTCCTGGACGGATAATAACTGAAATTCCCAATCGTGCTAGTTTTTCTTAACGGAGTGTGATGTGTCGTAAAACTTGCCAGTCTTTTACGTACTTGGTTGTTCGCCCCTTCAGGAGATATCAACTAATGTACAAACCCTTGACAGACGGCAACCCCTGGTCGTGAAGGCTTCGTTCCGCATTTCTTCAGCATCGGCTTCAGCGGCTTCGTTGGACTTCAAGCAATTGTTGCTGAACCCCTCAAAGGTACTGTGTCATTTGTAGTAATTTTAAAGTGCACAATGTGCAGTGAAGCGGTCATTTATATGAAGAAGTGTCGCCATTTTTTACGTAACGTAGTTGTTGTCATTTAAAATTAAGAGTTAATAGTTTTTACCATCATTAAGTCAGCTTTGATTATTTGCAGTCCAGTTTTACTGTCTGTAATTAGATTAATCGTTGCGTAATTAATAATACTAACCTCTCCGGTTTCATTTAAGTTAATGTCAAATGTTTACATGCACGTTTATATATTTTATCTTAGGGTAGTTGTGCTTTCCTTTATTACATTTATGACGATTTCATGGGAATTTGTATTATGTGATGTGTTTCTTTTGTAAAGGGGGTTTAGAGCTGTAAAAGATTTCAAGTAAAGGTAAGTTCAGCGGGGCTGTTCGAGGGCCGTGCCAAGGCGGGGTTTGAAAGGTTAGTTCACGGTTTTCATTTTTTCAGTGAGATAAACTTTATTTTCTCGATTAGAGAAGTGGTGGCGTCTAAGGCATTTAACATCATTATTTCGTTTAATAAGCCGTTGTTTATCTTGTAATGAACCACGCCATCTCCCTGAATGTAGTCTGCAACTTTTGTTACAGCTCATCGTTGGGACAACGGGTATGTTTTCATTGCAACCAAACCGTTTAGTATTTTGGATGTCAACTTAACATCGTAAAATCGAGTTATCCCTGTAACAAACTGCCGTAAAGGTCGTTTTAGCGTGCAGCAAATTGGCGCCCGTGACGTGTGGTCTAGTTTTTGTCGTAATACCGATTTCAACTGTAACATGCTGTTGACCGTTGGAATCTTCTTAAATAGAGTACAACTAACGGGGACGTTTGTGGGCCGAATAGATGCGCTATTGCACCCTTAGCGGAGTTTTTCACAAGGTACGATGTACAATCGAGCCGGTGGAATCTATTAACAATAAGTCATTCACTGTTTTTGTGAATTTACGACAAATTGAGAATTAAATGCAGCCTAATTGTGGGGTAATTAAGAGTTCGTTGCCGATCAATTAAACTATGTTTTTGTACACCAGCAAATAATTTTAAAATACAAACGGGCGTGAAAAAATCTACTTTTAAACGCTCAGTTTCGGCACGGTTTTAATTGATTTGACCTTTTGTGCTCCATTTAACCGCCGTCGTTTGGTCTAGCTACAGAGTCGCCCTATAACACATTTGGGAAAATTTGTCGATTAAAAATCCGCATGTTATGTGCCGAACATTTGGGCTCCTAAAATTTGCTGCGCTGTTGCAGATTGTAGACTCGTTACGTATTCCAAAATGTTCATGCTGCACGAGCGACAAGAACTCGCATGATTAAAAGAGATAGAAAATGCGCATCCAAATTTTACTTGCGCGCAGACTTTACTCAGCAACTTAACACGTTCTGTGTGAGTCGGCTCCCAGGAGATGAACGGGCGCCTGTGGTGGCCTCTAAGTTTTGTGCAGGTTGCGATCCCAAGTACAGTGCCCGACTAGATGCCCATAGTTAGCAAGATTCGTGCCCGGACCACCGCGGATCGTTGAATTTGTGTAACTACTGTTGGAGATAAGAGCAAGAAAATTATACCGGATGTCGCGGCGGTTATTTGTTGATTCAACCATCAAAAGTTCCGAATCTAAAACTACACATTTTCCTGTTAATTAAATTTAAGCATGTGCGTTTCTTCCTCTCGTTTCAACAAATTTCAAAGAGTGAGCTAATTAATAAATCCGAAGTGTTTAGCAACGTTGTGTTGATGGAAGCTGAACGAAAATCACCATAGCAGAAGGTGGTTTACCATGACAGGCTTGCACCTGGCATAAGCGTTCAAAGTCATTAAAAATTAAACTGCAATTTGTATCTACAACAACGGTCCAAATCTGAATTTGTGTGGCATCAACCACTTGCACCTTCCCCTATAAAGGTCAACTTTAGTTTAGATACTCATCTGTAATTACACATTACGGTGTCTGCCAAAATGTGAATAACCCCAGTGATGTGCTCAAATTAAAGGAGGCTTACTTAATTTGCATCTATCTTGGTTTAACTTAATTGCACGTTGTGTTTTTTTAACTTTACTGTGCTGCTTGTACTGCTAGATAGATGTTTCATACATGAGCAATTAAGCCTTTATTTGAAAAACAGTACAGCCTCCACGTAAGTATTTTGTACCAGACTCAAGCTGCTTCGACCGCTAACAGAATGGATCTATCGAGCTAAGGGTTGAATTTTACGGTGGCGGCGTGACATTTTATCATAATTTTGACTATCCTAAGATAGAACCTGATTTCGTGAATAGCATGAACCACACCCTTCCGCGAGCTAGCTGTAGACGATTAGGGACTTTAGTACTGCTGCCTCGCTACGCCTAACCAACCTGTTGTAAGTGCGATCCGGTGTAGTCAAACTTCGTTTATACCATAACAACATAAGTTGCTTCTAAAATACGTTTATCTCTTTGAATAAAAGGATATATTATCGCAAATCACAAAATCTCAAAAAAGGGATACCGAAAAAACATCAAGAATTATTACATAGACCAATCCATCTTTTGCAACAAATTTGCAAACTGTTATAATTATCAGTCAAGTAATCAATACACTGAAATCAGTATATAGAAGGATAAATTCAAAAGGAACTACAGCACCAGTGATTATCTACTAACAATGAGAGTCTGACAGAACAAATTTTTTAGCATAATCTAGACCTGTGTCTTGCCTATATGCATTTAATATTGTAGAATACTGGCTATATAATGAATTTTCTGACGAATTCAAATATGGACTACAAATACTACAGCGGCTATAACCTCACATCAACTATAAAACGTTACGATTACACAACTGTGATGACGATTAGAAGAGGTATGAGACAAAGCGATATCGTACGTTTTAAGTTTTGCATTTTTTCTTCGGAAAATATCTTTTAAAGACTGTATCTATACGACAACTGTGTAATAATTAATGGGAAACAATCAAATTATCTCAGGTATGAAGACAACTTTAATTTTAATGACAAACCATAACAACAGAACGTCGACTATGCTAACACTTACGTCACTATAAACCTAATTTTTTTAAAGGCAATATGTGCAACACAGATTCTCAAAAATGACTTCAAAAATCAAATTTTATAGAAAGTGATACACACACCTCCCCCGAATTTATTCGTTGGCTATTTTTTATCGACGTTGGCTACATTCTACCTACCTTTCGTGGTCTCTATCTTGAACTGGTTAACGTTGCCATACTTACAAATGCGCTATTGTATCGCGGCGTTGTTGTAGATACAAGTTTCGCATGTACGAGGGTTACACAGTATTTATTGCGCAAATAATATAGATCTTTGAAATATGTTGTACCTAGCATCCGCAATTGTTTTATTTTTTATGGACAAAGAAACTGACAGCTTTGATTGATTGCGCTGTAATAGCTTAAAAGTTGTACAAGTTGGAAGTAGTGGCTGCGCGATGATTTTGAGAAATGGGTACAGGTGAGCTTTAACCACCCGCTGAGCACTAATAAAAGAAAGGTTAAAGGCCAACGCGCACTTGGGCGACGCGCGGAGCAGCGCGGCGAAGCGCGGCGAAGAGCCGAAGAGCCGTGCTAACGCGCACTTGAGAGCCGTTTCTGTCGACAACCGGGTTGGTGTTAATGGAATATTTTGTGGATTTGTTTGTGTTCGGTAGCTCTAATAAATAAAATGGATAGCTCGGACGAAGATACTCTAATTGTCTCTTTGCTTTGTGAAGAAGCTGAAAAGCTGGAAAAAAGAGAAAAAAGCCGTTGTCAACTCCGAAGTCCTTTTCGATTAATTTCGACCAAGAGATCACTATGCAAAAAAACTACGTATACAACACGTTTTGAAAGTCCTTTTTTTTCATTCATTTGCTTGATTAGCTCGGGCTTCGCCCTCGTTATCAAACTGCAAATTCATGAAAAAAAGTATGACTCAAAACTAGTTGTACAATATTAATTTGTACCTACAACTAGTTTTGAAAGGAATTGATCGAGTTAACTTATCAGTCAACCAATAGCATTCTTCAATTTAAAAATAAACTACCAATCGAACGATTATTCTAGTGACAATATTTCGAGGAGCTTTATTTCAGCGATAATTTTTTCTGTATGAAACAATTTTTTAATGAAAAATAATTTGGATTTTAGTTTTAGAAAAGGATACAATTCAAAGACCGCTAGTTTTGTGAATTTAAAATTTTAGTGTTAGGAATTTTTATTGACCATTTTCAATAATTGAAAAGTTAAATTGTCAAGACGAATAGGACTCTAGGTCAAAATATTGCCGAAAATGTTTGCTCTTCAGATTGTCTCGTTTCTGTTGCTTTAGAAAATAACGACTCGTGCAAGTACTCGTGGTTATTTTCATCGCCACAGAAACTCGTATCTGAATCGCAAAAATTATTGTCGGCAATATTTTGACCTCTTGTCCTATTATTACTGAAAATTAATAGCGAAATGCTGAATTTTAATGGAGCGGCGAGGCAGAAAGTGAAGTTTGCATCCAAATTATTTCAGTTATTTTATAATTCACATTATTTTGATTTGTAGATTGTTTAAAAAGAATGTTGGAAATCCCAATAACCTATAATTAATCAAATATCATGTCTGCTTAGAAACACATAACCCCCCTGTAAAGATAATCCTTTGCCAGACGTCAATCAAACGAAACAAATGTTGCAAGCCACAATTCAGGTCACAGCATTTTCTACGATTTAACGTTAAATGCGTCATGGGTTTGTAGTTAATTTCTATGAAAATGAGACAGTAATTTTAAATTTAACACGAAATAGATGTTTCTAAGTAAAACAAGCATATATGATTAAAAATATACTGCTCAACAAATGAACTGGACCACCCATAAAAATGTTATTATTGATTTTTATTGATTTTACGACAAAAAGTCATTATTTATAAAAAGTTCTGCTTTCAAGCTTCAACGAAAGACAAGAAAAAAACTCAACTCTTGCGTTTAGCGTCTGTCGGAATACATTCGGCTAGTTCCAACTGCTTTCGGAAAACTTCGTAAACCCCAATTCCGGTCACTTGGGTCGCAAGGTAACGCGCACTTGGGCGAAGCGACGCGCGGAGCGGCGCGGCGCAGAGAAAAATATTCTCTGGCAAGAATTCCGCTAGGGTAGCTTCGCTGCGCCGCGCCGCGCTTCCGTCAAGTGCGCGTTAGTAGGTAAGAAATACATTAAAGATATAACTGCTCGTCGCCGCGCTTCGCCGCGCTGCTCTGCGCGTCGCACAAGTGCGCGTTGGCCTTAAACGTCAAAACAAATTAATGGAGATATGGTTGGCGTACTTAGGGATTCTGAATCTTCCTATAAAGTAGTAAAAAATTTACCTCAAGAACTATAATGTGGTAGAAGAAGCTGCAAACATTTACAAGGTGCATTCAGCATGTAATCAACAAAACATCAATCGTGTAGCCAACAGCGGATTACGTACAACGCCCATAAATTTCTGTGCTAAAGAACCTACAAAAGGAGAACAGAAAGTCATACAAGTGAAAACTTAAGCTTGACAAGTTGCCTAGCCCAAATCAGCGAATAACTAATTTTGGGTATACATCTTTGCGCAACTTCTGATTAGTGTTGTATAAATTAATCCGTAGCTGTACAGGCAGTTTTGGCCGACTCGGCTGGTCCAGCTGTCGCCAGCTCTTCAATCTTCGTTCAAGTGTTTTGGATACAATAATAAAGTTTAATGAACTTGAAATACATTTTACGAATCGACGGCTTAACCGACCTGAATCTTGAGCGCATCCCCTCCCCGTCTGGGTGTGCTAATCGCTATTTGCAATCAGTGGCTGACTTACCGTCAAGTCATCAATACTGACTTTTTTAATTTATATTGCGACGTAACATTACGCGTTATGTAGCTTTAAAGGTAATTTGATAGGGATTCCAGCGTCCGCAGCTGACCCGACGAGAGTTGCGTTTAGCTTGGTGTGCCTAATATAGCCGTATTAGGTTTCTTCTAAAGTAAAATACAGTACGCGTTTTCAAAGACAATAGAGAACACGTATGTCGGCTTTACTCGCCTTAAGCACGCACATATCTTGATGTCGCATGATGACCGAGGTTTTATCACGGGACAATAAGCACCATGATGCTGTCTTTTGTAAGGATTGCAATTAATACTTTTCTCTATTCAGTATTACCGTAGTTTCTTTACTCCTATAGGCGTTTCTGCACAAAATCTCAACAATTATTTTTATGGTACTTGTTTAACGCTAAATGGTATATTTCCTGGACTTCAATCCTTCCTTTATCATGCCTTTAACGTACTGAAGTGGTCATTTTTACGCTAGAGATAAAATAAACGAATAAAAGCTAACATTAGAAACTCAGTGCAAAGCACCAAGATCGACCAAGCACAATTCCAAAAACGCTACACGTATAAATTCCTTCGGACAGACGTCCCTTTGAACGGTTTTAGAGGAAGAAAAAATGTTTGTCACCCTAAGTCCTTCCTAATAAATGAATGCTGTTGACACTAGAACGCCGAGCTGTTCGCAGCAAAGTCTCATCGCACTTCAAGAGTGATTGATCAGATGCGAAAGTTGGGACGCAACAGATAAACTTCGCCTAGTTTTACCTAGCCTGATTTGTATGACGCTCGTTTCGGAGTTAAATCAGTGCTAACGAAATTCCGAGTCAGTGCTGGGCAGCTCCCCAGATCGATAGAAAATGGCAAAAACCAAAAGACTGTCGCTGGAACTTAGAGAAGGGCCTTCTACGTAATAGAACTAATTTCCAGATTTTTCCTTCGTAGAACATGGTCTAGTAATTTAATTAATTTGTCGTGCCGGGCTTAAGAATTCCGTTCAGCAGCGAAAGTAGACTTCATCCCTTAACGCTCTTTGAATAGGGAGTGTGTAGAAGATGCACGGCACTCGGGAAATCGCGAGAAACTTGATACAACCTCGCACAACAAAGTGAAAATGCGTCGAATAAAATGAATTTCATTACAAAGACTGTATAATAATTACGTTCTTAAACAGACTTGGCGGTTCCTTTGTGATATAATTCCGGAATTCTGCCAAGACGTAGTCGTCTTTGAGTTCAGCTTATACCTGTCGTGCCTAAGAAATATATTTACTTTAGCAATTCGTCTTAATGATAATAATAATAATAATAAAAGCATTATTTATTATTAAACTTATAATATTCGTTTTATGCACACATATATTCAACACTAGTTGCAGATATTAGATATTTTGTGTAGGTATGTAGTTGTGTAGAAATTGTGATCTTATTTTGTGCAGATAAATCCTTGCCTATAATTTCAAGTCACCCAAATTAAAAAATTAAATGCACTTTACTACTTATAAAACTGTTAAAAATGAATTAGTCTTATGGCAACAACTTTTAAATTTGTTACTATATTGATATGAATAAGAGCTTAGTAGAGTATCCATGTTACCTAGTGACACAATTCCTCGGTCAAGGCACTCGACTAGCTTTGTCTCCGCGACGTTTCGGTACAACAGATTGTCTCAGGATGCTACTTATTCTTTATTTGCCCCTTAAACAGCACATATGTCTAGATTCAAGAGAAGCGCTTGCTAACTGAGTTATGTAGGCCCTCAGTTATAACAATAGAACAAGTTATTCTTTAAATGTTTATTACATTCTGGAAGCGAGAGTAATAAAACTGCAGTACAGAAGTATCAAACGTGTTGTTCAGTAATTGTATCACTTGCAGCACTTTCTGTTTCAACAGGTATTAGTAGTACTTTACTGTTCGCTTTAATCTAATGATCTCGCCCAAACGATCTGCCGCCATGGCAACGTAATATAGGAGTAATATAAGGAAAGCTTAGTTAAATTGGGAAAATAAACCGCCTGATCAGAATAATGATAACAAAGAGACAACTTATCTATTATTCAATTATTAGAACATTTTTCTCGATAAAAGTGCCTACATATAATAAAACTTAAAATGCACTTGCCAAAATTTAAACATATCCTTTGTTATACGGGGGAAATTCAAATAGATAAAAATGGCTCAAGAATGAAGTACGGGAGGGTTCCTATGAATTGGACAGCCAATGAACCGGACGCTCTAGTTTCCTACTACACCCGACAGTAACGTAGCATCGTCTACGGACGTCTCATGTCTGCATCGTCAAGTGAAATATCTTGGACAAAGGAGGAATCAGTGGCCCGCTTCATGTTGACGAGGCATGCATTGAAAAATACGATGCCGGTACAGCAAACTATTTATGTGAATTTGCGAAGTGAATAACTCCGTTTCTAGTGAGGATTATTAACCGGTCTTTGGATATAAATATTGAGGGATTGTTTCTCATCAGACAGATATGGGATATTATCAATAATACGATATGTAAGAATCGTATTTTGAGGTTACGTTTTAAAACGACATATTGGACGTCCAATTCATGGGAACCAATGTGTCCGATTCAAGAAAAGTGTAAAATTATTGTCTGTTATTAAGATATTTGCCATGCAAAATACGGTAGTTATTCTTTCTACATTTAGGTAGACAACCAATTTATTTATTTATTGCTTCTTAAATTTTATAAAAAATATTTTTTTGTTAATTTATGTTTTTAAATGAAAAATTGATATCTATCTACATAATTATTCTGTATTTTTTTTGAGTTGTTAAAGCAACTACATTAAAATTCGGAAGCTTATGCAAAATTCGCCCGGACACACCCGGACGTAGTAAAAACCCGAACACATCCGGGCAATTCCGGACGTCAGGTAACCCTATATCTACAGCACCCATTTTTTTTGTTTTCAGAAGCTAATTTTTATTAATTTTCAACTTTATTTTGTAGATGGTGATGGCCAAAGAGTTAGACTGATGAAGAAATTCAAGATTCAGTGGAGGCTGTTATAAATCAGAACCTTTCCATAAGAAGTGTTGCCAAAATCTTTATTGGTCGATTTGGTAAAGAAAACACAACAACTCTCCAGAAGGCAATTTCAAATATATAAAGCATATTGGGAATAAAAAAACGTTAACTAAAGACCAGGAGGAGCTATTAGTTTCTTACCTTCGAACAACCTCGAAGATGTGTCATGGTTTGACAACAAGGCATACAAGAGAACTGGCTTACCAATTTTCTGTAGCCAATAAAATAGTTACACCACCAGAATGGAATAAAAATAATAAAGCAGGCATCGACTGGCTTCATGGATTTATGAATCGCCACAAAGAACTATCACTACGTGAACCCGAAAACACATCCTTTAGTAGAACTTCCAGTTTTAATAAAACGAATACCACAACTTTCCTTTAAAATTTAGAAAAATTATACAAGCAACACAATTTTGCACCTAACATGACATGGAATCTCGACGAAACGGGATGCATGACAGTCAAGAAACCACCAAAGGTAATAGCTGTTCGCGGTACGATACAAGTTGGGCAAATTGCTTCGACAGAGAGAGGCACACCGACAACAGTCCTTTTTTATCAGTGCTTTAGGGAGAACAATTCCCCCTGTATTCATATTCCCATGAGTTTATTTTAAAGATAACAAGCTTAAGGAAGCTCCCGTTGGCGCCAAAGGAATGGCAAATCCATCTGGTTGGATGACCGAAGAAATATTTGTTGAATCATGTTCAACCAACCGTCGATAGGAAAGCTTTAATTATTATGCACAATCGTGCAACCCATGTGAATCTGCAAGTTGTTGATTTCGCAAGAAAAACCACATAATAATTTTGACGTTGCCTCCGCATTACAGCCACCGAATGCAACCCCTTGATGTGGCAGTTTATGGTCCGTTAAAGTCAAGGTATTATTATTATTATTATCATATAATTATCATTATTAATATTATTTTTATTTTTAAGTACAAACAAGCAATGAACAATTGACTAACAGGCAATCCATGAACACCTGGAAGAATATACGACGTTGCTGAGTTCGTTAATCCTGCTTTTAGTGAGTCATTTACAATCAGTAATATCTGCAAGAGCTTTGAAAAAACCGGAATATACCCATTTAATTCCATACATCTTCACTGACGATGATTTCCTTCCTTCAAGTATAACTGACAGACCTGATCAGACATCTACAATCCAGGAAAATAGTATATCACCTACCGTCTTACAGTCAAAACTGGATCTAACACAAAACGACAATATCTTAGACCAGCCATCTACGTCTGCCGATCCCAACCGTCCTTCTACAAGCGGTATTGTAAACAAATATATTACGAAAGAAGGACGAGAAGAATTAGGAATAGTTTCTCCGGAAATGTTAAGACCATATTCAAAAGTACCCCCACGAAAAAAAGTAAAACCTGTGGCCGAAAAGAAGGAAAATGCTCGATTATAACAGCGTTTAAGTAAAGAAGAATTTATTCAGTGTCGTTTGTGTAATAACTGGGCTCACGAATCATGTGGAATAATTGGAAATTTAATTTTTTGTTGCAGGAAGTGCTTTTGAAGTGTTATTTTCACAACAGAACGTAAGCACCGACCTGTTTTCATGTATTATGTTTATGTACCAATGTCCACTTCATGAGCATAGCTGTCCATAACAAGGGCAATGCTTCATGAAATGGACATTTTATGAAATAAAGTTGAAATATTTTTTCGTTATGACTAGCTTTTTTACCAGCTTTTTATGGGAAATTACATCCACAAAACCTCTGCTCGTGATCTAACAAAGCAATTTTAATATTTTTTATTAAAAAGAATATTTTAAAGCTAAAAAAGTAAAATTGTCCCTTTCAAGGAAACTCCCCCTACACTTGG
>OW679195.1:30717541-30792847 GCA_940337035.1 Agriotes lineatus | reverse complement strand
CTTGACCTTTTGTTTTGAGTTGATAAAAGCACACTTTAACATGTACTATAGAGAAAATAAATATAATCTTTTCATAATCTCCCAACTAATATGTTTTATTAATTTAATCATTAATTACTGTAAATGGCTGGTTTGGTTGTAATCCTACTACTTTGTATATTGACAATCCTGATTCTTAAGGCTTTAAAACAACAAACATAACACCACAAAATTATGGCTGGTGATCTGCTTTATCCAATGAAATTTGTATTATCAAATGTGTAATCATAATTCACAGGGCATTCGTATGATGGATAGGTGTAACCATAGTATACTCTATTGATATTGACATTTTGTTCTCTAATAAGCCTGCAGTAGCAGCAACCGAACGCAATTGAATTACAGCGAGCGATCTGCATTACGGCCTGCTGCAATATGGACAGGCGACCGCCTATTTGGACAAATATTATCATAAGCTGACAGGAGAGTGACATCTTTAATAGTAATCGTTCTTATGAATGCCCTCATCTATGGTTTTATTAATTTAAACTTAGCTAAAAATTAACCACAAACTAGAATAGCATCTGCAAATTCAACAAAAGCTGTTTTTAATGAAATAGTAGCTTTGATGTAAATAGGAGCACTTAGTACACCTCCACGAGAAACGCCATCGTTGATCAGATGTAAAGCCGTTTGAGATCCTTCCTAATATTTGATAAAGAATGGTCTACTGGGGAAGTATGAGCAAGGTATTATGCCGACCTATTAAGTTCGTTTGAAAATTTTCGCAACCATTTCTTTTTAAGAAAGCGAAAAAGATGTCTGCAATTCATCTCGTTTATCTTCTCCTCGCGCAGATTGAAGTTGTGTGGAAAGGTCGGTCAACTAATTAAGTAGTGTGTGCGTGATTTTGACTGATTGCGTTATGTAAATGTAGCCACTTGGGACGACTTACCGGCCAATTTTGACAAATTGCCACGTTGTCGAATATCCCAAGCCCATACTGCACAGTTTAACGAGTTGAAATTCCGTTTCCGTCTTGTTGAGTATCTTGGAATTCCTTCTCGATAGCGGATCGGACATGTATGAAGAAACCACGTACCTTCTCACCATCAGTTGTTTTGCGACCATCCTGAAAGTAACTTCTCTTTACCAGAGGGAGATCAACGCCGATTCCTCGTAGTCAATTTTTCCACTGTTTTTGTAATTTTTTATGTTTTCGTTATGTTCGCATGTGTGAAATACATACTTAATAACTGACCGCTTAACCGAGCCTACATTTTGCAATAGAGTGCAATAGAGTGCTAGCTTGCCACCATTTTATAACAAATGCTTTCCACTACGGAATTATACCACATGTTATGTTTTTCGTATCGCGTGACACAGTTTAAAGAGCAGTTCAAAATTCTTTGTTTGTTGGTGTCTCAACCTTACAGCTGTGACCGGTGATACATCTATTTGTATTCATGTTATCTTAATAGAGCTATTAAATTTATTACTGTTACTTATTAGTCAAGTAGGGTGCAGTTACGTGTATTCTTGAAGTAAAACAGGATTTTAAAAAATCTCAAGTGGCAAGTCACACCTTAGAGCTGATCACGCGCTTCCCGTCGCCGGGAAACATACGCTTTGTGGGATTTGCCTATTTCATATCTTGCAACAAACCAGGTGCACAAATTTGTTGCCGTATCTCTCCAGGTACAATTGTTTCGAATAGCGAGTCTTTCAGTCAAGATGCACCCTTTCCACTGAGCTAATTCGAGCATCTTTTAGACTTAATAGATGTAGGAAAAGAAGTTTCGCCTATAACGATCCTTATTGAGTGGGTAATATCCGGGAACACTTTCGAGAAGTACAAATTGTTTTCAAAGCCATTGCATTGGTTTAAATACTTTATACAAATACCTACAAAATGCTGACTCTTTTAACTTGATCACTTCTTGCCCAGGTATTATTTTCTAAGCAAAGAGGTGTAATGCATCGCTATGGTCGTTTTAGCGGTGGCTTTCCAAATGAGTAGTCATAAAACTCCGTAGGTAACAAATGCAAAATGTAATGTTGCACTTTTCAGTTATTTGCGTTTTTCTAATACCGTTTTTTCAATATAATACGACTGCCCAGATTTTCGCTAAGCACTTTTTACCAAATAGTTTGTTAACTATTTACTTCTGTAATTGTTTTTAAATGTTACAATACATTTTACGCATCTCGCACATTTATTACAGAATTTTTTTGTGTGGCCAAATCTCTAGCATTTAGCACGTTAAGACTTGGCGCGTGGCGATAGGTGCAGGCGGTTCAAATTTCATTACTGAATGGAACAATTTATCGATACCATAGAGTTATTATTTTCTGCTGGCATTGTTGATTCCTATTAGTCTAATATTTGCTTTTTTGGTTAAAGAACGACCAGCTGCTTGAAGCTGTTGTTTTATTTGCCTAAACGTTTTAAAAGCGAAATACTGTTTTCCTATAGTATCTTGATGTCAATGGCTGAACAAAATCTAGTTTTTCTATGGGTAAACTCCTTAGTTTGTTTGTCTGCTATATAACTGGTGCAACTTTTTAAAAATTGCTACTAACCGTAATACAAACCCATCACACTAATTGTGTTTTTATGTGCTGATGTTGTAGGCTTCATCGAGAGCAAGCTACTTAATAAAAGTATTACTCGAGGAGTTGTAGCAAGGCGCGCTAGGCTAGGTGGTTTTTATTATTTTTATACCCAAAACATGATGTCTTGATGCTTCTAACATCCTGGCAGCCGAAGAATTTGCATGATTGTGGGAGTGCGGCGATATTTTTTGCGGTGCCGGGTGAGATTACTTTAGGTTAAACTTTCAAACTAAAAAATACACTAAATCAGAAGAGAAACACTGACAAATCGGCGAAAACAAGCGACATAAAACACTGTCTCCGCAACCATAGGGACCATTTTATTTCCCGGCTGATGTATGGCAACGTTTAGGGATTGAAGTGCATTGCTAGCCGCCTGCTGGAAAGCGATAAAACCAGGCAGAGGCAAAATAACGCGCTGAAAAGATGATATATTTCCTCAAACATGTCCGACAACTGCCAAGTGCGCGTCAGGCCCTCTGACCCGAATGTGCATTTTCTCGCGTCTTTTACGGCCGATTCGCTTGCAATTGCTTGAGTATGTCTACAGCTATACCTCATACCAGCACCGTTTAAACGTGCGTAGACAGAATGCATTTGCAACGATGTTTTGCTAAATGTGGAAAAAGTCTTGTTCGACTCTGTCACTCTGTCCTACTTCGAAAAGTGATTACGTATAATGCTAGAAATTGGTTTTTCAAGTATGAATTTGTGTGAAAAAATTAGACTTTGCATAAACGTTTTAAAATCTATCAGAAATCGTCGGTTACTCAAGAATTAACGGATATAATCAGTAGAATTTAGAATTTAGGTAATATTTAAACAATCAATCCGACGTATAGGTAAAACGTATAGACCCATTTAATATTTTGTTTTGTATCAAAGAAGTAATGAGTACTAAGCTTCTTCCTACAACTTAATAATAGCAATTACAATGATAAATAAAAAAATATTATGACCATTATCATTACAATGTTGCAGGGAGACAAAAATTACAGGCGAAATGAGGCAACGTAAACGAAGTCCTGGGAAGACGAAGAGCTCCAGAAGACTAGAGAACAGCGATAATAGTACCGTTGCTAAAAAAATTATGTAACAGAGATATCTCTAACAGCCGAAGGATAGTATAATCGTAAAATATATACAAAAACCCTAGACTGAGAGGGAACCCCAAATACAAAATTAGGCGTTATTAAAGAGTTAGGTCAAACTAAGATCGTTACAATTGAACACTAGATTTAGAGTAGGTAAAATTAACAGTGCTTCTATTTGTTGACGAGGATTTAATACTAGGAGCAATGCAAAGAAGAATTAAAATCAATAAAATTGAAAATCATCGCAACAAACTAGGACGATGATAATCAGTAACCACTACAGAATAAACATCAACAACATACCAATTGAACAATTATAATAAATATCATGGTAGCCACCTAGAAGCAATAAGTTTATAAATCAAAGAATATACTAACCTTGTTCTATGCATTCGAACCTTTAACTTCAACTATGAACCATCAAAATGGATTGCAAACAATAGAAATATAGTTATAAGGAAAATACAAAGCAAAACAATTATGATCAAAATAATAAATTAAATTTTCATGCTGACCTAAATACGACACGTTTAGGAACTATCATACAGAAATCTCAGATACGGTGATAAAAGAAGATATTGACGCCTAAGGAAGACTTGAATACAGAGAATTGAGGTAATAGTAGAGCAAAAAATCATGCGGTGGAGGAAACCAAAATAATTTCCAGCGAGAAGCATGGAGAGCGATGTGAAATCACCATAACAGGAGATATTACTACGCTATACCTCCACACTGTAAGATGCCATAAGCACATATTGGCAGTATGCCTGGTACGCATGTAGAAGCACAAAACATTCGCTCAGTAAATTTTTCGATTGTTAACGATACAACATCATAGCTATTGCAGATCCTGAAAAGTTAAAAAAACAATTCTAAAATTTAAACCAGAAAATGCCTGCGTACAACAAATTAAATTAAATAGTCAGTCTTGCTCAAGTCAAAATATCTGTACAAAAAAGGGTACATGTTTTGTGACTCGAAAAATAAGAAGAAGATAACTGAAGTTGATGAAAGGATAATTTTGGATTCCATTCCGAGCCGCCAAAGAATGTCAAATCTTAATCATCATGGTTGTGATAGTATTTACAGCTTAATAAGATGTTAGAAAAACAAAAAACAAAACTGGTAGGTAGTCCCAAATTGGATATTTAGAAAACCCTATGAAACTTAAAATTTTGCTTTAAGAGAAGAAATTGTGCTAGGAAGCCGATTTTTGTTTTCGTTGGTTTTACGTTTTGCGTAAAATACTAAATTACATTGAGCGTGGCGTAATTTCAAAAAAGGATTTCCCCATAGCAATCAGGACGATGAAAAACATTTTGGAGAGGAAAGCTTATGTTTAATATTTTATTAAGTATTTATTATTAATTTGTTCCCTGTCTCTTATATTCAAATTATACAGTCAAAACTTAAAATGCTGCATTTGTAGATTTCATAAAATTCAAGTCCCCGAAGTGGTTGTCGCTGACATCCTCCAGGACAGAGCAACAAAATAAAAATTAAGGAAACCATGTTGCTACACATCTCTTGGTTCATCGGAAAGGAAAGACGTCTGATCACGGCTGGATAAGCAGACCACCGTAGTTAGTTAAAAGCATAACATACGTGGAGCGATGCTTCCTCCTGTCCACCGGGGGGGGGGGGGGGGGGGGGCACGACGTCTCCTGGCGAAATTACAGCCTCAAGGACCGAATACTGCACCAAACTCACCGCCGACGTCACAGCGAGAAAATTCGAGCATACCATGGCTATTTCTCCGACAAAAATTGGTTCAGCACGCACCTAGCCGCCGATTCAAGTTTACGTGGAGCGCCCCTGTTGCTTCTGGTTTACACTTCCACACCTGAAAAGTGGAACGAAAGGTACGATTTGCCAGTAAATAGCTGGACGTGGTCCCACCGATATAAATAATAGACACTGGCCGCCATCTAATATTATTAGTTCTTTATTAATGCAAATTCTTTCCTGCTCCCCTGCAACCCTTTCGCGAGAGAGATCATACTTAATCTCCCGCAGGCGTCTATTAACTTAAATAGGTTTTATTTCGCCTTTACACTATAGATCTACTTTAAAGTTAAGTTTATTTAGAAAAATTAGAGTAAACATGAGTAAATAATCCAAGGTGTTCTGAATCTTATCAATCGAAGCGGTCAGTAAACTCTTCGCAACTGAACAAAGCATATGCAGACGAACTCACAAACAGTCATTACGTCTCATGTTGCTGCTGTGTACGATAGGTGGTTTTCTTACATCTGGAAAAACTGACATTGCAGCAACAAGGAGAACACCAAGGCCCAATGATGAAAATCTCCGTACAACCTCAAGCGGTAATGATATTTATCCGGTAGGAATCTGCAGGTAATTGAACCACTTCAGTTCGAAGGCTCCAGTTTCTGAGGCAGCAAACGACTGGGTCTAGTCGTATCACAACCATTGAAAAGAGGTCTTGAACAATAATAGTTTGCAAGTTTTCTTTCACAACGACATCGATGAACAAGCCCGAAATTATTATGGAAATTTGTAGCTGCTCGCCAAGCAGATGCAGAGTCCTTCGTGGAAGAATCATTGTATCCTTGGACAACCATTCTTTTGAACTCGTATATTTGTGCTGTAAGTATGTCACATACTTGTTCAATATTTTCCCGTGTCAGTGCGGAGCCATTGCACTTAGTGCAAAAGACATCCTCCATCCACAACATACTTTGTGGGAGTGAGCTTGCCTGATTGTTGTACTGGCAGCATGGACATTAGTGTTGGTTGTGCACCTTATCTGATAGATACATCGTCGAAAAATACAGACGGTGGTTTCTCCGGCTCATATATAAGATGAAACAGTTACCTAATCAGGGATGTTGTCGAAAGCCTTATACCTAATTACTATTCCTCTCACACCACTCGCGAGTGATGTAATACTGTCTTTCTTGTGCAAGTACAGATCATTAAAAGGTATCCCCTTCATTGAAGCTTTAACGATTGAGTTGTCGCAGTTTACTTTCTCACTTGCAACTTGCCCTGCCAATATAAACACTAGGATAGGCGAATTACTGACAAAGTATTGGTTAAGTCCTAGCTAGTCCAACATCTTCTTAGCAGATGAATGATTTTGCTTCTGTCCGCAATTTTCGTAGCCCGATATGTTCGTCTATGGATTGCGCAGAGACCCGGATGAATGCTTCTACATCGCTCATCGGATCGATAAACTTCTTCCTGTACAACTTGTCGCATAGTACTTTGCGTGTCGTACCTGTAAAACACAAAATGCATTTCCGACGAGGGAGCTCTGTGAAAATGACGGTGTCGCCATACTTCTCATTCAGCTTCGTTTTGGGGTATTTATCCAAGTAGGATTCCTGAGACGAATAATACCCCTTTAAAATTTGTATCGGTTGTTGGAGAGTGTATTGGCAATCATCAGACTTCTGCTCCATCTCACGGAATGGCATCTTAAAACTTGCATATTTGTTTCGATTATTATTTCTCTCCTGAAGACAGGGAAAGGCGTGAAAAGAGGAACCAGGCTGCTTTACATAGTTAAGGTAGTTCCTGTGATACTTGTTGTCACATGCTGCAAGATTTAATATTGCGGTAAACTCTACAATTACAGATCTTCCCCACTCATCTAGTATTGGTTTAGCATACGCACGAATTGGGTTTATAACTTCGAAAGCACCAACCTGACAGAATGACTGTCGATCTGGATGTGTTGTTTTCATAATTATCTCAGAAGACACTCAATATTAAAGTAAATTGATGTAGGTAACAAGCTTTTTTATCTGCTGACTCCGCGTGTTCTACAGGTGGCTTGGGCTGACAGGTACATTTTTATGCACCAAATGCGCAACACAGCAAAAGTTTTACCTTCAAACTGCTTATGAGTATTCAGTAATTTTATATTTCTGGGATTTCAATCCAAGTGAAATGAAATATAGAACAGGCTAATGTTTACTGTTAATGGTGTCAACTCCGCCCATGAGATGAATATATTCTGCAAATAAGAGAAATTAAGGCCAGGAACCGTTTACCGTAATAAATTGTTTCTGAATTTAAAATACAGGCAATATCAGAGCTTCTTAGTCTGCAGAAGAATATACAAGGCAGTTCTATCCCAACCTTACTGGCCGATGATGGCGCTGGTTTGTCTGTATTGAAGAAGTATGGCGAATGGCGCTTCAGTTTATTTGCAGAGGGATACATGGGAGATGCACTTGTAAATAACATGGATATTTTTAAGAGAATACTTGGTTGAGGAAATAGAGGAGAATGATTTTGAGTTTTTGGAGTCACATCGTCTGCTGCAAATGCTTATGCTGCTGATGAGGCCTTCGAGATTAGTAGGAGAAAGGCCAGAAGGGTATCTGATATATTCCATTAAATGAAGCATTCCGGCGTCGTTATGGTGATTTAATGGATTGTAAATTTTAATATCAATTGCAGAAAATAGTGGATAATTTGATATTCATGGCAATAAGGGAAAGTGTAGATATAAAAAAATTATATCGGTCTGCTTTATACAAGAAGACTGATGCCTTGAAAGGTCGTAGACATACCTTTAGTATTTTTATTTTCCAAGTAACAGTAATGAGGTGGAATAATAGAAGCTTTTTTGATAATTTTAAGTTCATTTAACCAAATTTGTATATTAGTGAAACTGAAAATCATTAAATTTAATATCGATAACTTAAACCCAAATACAGTTAAGCTTAAAATTAGACCTTTCGAGGTTTACATTGCAACTTTCTATTAGACTATAATTAAACTTGTGCCAAATACTCCCAATGCACATACAGAGTAAAAGTTTGTCCAATAAATTCCGGAAATGGGGCTGTTCTATTGCTGCTGCAGAAATGTGTGTGTTAAAAATTCTGGACGCTCCCTAGATACTCAAATTTAGTTTACAAAAGGGTGACCCTAGAGGAATCTTAACTATTTATCCGGCCATTACAGTAAACTGCACGTTTATTTATGGATGAACGAATTTGCAGTTCGTTGTTCTTGTACGAAAGCAGTTCAGGCATTTAGCCGACGAAATAAGTTCCCAGCAGAACAATATAAATACAAGAGGACTTCTTATACATTTAAACAGACGGTTTCGCGAAGAATTATGTGTCGGCGCTCTCGCTGGGGTAAGTGGAAGCTTTATGACGTCACTTCCACTCCCCCTGCTTCCTCCAAGAAGCCCAAGTCGCCAAATGAAGACGAAAGACTCTCCCGAGCGCGGCTCCACAAAGATACGTTAAATTCATTACGCCGCATTAAAGTTACAAACGATTATAAGAGGGTTTGTTTTGTAGTCCGTCTGCTTGACATTACAAAGGCTTTAAACGTTCCTATTGCTGCGTTTTATGTGTGGCCGACAAACGTCATTGAAGAAAGTTTATTGCAAAAACTTGAACTGCGGGACGGCCACTTTAATCGTCTCATTAAAACGGCCGTAATCGTAAAGGAAAATTTAATAAAAGGAAATGTTATAGATAGGTACATATAATGTCGCAGTTCAGTAAATTGTAGCATTAGTTGCAACGATAAAAACGTAATGTATAGCATGGAGCTTTTCAGACAATCAAGTGTGGAACGGAAACTGAATTGCGCATAATGTCTACAAAATATTCAAGTCTTTACGTCGAATGCGATTCATCGTGCGCTGGTGGGTTCATATGGATCTAGTATTCTAGGTTTATATGCTTAATTTCCACAGTTTTATTCAAGAGGGTGTCAGAGTATAAATGTAAGTGGCCAGTTTTAACAACCACGATAAACTGGAAAATAAAATCATTTTAGAACAAATGTATCTCTAACTATGAGTCACAACAACAAAATATAGATCCAATCGGCACTAAAAAATTGTAGAAATACTAAATGCGAGGAGAGATGTTCATGTAATCTACCTACCCATGTAAACAATGACAAATGACAACGATTTTTAAACGTCTAGCAGTGTCAACCTTTATATGTATTCTGACCAGGTGTTGCAATTTAAAGATATTTGTAGTTTGGCAGCGGTTTGAACAGTGAAAAATAAGCGATTTAAAATTGGAACACTAGAGTGTTATAAAATTTTTGACTAAAGAGGAAAATGCCACAAAAATTATCCATGGACGAATATTTGATGTATATGGTGAGAATACTCCAACATATTACCAAATAAAATTCTGGTCGAAACAGTTTCGTTGGGGGCCTCTTGAGGCAAGGACACAAGAAAGATTGGTGTTGACAGATCGAAGAATAAAAGTTTCGGTTATCGATAAGTTCATGTATCAAAGACAACAAACAGTTCAAAAAATTTTACATAAATATTTATGGATGAGAAAAGTGTCAGCAAGATGGATTCCCAAGCTCCCCACACATCCAGTACTGTGGAACAAAGTGATAACAAAAAAAACACAGAAAACCAAATACATGGTACTATTTTTCATAGCTGCGTTACATTTGGAGCAGATGTGTGGTTGATAAATAAGAATTTGTGACAAAGAATACTTGCTACAGAAATGCAGTATCGGCGGAGATGCCTTATGGACACATTAAAAGAAAAACAATTCAAGCGGTTTGGTCACGTAAGACGATGCGCGCAGAAAAACTTCGACAAAAGGTATGGAAATGGGATCCCTGAAAGAAGGAAAATATGCCATCCAAGAAAACAGTGGATAAAACAATAAAAATTGCCATGGGAGACAGAAATTTAGAGAATGAAGATTGGAGGAACAATCAAATTTGGAAATCGAGATGCGAGGAACGGCACTGAAAATGTAGAAAACTCGCTTATACAGGGTGTTCGGTAAAGAATGGGCCAAACTTCAGATATAGTTAATCGCTGATTTAACCCAACTTTCCTTAGTTCAAAAGTTAGTATTAACGGAGCTACAGGGTATCAAAGGTGAAAGAATAAATCATATATTTTTTTAATATCTTTCGATTACTTCCAACTAATTTCACGAAATTTCGTATCCGGGGGTTTTTTGGCATAAGAAATTCAAATTTATCAACGATTCAATTGTATCTTCTAGAGGGCTTTACCAGCGACCATTAGGACACTGTTAAACCGCTGCAACTTTTTTGTGCCACGGTGTATGTAATTCTCGACTGGAAAAATCTTTTTCCCTATCTTTTCTGCTTAAAAAAGGTATATTTTATTGAACTCCGTAGAAGCAACGGTTTCCCAAAAAAACGCATCTAAAACTGATCATGTATGTAAATTATCCAAAAGCGCCAAAATCACTTATCTGACTATCGTACTGTTTGAAGTTTCTTCAGCCCATGTGTGACCATTTTTGCAGTAGAAAATTACTCTTCTCCTAAAGATTGCCTCATCAGTAAATATACTTGTAATTTCAAAAACTGAATCTTGTCTACTTTTATTTAATACAAATTGACAGAAATTTTTAAAATCTAGTAGGTAGTGGTCAAATAGTATACTCGCACTGTCACCATCAGATTTACGTGACATTCTTGATAATTATGAAGAATTCCCAATTTTTTTTACAATGCCGCGACATAACTTATTCTCAAATAGTGAAATGACCGATACATCAGTTTACGCCCAACAAGATTCTAATGCACGCGCTGCGGCAAGAAGTTACGCAGATATTTATTCTAATCGTAGACAGCTCAACTGGAACTTGTTTTTATGCCTATTTAGCAGATTAAGGGAAACCGGAAGTTTTCGCCCAAACAGAGTCTATGGGCGACCTATGGTTCGAAGTGTCCAGCAGGAGGAAGGGGTTTTAATTTTGTTGAAGACGACCCTACAATAAGTATCCGCCGTATATCTGCCAATGTTGGATTAAGTCTGGATACTGTATTAACATTTTACATGAACCACAATTATACCCGTACCATTTCACTCCTGTCCAAAACCTACTGCTAAGTGATCTTTTAACGAGAACAAATCTATGTCAATTTGTCTTAAATACAAATAGAGAAGATCCACTTTTTGTAAGTAAAGTTCTCTTCACTGATGAGACAACAGTCCCGAGTGGTGTAGCTTGAACAAGCGTCCACGTTCGATCAGCAGAGTTAAGCAACGCTGTCTCGGGTCAGAACTTGGATGGGAGTTCCACGGCTGCATCTCTCGGCTCCTCGTGGTACGGCTATCACGGAAAAAAGTTGGTCCCGGCGGTCATACAACATCATGACAGTCGTTAGTGGGGTTGGAAGTCCTCATAACTGCACACCGACGCCTATAATTGGAATAACGGCTGTTGGCTGAGTGCGAATTAAATAAATTAATTAATTAAATAAATAAAACATTTACAAAAACAGGAATTTTTAACCAAAAATGGCACACATGGGCTGAAGAAAATTCAAAAAGTACGATGGTGCATTCAGCATGAATTCAAATTAAACGTTTGGTTTGGTATAGTCGAAGATAACCTTGTAGGACCTTTTGAACTTCCAGTAACACTGAATGGACGTGATTATTTACATTTTCTCCAGTATAATTTAGTCGATCTGCTAGATAATGTTCCTTTAAATATTAGGGCTGGTATGTGGTATTTACAAGATGGCGCTCCTGTTCATCATTCCATAGCAGTCCGAAATTATTTAAATAACGTATTCCTCCATCGGCGGATCGGACGAGGAAGTGAACACCCATGGCCTCTAAGGAGTCCAGATTTGAACCCACTGAATTTTAATTTCTGAGGATTTATTAAGACTCTAGTCTTCTCTGGCCCTACTGTTAATAACAGAAATTAATTCTGACAAAAAATAATGATACCGGCCAATGCTATCCGACATAACCGTTCATTCTTCGCAGTTAGAAGAAATTTCTTGAAAAGATGTAGATAATGCATTGAAGCAGATGGCGGACATTTTGAATATGAAATTTGAAATAACGGTTTTGTTTTTGCTCTTGCTTTTAGATTTAAATTGTTAATTTTTCCCAATTCGCTATTTTAGTAAAGTATATTTTTTTCTTGTTTTATGTGTGTTACTTGTGGCGCCCTCTAGAAGAGACAACTAAATCATCCATAAATTTGATTTTGTCATAAAAAAACCCCTGTAAAAGAAAATATGTTTTATTTTTTCAACTTTGACATCCTGTATCTTTGTTATTATCTACTTTGGTACTAGGGTAAGCTGAAGTAAATCAACTTATTATGGTCTAACTATTACGCTGTTGCGGTATGGCTCAATATTTACTCAACAATCTGACTTTACGTTAGGATTATTTACATGCATGCTCAGTTTTGGATGCGTTTTTATTGGAAACCGATGCTTCTAGCGAGTTCAATAAAGTATACCTTTTTTAAGCAGAAAAGATAGGGAAAAAGATTTTTCCAGTAGAAAATTACATACACCGTGGCACAAAAAAGTTGCAGCGGTTTAACAGTGTCCTTATGGTCGCTTGTGACGCCGGATACGAAAGTGATCGAAATATAATAAAAAATGTGATTTTTTTTTCAACTTTGATACCCTGTAGCTCCCGTTAGTACTAACTTTTGGACTAAGGTAAGTTGGGTTAAATCGGTTTATTTTGTCCAAATTAACTATATCTGAAGTTTGGCCCATTCTTTACCGAACACCCTGTATACAGTATGAGCAAAAAGAAAATTCATGAGCGTTGACCATGGAATTTTCAAGTTATGTGTATAAATCACAAAATAGAAACTGTCACAGTGACAGCTGATGTTCTTAATTACTGCTTGAGTTGTAAAATTAAATTTAAAAATTATATTACAAGAACACAAAACCTGCTTGCTTAATTGAATTTTGTAATTAAAAAAACGATTTATCAAGTTGAACATACTGTGGCAACCTTTAAAGACAGAGGTTGTGTATCACATAAACACAAGACTGGCAGACCATCTGTTAGAACTGAGAAACAAATTGACGAAGATAGAATTCAAATGCAAGACGAACCGACTACATCGATACGGCGACTTGCTCAAGAGAGGAACTCTGTTATGGTACTTGGCGTGCTTATTCTACTGCAAGATCTAGAGATGTACCCATACAGACTTTAAATGTATGAAGAACTCTTACCCAAAGATTATAATAAACGAAGTTCCTCGGCTGCGATATGGGTATGATAAGTGTGGGATTTTAGTTTACTTCACTTTCGCATAAAGGTCTTAGTTCATTAAACAAGAAGTATTGGGCGCCAACAGTTTTATTTTAAATTGTAAATTTTGTCTTTGCTATATATATATTTACATTCGATCTTATAATTCAAGGTTGATATTTCTATCAAATGGGAGTTTAACATGATACATGGTTAATTAATATGACAATTTATACATTTCACTTTATATAGAAATATTGAATTAAGGTTACTATTATTCTGATTTCATCGATAAATCAACTTCTAGTTTTGTAGAAGGTTTTCTATATTTTACTAACATTCAACCACTTTCAGGTAAGATAAATCTAAAGAGCTTTATACCCTTTTAACTTATTTATAGTTTTAATTAATGTTGTTAATGGGTTTCACGTTTAACTCAATTCACATTTCCAAAGTATAAGAAATGCCCATTATTTGATAAGTGTCTGCTTTATAACATTAAACCCCTATAAATTGACCTTTATAAAATTATAACCTGGTAACGGCTCCGAGAATAGCGACAAGCAAATTGGTATCAATATACATGCTGGTAGCTAAAGATTTTCCAGGGCTGCATCGGGATACATGATGGTTGCAAAATCATTGATGACGGGACGATACGAGATTGCTTCAAATATACCCCATTAAGATAAAATTCCACGACACTCAGCGAGACGGGAATAAAATTCTTTAGGATACTGCATTGGTAACTAGCTTTTACATAGTTACAAACGAGTACGGTAGATAAAATTTACCGGCCTAGACCAGTAGTAGTTGACAACGGCCGGATCAAAATTAATTTGACACAACAAACATTTAACAAATTTATTATCTAAACAAACCATTTCACTTATTTACACAAATATTGAATGTACAATTACTAATATTACTAAAAGAAGTATTTGCTGGTGACAAATTGGATTATTCACTGGATTGGTCTTTTTTCGTGCTTGAAACATTCAAATGAGATACTGAAGATAACTCGGTAATTGCACGAGATTCGTTTCCGTTAGATGGACACAAACTTTTTTCAGCAATATTTCTTTTAAGTCTGGTGGAATCTTCTATGTAATTGCTTTCTACGGATGCAGATTTCCAACCTCCGTGGGTCATCGGGGTGTGGAGATCTCCTTCACCTTCTACCAAAAGAGTTGCGCTTGAACAACGGAAACAATGTGCGGTAAATTTCTCACTCTCTGAAAGTCCCAAATATTCTGTAATTTTTTTCGGTACGTTACCCACAGTATGGACACCGACAACTTGTGCCACACACTTCTTATTTCTATACGCTAGCAGGAATCGCTTATTGGTCATATTACCAGACCGCAAGGAGATATACTTCCTAATCAACACACAGAGTTGGTATTTTTCTGCTTCTTCGGTTATGACGAATAAGCGACTTATTCCAGTTTTAGTCTTTAGGAGACATACTTTTATAAAATTTCCACAATCCATTACGTCATCGACGGTTAAATTAACCAATTCTTCTCTTCGGCAGCCGCCAAAAATACCAATAATTAAAATGACCATCAGTAAGTAGTTGTCATCGTTGGTTTCGTTCAAAAATTTTCCTCTTAATGTATTGGTATAATTCTCCATATCTAGATCAATTCTGGTCATTTATTATCAAAAAACAATTATAAATATATACCTTTTTATGTCCACCTTTTCATGATTTTGTAGGCAGCTTCTTATCATGGAAAAGTACGACCACAAACTTTTTCAATTCTTATAATTATCTTCAAAATAGGCAAGCATAACCCGTTCATCAACTCCAATAATGTGATTTTTCTCCCGCAAAATACAAAACAACTTGTATTCCTTTAAATACCTTTCCGAAGATTTTCCTGGTAAAAGATTCGATCTAGCGCTGTTTACTTTATCCAGAAGTTCGTCTGGAATTGCAATTGGAGAAGAATTTTGGGGCAAATCCATTTTATAAGACACAAAACTTCTATTTAATCACTTCAAGGCAAAAACTGAATTGTAAAAAGTTTATTGTTTAATTTCTTCACCTGCTACCGCTCTAATAACGTAAATAGCTATTTTAGAATACTGCATTGGTAACTAGCGTTTACATAGTTACAAACGAGTTCGGTAGATAACATTTACCGGGCTCGTTTGTAACTGTAACTGTGTAAACGCTAGTTACCAATGCAGTATCCTAAAAAATTTTATACGATAAACGACCGGTAGCATTTTTATGGCCTTGCCAAACATACTGTAAAGTATTGGCGCGGCCATAAAAATGTTGCTACCGGTCTAATAACGTAAATAGCAATTGGATTGATAAGCTACGCTTTGGAAACGTAAAACGTCAAAATTCGGCCGGTAATGCAATCATTCAAAATCTCACCAACACTTCTAGTTGAAAGCAACTGAGCAACTAACTTTCGCTCCCCACGCTAAGTGTTTGTCGACAAATTGCTGACCACTGCATAAAAAGCAGTGGCGGTAGCAATTTTCAAATTGACCTAAGTTATTACGATTTACCTTAACATTAACAGGGCCATATTTAGTTTCCAGAAAAGGCCATCGTCTGATTACGAAGAAGACTACTAGATTATGGTTTGTAAACGGATTGAGTATATATAAATCTAATATTTCTGCGTTCAACAACCTCTCTTCTACATCCCTCTTAAATATAATTGAGAACAAAGATAAGTTATACCAATGCATTCAGTAGAAAACGACACAATTTACCTTGCCATTAATAAATGCAGAAAAGCAGTCGATACCATTTTTTAAAACTCCGTAGCATGTTCAATATTTTATTATGTGCCTAACAGGATGGGATAGTCACATGCAAATGTTAGCACTGAAATGAAATTTGCCTTCCTCCGAGAAATGTCTTTCCCTGGAATTTTTGTTTAGATACTAACTATGCGGTATAACCTATGAGTGAGACCAAAATGTAGTTTGTAACGAATTTTGGAGTATTTGGGCCTTCTGGCACCGAACACTGCAACGCAGTCCAACTAACGTCTAGTACCATCATTCTAGAGTTTCATTGAAGTTTTGAAAGTCTTCGCTTCACTCGGTCAATATAATTGCTAAAAAAGTGGAAACAGTATGTTAATTTAAAGCTACTATACTTGATTGCTTGAATACCGGAAATATATTTGCCAAATCCATCTGAAGTAGATACAAAGCACACCCAGAAAAAACAGACACAGAATAAACAGTACTCCAATAAAGCATTGTAGAGTGTTACGTGATTTTGACGTCATTAAGCTATCCTTGTTATCAATTCCACGATTGGGTGTTATTAGTGCATTTAAGCTGAAATTATTCTATTTAAAATTTTCGGGTACGGCCCTGTATTATAATTTTAAAATGCTGCAGCCAATTTATTCAGTCAAGCTCAAATATGCCCGCGGTTCTTGGAATTCTCACTAATAAGCATTTCCTCGGAGCCGTATGTAATCTATTGCAGTCACTTCCGTATAAAGCATATTTCTTCGAATTGGCATCCTTTGTTTACGTCCCAGCTTAAATCGCTTTGAGTCCCAACCTTCAACTTATTTAAATACTGCTCGACGTAGTTAAGTTTCTAAGAATATAACAGCTTCATGTCCCTCTTATAAATTATCGTTTAAAGTTCGGCAGGATTGACCTTGTAACTTAATATTTTTGGGATCCGCTGTATAGCCAGAAATTCCTTCTAGAACGTTCCTTGATGACCAAGCTTTGTGTAAAGGAAATAAAAATTTATAACTCCTTAGGGAGTTCTAAACTCTTTTCCGTCGTGTTCTTCACGCAGAGCCCAATTTGAAATTTCAATCAGTATCCGACACTTACAGAAGTTAGTGTGTAAAGTTTTGCACCCCCCGGCCTTCGGAAGCCGGGGGTTGCGCTGATTTGCGCGAGTGGGTTTTTTTTGTTTAAGGCGGTTGAGTTCAGCTTAGACCTTTGGACGATTATTTTACCCTTGTTGGGTGTTTGAACGAACGCGCGCGGTGGGCGATTGAGTTATCGATATTTCAGTGTTGGCATATAGCCGAGTCGTCTCCTTAAGTTGATGTACTTCCCAGGGGAAGAAAGTTGCACCATTTGCAGATCCATTTAGAGACGACATCTTTAAGCTTGTGATTAACGGTTTCCCGTACCTTTGTGGGGAAAAACCTTTTGCGTACTGCATCTTTGAATTACCGACGCTGAGTTTATCGAAATCGACGGGAGGCCCACCGCGTGTCATTGTTGTAGTGCCCTGGTTGCATTATTTGCGATTGCGTCGTGCCATTCTGAAGCCTGGAATAAAATCAACTCTATCGCTCCGATTCTTCCCAAGGAGGGGCCCACATCATTTTAGACGCCGCTCTGCGCTAAACAACTATCAGGCCCGGCTCCAGCCATTTCTGTACCTCCGCAACGCCTTGCCAAGCTTCCCCGAGGACGAGTTTATAGCAGAAACCCGCGACGTGCTTACAACTACCAGGTAGGAGTTATGTATTACACCAATTGTGTTCTTGTGCCTAATTAAGGTGCGACTATATTTGTTATATGTTTTCCGGGAGTTCGTAAATATTGCGCCCGTTCACTTAAAGCTTAAGCTTATGATTTGATTTGTTTGTTGTTAACCAGGGGCTTCACCCCTGTTATCTATTTCGTTTTGTCCGTTGTGTAGCAACCTATTTAGACAATAAGGTTACTTTGCGTGGGACCCCCTTTTATATTCATGTAGGGTGTGCCTTTTCTTTTTACTAAGCTTGAATTCACCTCCGGGTGATTATTATCAATGTAAAGATTTGTGTAAACTTTAATTCTTTAAATAATAAACCCATTAAAGTCAATTTGATTATTTGTTGAGTTCTGAACCCCTTCTGGGTCATTAATTAATCCAGTGTGGCAAAGGCCGAGTGTAATTTGCAATGTAAAGCTGAAAGTACGCCTTTTTGATAAGCAAGTCCCAAGCCCGGGGCCATTCAGTATTCTTTTGTTATTCTTTAGTGACGGTGGCCTTGAAGGTAAGTGATTTAACGACAAGGTCACCCGGCTACTCGGAGGAGGCTTGGTAAACAACAGGCGGAGGTGTTCAGCAACGTACCTGGAGGACTTCTACATAGGCTACGTGTATTGTTCTTGGTTCTAGACACGTCAGCCACCCCTAATCAGAACCAAGTGGCGCTCAGGCATTTCTTTCTCTGTTAAGCAATCCATCAGGGTAAGTGCCGCCGGTTTTTCTTTGAGCTTTCGAACCACGCCTTCCCGACTGAGTTAAGTGCGAGTAACCGGAGCAACATGCTCCAGCACATTAAGATCTGTGTTCTTTTTAGTAAAGCCGGCGAACCCTGTAGTTTGTACCCGTTTTTGAACAATCAATACGACCTATGTCGATCTGATGAATTAATACCGTAACAAGAGGTTAACTTATTTTCGGATGCATGCAACAGGGGAAAGCGTACGCAGCTCTAACACATCCTTAATTGTGAGGTGAAGATACTCTCCACTAAGTACAAATTCTAGAACTTTCTGAAAACAGGTAAGGAGGAGCTTTATATAAATTATTTTATGAAAAAATACTAACCAATACAGAATTCAACGTTTATTCATGTTGAGCCAATTGGTCTCTTTAATTTTGTATATTATATGTTCCCGACGTTTAATGCCATGAATAAGTCGCAGACATGAGTTCTGAACCATTTGAATTCTTGTACTGGTGATATTATCGATACAAGGTCCATAAACGACATTACAATAATTAAACAAGAGAGCACAAGAAAGTTACATAAAAGCGCCCTGATATTTTTGTTCAAAATGTGCCTATTATTATAAATAAGTTTAAGATTTGCGAAACCTCTACGAATGCAAATATTTACATGCTCAGGAAATCTGAGTTTATAATCTAAGGTTAGGCCCAAATTTCGGGCAACGTCTTACATGGAATTATATTATCATTAATCATTATCTGAATGTGAAGCAATTGTAAAAGTCTATTATTTCTACCACCAAAAACTGATTTTCCAGGATTAATTATAAGTGAATGGGCAGAAGAAACTAAATTATCTAGATCTTCATTTATACGACTACAAGCAGTTACAGTATTCTAGGGATTCAACGAATAATATAACTGCGAGTCATCCGCATACTGATGATACACACAGTGCTTTAAAGTATTACATAAACCCGAAGAATAACTTATATAAAGTAGCGGTCCTAAAATAGATCCTTGCGGAACGCCATATTTAATTTCTCGGTAATCAGATTGTTCATTTCGAATAAGAACACATTGCTGCCTGTTTTGAAGATAATTTTTAAAAAATTGTAAAGGTGTTCTATCGAATCCAAAATGATATAAAACGGCAAGAAGTATCTCATGATTAATTGTATCAAAGGCTTTGGAAAAATCGAGAATTAAAGCCGTAAGATTACCTTCGTCACTAGCGCGAACAATATCATCCGTTACTTTTAACAATGCAGAAGCACAACTATGGTTTGAACGAAAGCCCGACTGGAAATTTGAAAATAACCTGTTTTGACAAAGATAGTTTCTGACCTGAGAATCTACAATCTTTTCCAAAGCATTTGACAAAACCGGAAGAATACTAATAAGTCTAAGATCTTTCAATTCTTTAGGTGTATTCACTTTACCTTTTGGTTTAATAAAAACCCCTTTCCATTCCAATGGAAAAACTTAGCATAAATACTAACACCATGAAGAGCCTGATATTATTTTTAGTTTTTCTTGTTAAGAAGCTAATTTACTGCTATTAATTGTAACTGCGTAATACATTTCTCACACAGAAAGAACAGTCACCTTATCTTACCTTTGTTAATAGTTATTTATGTACCACGGGCGTAAGAATTGGTTCAAGGCGTTTCCCAGACAATGAACATTCCCATATGTCAGCATTCTTCGAGGATGCAATGTCCAATTAGAAATATAAATATCAAAAGCTTTAGTAGAATTATTCAAAATATCTAGCTTTGATATACTGAATACTCCCCAACAATTTCGCATATTCTTTCAAACCCTATACCCTTTTTATTTTTTTTGTGAAACTTTCCATACGAAACTCAAAAAGATTTTAATTGTAAATATAAACTATCAAAGATAATATTATCATGGTTATCCCAATCTTTCTCCGTAAAATGTGTGACGTTTGCTCCAGCACAAACACGCACGGCGCCCATCCCCTCTCAGAAAGCACAGATAACGAAGCACTCCAAGAGTATAAAAGCAACTTCCGCAGTCATTTCAAATAACTTTAGTCCCCGAGCCTGAGGCCTGAACCCCATCCTGAACATCAGGCTCTCCGAAGCCTGGGCCCGCTTTCCTGATCAATTTGAACTTTTTTCCCGGACCTCTTTCAACCTACTATCCTCCGCTAGCACCGGTCAGGTATATCGATCTTTGCTAGAAATTCCAATTAAACCATGGTAACCGCTGAGAATTTCTAACTACCGGTCAGGTCTATCGATCTTAGCTAGGAATTCCCGCGTTAACCAAAAGCTTCTGACTCCGGTCAGGTCTATCAATCTTAGTCAGAAACTACGTTTAACTTCCGGCACCAGCTCAATATTATCCCAATCCATATATAAAAATTGAATAATCAAGTCGACTTACTTACGTACCAGGAAAAATCTCGAGGTTAACACAATCCAGGAGCCTTTGCCGCAGGTAAATTGGTTCACCGGCCAACACTAGAGATTGACCGTAAAATCCTCGAGCGCTGCCTGACGTTTTCAACTGCCAAAGACGGGCTTAGCTGAAGCAAACACTGTCCATCCAGGATTTATTCACAAAGAACGTACCACGTGCAGCGGGGCTTGCTACATTCTTGGCCAGCATCACAGTCACCAGGTAAAACTCTTAAATTCAATTGAAATGGACCCTTTCACAAATAAATAACCAGGCCGCGCCATCTTATTTATATAAAGTTTACTTAATTTTTTATGTATTGGCCCCCAGTTTATTTGAGCTACCCAGCACAACGATGCCTACCAATTGAGCCCGGCCCCGAGTCGAACCAGCGTACAGTGCAGAACGAATCCCCGAAATACCAGAACACCGAAGATAATTTATTTTATCTATGTACATAGTATTTTATTAAATTATGTTTTAATTTGTATGCATATCTAAAAACATTGTACAGTTTATTATACCACTGTATTTTTCCCTGGTATCTATACATTCCAGTATGAACTCATAGCATTTGAGCTTTACCTGAGGTAAACCAGTTTAAAATAAATATAGTAGATTTTGGTCAAACTGAGAATAAGCAATTTTAGTAAGAATTCAAAATTTTAAAATTCCTGGAACAATACCGGTGCGTTATAATTGCACAGAAAGTGTTTGAGTAATCACAGTGGCTTCCAACCAAGAATTAATCGTTCCAAGCACTATCTTCCACATCTATAACGTCCACATAGCATATTTGTCCACACGTAAGATATTGTGTACCTACTAATTTATCTTTTGCATGCTAGATGGCGATACTTGCACCAAATTATCATTTTCATATGCATAAGTGAACGTTATTTTCATAACCTTCTATGAGCGGTTTTCAGAAGTGATTTTCGTGAACTGGATGACATCAAAAGTAGTATCAATAGTCTTCTATAATATAAATTAAAAGGCTGGATTCTTAGTTGATCCTCATTAAGTTATGGTCTGCTATAGTTAAAAGAGGCGTTTATATATTCTGTCCATATTTGAATAGTTTCACATAGATCAAGAAAAATATTCCCATTCCTTGTTAGGTCATGTTAAAAATTGACTCCGGCACTGCTCTCTATGCAAGCGGAGAGGCGCAATTTGTTGAATGTCTTCACAGAAGTAAAAGAACGAGGAGCGCAAGACAATGGGGCAACGACTGTCAACCGACATTTCGGGACCATTAACAGCCCTAGAGGCCGTTTCGACGTTGTCGGATTTACGAACTCTCAAAACACAGCCTACACATTCGTAATTCCAATTCCGTCTCGTTCCTGTGCAATAGAATTTCATTCCGATCTCTAATCAAGCGTTTGAAAGCACTTCTCTGATCCCACCCTCAATCGTTTTGCATCCATTCTGTAAAATGACGCCTCATGCGGCAGCTGCCTATCCTTCTTTTTTCAAGCCGTGGGCCTCCTACTGTTCGCAATGTCTTAATCCTAAAGCTTACAAAAATTTCAAGCGGATATGGAGAGCCCATCGCACAAGAATTTCTTCCAGCCCGAGGTAACTCCATTATTAGTTTAGTAATTCATGTTGTGGATTACCTACAATTTTCAATATGTTACACTACGTTCAATAATGCTTGCGGTGGAATATTTGAAATCAGTTACTGGCTTGTCACTAGGCTACTGGTTTCTTTGGATTTTATAGCGTATGTGAGGTCACGCGTTCAGGTAACTCAAAAATGATTAATTGCTGTCGCAGCATTTACGATAAATATATTTTTAAGTGTATTGCTTTAATATAGCCAAGTGGGATTTCACACTGTGTAATTATGTGTGTAAAACGATATGCAGATACGCCCAGTTTTGAAGTACGGTAAGGTTTCAGATAAATTACGAGAGGTAGGTCATATTGTAGAGCTTAACACACGTTTCTATCGGAAATGGTAAAACTTCTTAATGGAATTCCTCCATTCCATCTTTAGCAGACACATCTAGTTGATCTTACAAGAATAATATAATAACATATTGTTAAGCTTTTGAAGGGTGTCTGTATTTTTACTATTGTTTATTTTATGAAAAAGCAGACTTTTTATACATAATGTGCCTGGTTATTATTCGAATATATTCCTTTAATTAATTCACTCTCTCTCAGGCTTAGGACGCTAAACCTAATTTTAAAAAAACGACTATGAACTTGTTTTTGCTGTCATTAATTATTTAAGGTCCTTTTATAAAATAAACATTTAATTGTTAGCACTTCTAATGGTATTTGACGACTGAGTTATATTTTTAACTGATGGGAACAAATAAAAAACCAAAATGGTTTCCTCGCTTCGAGAAGAAGTAAACAAGGTGACAATTTTAATTAACTTCTCGATGTCCACACAATTAACGCTGTTCCTGTGCGATAACAATGAAATGTAAGTATTCCGCGTCATAAATAAAACACTTCTACCCACCCAACGAACCGGAAGTGACGCGCTAAAGGACGCCAAGAAAGAACATTCACAAAATTAACACTTTTAGGAGGCAAATCTGACCTTTTAATGACTTCTCTGTTATAAGTAGGGTTTCCTGCCCCTCGCTGGAACTCCCACGATGCTCTGGGTTACTCGTTCTTGTTTTCCTGCAGTTATCAAGGCTCAAATCTGCGCTGGAACCCATCTGGTGAACGGCTGATACTCTCGGATACCTCTGGAAACGCTTCCAATGAAGCTTTTGAAGACGCTACCCCAATTGTTTTTGTTTACAGTTTTTACTCTGTTACATGAATTGCCAGGCCTGCTGTGATTTTATGATGTCTTAAACAAATACATAGCTATTAAAAAACGTCATTATGCAATTATTTTCATGGCCTATGCTATTTCTTAGCAATTCTGGAATTCAAATTATTACATTTACTGAACACTCTTATAATAAATATTTGCTTTGCTGGTTATGTTATTAATTACTATGAATTAATATGAGAAATATAAAGGCTACTAAAATGTATTCATAGCAATATATTTGTCCCTCTATCGTTTAGGATGCAATTTATGTAGAATATCGCGCACAAGCTTTTTATTTCCGCCTATAACTTCTTTTCTCACTGGGCTAGTTCGAGCACTTTTAGGCTTGTTGAAATAATAAAGAAGCCGACCTACGATTAATTAATAAAATTAAGCAATGGTAGTAAAAATCGCAGATCAACCCCCCTTCAGTCTATACACCACGGCAGCTCTGAAAACTCTTTACTCACCGGTATGGCCCTAACTAACTCAAATTTCTGCGGCCTTGGATCGTAGGTTCAAATCATCAGCTGTGTACCCTGGAATGTCTTCAAAAAAGGAAAGGAAATGGGCGCCAGAAATCAAAAGATTTCAAATAATAAGAGGAAATGAACTGCAAGCGACTAGCGTTTAATTAATAGATAATAAAAAGTCTTGAAGTATCAGCAATAAATAATCAGGATAATTAAAATGCAAATAATGTTATAACAAAGTTGTGTACGTTAACTGAAGGTTGCGACACGCATAAAATCAAAAAAACCCCTTTCGGGTTATTTTAATAACTTTAACAACAAATTATTCGTGGCATAAGCTTATCACAGTCATTTAATAAAACCTGCTATTAGGCTATTGAAAATAAAAAGCGTGACTGTACCTTTTACAGAGGGTCGAAACACATCAAAATAGCAACTTTAAATACTGAGTATAATTAACTATAAGCATAAAAATTCAAATGCAAAAGCAAGAGCATGTATGAAATTGAACATTACATATTAATAATTGCGGAACGTATGCATTTAAATTTTAAATATTGACGGGTTTAAACTGTATAAATGTAAAATCCAGGTATTGAAGATAATTTGAGATTTAATCCCGGAGTAGCACTAACTAACCTCGAAACATAAGCTGGACGTGAACTCCGTGGATGCACCGAAAATTGCTGCGGAAGCATCCTCAAAAAGGCAGCATATACGCCGAACCCAGCAGGTGTCGAAAATGCGATAAGGCAAGCGCCTTGGCCTCCGAGGTAAACTCGTGGTTGAAATTGGTAATTAAGAGCTAAGAAAAAATGTAATTACTATCGAGAAAATAAACCAGCAAAGCGCCATCGTACCTGATCATAATCAGCCCTAGGAAACACACTGCACATTGAAATTGGTTGAGCGCACGTAATTTGACTTAATTAAAATCAAACCTTAGCAGCGCCGATGACGGCGGGCTTAGGTTAAGACAGCAAGTGCTCGGACGAAAAATTCGTGCCCAAAAGAAGACTCGCACTCTTATAAGAGAGGAACTCGATACAGGTACAAAATACGCTGTTTTGGAAAATTTACGAATTCGAAATGCAAAGGATTTATAATTCAACTAAAAATATACAGGTTAAGCCTGAAATAATTGGATAAATGGCGAAACAATTAGGCGAAGCCAAAAAATTGTTTCATTGTAACGTGTCATTTACTGGGTTTGTCAACTAACACCTTGTTGTTTATTATAACGTTTTATTTTTGCCTACCTGTACAAGTACTAGTATATTACGTACTGATGCTGAAAATGTTTTGTTGCAGCCGAGGACTAAGATAGATTACCGTAGCGTACAGCATCGAAATTAACTATAATGCGAAGCTCAAGTGAAAACTTATTCTGATGTATGTACATTATTCTATTCACAACCATTTTGTTCCAAGCAAGAATTGAAAAATTAATTTATAATCGTAATCTATTATTGGCAGGTCTTTAAAGCTAATGTTAATTAAATAATAATACAAAGCGGTGAAAATGCGCTATCGGAAAGTAATAGTTTATACCTCATTTTCAAAGTTTTAAACAAGTCAGCAACAGCCTTATTAGGTACTAGTGACTCACCCGAGCTACGCTTCGGTTCGCTAATTTAAGAGAGATCGATTAATATACATTTAAAAAAGAATTCATCGGCCGGGAATCGAACCCGGGCCGCCCGCGTGGCAGGCGAATATTCTACCACTGGACTAACGTGGCTTGGTTGAATAAGACGCTGTTATAATGGTATATGAACACACTGAAATACCCGAGGAAGCCCACGTCCACAACAGCTGCAGCACCGCAGCCCACGGCGACAGATGCTTCGCTCCGCTACTTACATGATTTAATTAAATTGTACGTTTTCGTACAATTTTTTTAAATGAAAACCGGCCTACGATCTAAGTCTAAAAATTAGCAAACTTTTAAGCCATCATACAACTTAATCTGTCCAGTATCCATACAAATGAAGAAAGAAAAATACCACCGATTTTATACAGGGTGTCCCAAAAGGAATGGGACACCGATTAGGCATAGATTCCTTACGTCATAATAAATCGATTAAACCCAATATACCTTAGAACAAAGTCTCTTCAGTAAGAAGTTATAGGGCCTTGAAGTTCAATTTTTTTTAAATTTTTTTGTTAATTTCCACAAATATGGAGATATCGATTTGAATTTTGGTATACGTACTACTACTATTATGCAGTGCACCAATACTACAAATTTCATAAACTAGACTTGACTGTAAAGGGCACTTTATCAATCTTTCTAAACTTTTTTGCTCTAACTTCGTTATCTATAATATTTTTTAAAATGTTAGGTTATTATCTGAAAGAGAATTAGAATACACAGAAATGATGTACTCTTAGCTCATAGACGTAGGAGCAACCGTTTGTGCCTATCAAAGGTTTTTGATTGTCATTAAAACGTGCAATTATCAAGTAGCCAAGATCACAAAAACAATGGGTAATGCTTGTAATCTAGTAAACAACAACAAGAAATCAATTAATGAAATTGGTGACATCAGTTTTTTTGTCTTTTGTGCTTACGTAAATGCTGCGACATAACGAACCTTTCAGCTATGGAGAATTCGTTATGTAGCGGCATTTTCTTAAATATAAAAGAACAAATTCACTAATGTGATTAATTGATTTATCATTGTTTTTTACTAGATGACCATTGTTTTTGTGATCATGGCTACTTGATAATTGCACGTCTTAATGACAACCAAAAACCTTTAATCGGCATTTTAAGGTCAACGGTTGTTTTTAGGGTTAAGAACTAAGAGTACATTATTTTTGTGCTTTTTAATTATCTTTCAGATAATAACATAACATTTTAAAAAAAAGTTACAGATAAAGAAGTTAGAGCTAAAAAAATTTTGAAAAGTAGGTAAAGTGCCTTTTAGAGTCAAGTCTAACTTATGAAAAAAAAATTGTTAGTGCAGTATATAATAATCAGCATGTATACCAAAATTCAAATCGGTATCTTTACATTTCTGGAAATTAACATAAAAAGAAAAAATAAAAAATCTGGTGTGATACACGCACACAACTTTCTTTTACAGTGATCTTATAATTAGCAAAAAATTTGATTTTAAATTTTTAAGCATTTGTCAAAAATTTTCAAAAATTACAAAATTTTACAAAAACGGTACAAAATATAGTGTTAGTTCAAGAGACAATTTTTTTCTAGAATTTCAATCTGAATTCAAAAATGTAATAATATACCGGGTGTTCTATTTAAAATAGGAGTTAATAAAAAAAAATACAAAAGAAACCCATTTTAGAAGTATTCAACTGGAAAATTACCTATCTCACATCAATACACATTAAAAATGTAATAAAATAGTAAAGTTTAAAAAAATCGTTGGAGCCGTTTTTGAAAAAATCGAAAAAAACTGAAAAATCACAAGAGTAAACACCTACTTCCGGTTATGCGATTTTCTTCAAAAGCTTGCTGTCGCATCTACATAGTACACAAAACTTATATATGAAGTTTTAACTCTATACCTCTTTTGGTTTTTGAGATATTCTGTTCACAGACCGACAGACAGACACACAGACACACAGACAGACAGACAGACAGACAGGCAGACAGACCAATAAAAAAAAATATGTGTTTTGGGATCAGGGGACTCTAAAACGTGAAGATATGTTGAAAACTCAATTTCGAATTTTTGGGGTGAATCCAATACTTCCTTTATTCTTACTAGAGGGACTTTGTACTAAGGTATATTACGTTTAATCAATTTATTATAACGCAAGGAGTCTATGACTAATTGGTGTCCCATTCTTTTTGGGATACCCTGTATAGTAGATATTAATGTAAATAACATTTTTGACACACCCAGTGGCGTAACTATGGGGGGTGATATGGATGTCGGAACACCCCCCAGAGGCTTTAGAAATAACTAAAATTCGTCTTAAACAAAAAATCTAAAATTAGATTTTAGTAATGTATAATTGAATATCAATTATTACATTCGGAATTCGGACTCCACCATTTTTAAAATCCGATCTCAACGAACCTCCTTTGGACGTGATTGCTGAATTCAAATTATACCGGAAATGCCAAAATGTACAAAATTTTCCATATAAGACAGCAATGGATGCGCTAGCTATGTGCAATAAGGACATGTTTCCAAACATATTCAAGTTGCTGGAAATCCTTGTAACGATTCCTTTGTCAGCTGCAACAGCTGAAAGATCATTCTCCTCCTTAAATAGAATTAAGACTTTCCTCCGAAATACAACATCGCAATATAGGATGAATGGATTGGCAATGCTCTCCATTCACAGAGAACTGCAGGTGAACTTAGATGAAATTATAAACGAGTTAGCAAAAAACCAAGAAAACTTGAATTACTACTATAAATTGTATTGCAATTGTAATGATTTTATTGTTTATAAATAAACAGTATAGTTGCTTTCATTTCTATAGGACTTGCAAAATGACATTTAACATTTTCATAGGTTAGAGTTTGTGCAAGGACAGGCATTATCTTGCAATTTTGTTTTACAAGTAAGCTAAGTTGTTATTTATTTAGTAAATAATTATTTCTGACTTCTTTTGGTTAATAAGCAAATAATAAGCAACAAATATTTTTTTTTAATTTAACTGGTGGTCTATACTGCTAAGAAGTTAAATCAAGGCCTACCGCAAGTCCTGTAGAAATGCGCTCATTTTTTTAAAATTCTTCTTGTAAGGTTGATCAGTGATCAAGAAGTATAATTTTCAATATTTTTACGCCTTTCCAATTGCTTGACTTGAAGTAAAGTCGATTTTCCTAATCATCCACAATTTCGAACTGAATTAAAACAAATTCCATGTGTGGTTCAAAATAGGCGTTTAGGCAAAATACTGTCTCAAAAGATGTTATTCTTTATAAAACAAATTTTGGCATAGTCTGGTTAAGCTTGGCCTACAAAACTAATAAAAAGGCACTCCCTAGAATCCGCCCCCTATTGATCCTCCCAGAACACCCCCCAGAGCAAAATCTTAGTTACGCCACTGGACACACCTATGCAAGTTGAAGAACCCATACTTTTGCTCTAACTTCTTTATCTTTTGACAACCATTTAGTCCTTCATTCTGTTCTAATTTTTACTTCCCTCGTCTAAAAGACGAAGGAAGTATTGTAATCGCGAAAAAATCACCTTCCGAGATTTGTTCAGATCTTCACGTGGGTTCCCAGATGACGAAAAAGAGGTTTTCTCAATTCCATTTATCTGTCTGTCTGTCTGCCTGAAACTGAAAAAGTATTTGTTGAAGACAGACGATATTTTGCATGCATATTATATCTACCTGCATTAAACGAAGAAAGTTTAGGAGCAATATATACAGAACGAGCACCTTAAAAAATTTTATTTTGTATATTTTTACTTGAGAAATAGTTACAAGTAACAATTTGCACATAGCTCAAGCTTAATCATTAGAGAAAATAAGACCTAACAGTTACAGGGCAAACATCACAAATCGGACAGAATAGTATGGTTCCTTATAACGCAGCAGAAGCCCGTTCACCTCGCGTGCGCCCGTGCCTCAATTATTCTAGTGGCTAAGTGCGGAGTGCGAATCCCATCAGACTTCATTTATACTTTCTTCGTCTAAAAAATTAATAAATGTTTTATTTGCAAAATATAAAAGTAATAATTTGTACATAGCTTGTAACGTAGCATGCTGTGAGAATGCTTAATTATTTTTAATTAATATCCAGATATCTAAAGGGTATCATGTGATAACAAGTTAGTGTAAGTGAATAGCGGGTGGCAGAAAATATAAACAACCAGAGGGTTGTTTACTGCAACTGAAAAAAGTTTCTATATTTTGAGTAATCTCAGTTTAATTAGTCACCTTAAAGGTCTAATATCCCTTTAATTGTGAGAATAATATTGAATTTTGGTACGTGTTAGCAGGAATAGCCTTCTGCACGATCAAAGTCTGACCAAGGAGTCACAATTATTATTCGCATAGCGATTTGTTGGAGATTAGTAGAAACCATTTCAAGTGGTTATTGCTGTTTAAGTCATCACTTAGTGCGAGTGTTTGTGTTTGTGGCATGCTGCACTACCGTTTAACAAAATATTAAACGGTCACGACAGCTACAACGAATTTTTATGGGTCTTCGACATCTTAAAGGAGATGCTTGACGACTGTGATCAGTTTGGAGCTGATATAGAAACACACTTCAGGTACGAGTTCATCTTTGAGAAGGTTAGTGTATTTTAATAACAGTTTGGTACGGCAAAATTAGATTAAAACATTGTATTTTAGATTTAGAGAACATTTAGAATATTAAGTTTTCCAAATTTGAATTGATTTGAGTACTAGACGTTTTCGGCTTTTATATTTAGAAATTGTATTATTTTTGGTCTAGTTATCTTTAAGAAAGTTTAACCTCACATTTTTGGAACAAGTAATTTAATTAAATATTTTGACAACCTTTAGTTTGATTATTAAATGTAATGTCAAGCCAAACATATTAATACACTATAACTGAATTATAAGGTTCAATTTCAGGTACTAGATAGTGTGATTTAAAAAGCAAGTCAAATTGATAATAATTTGATAATTCAAAATACAATTCTAAAGATATAATTTATATTAACAATAACTCATTCAGCTGAGAAGCAAATAGAGTTCTTAATTGCTAAATAAGCTGGCTAGCCGAGGTACATTTAAAAAGATTTAAATGACATATATTTATTGATGAGATATGTCAATTTAGAATTCATTTGAAAGTAACAAGGTAAGTGCGAAATATATTATTATTGATACTACTTCTGTTCAATAAGCAAATAGGGTAGATATCTTAATTTAATTATTATACATAAAAACCCCGGAAGAGGGGTGGTGTAATAAGCTCAAGCTTTGTAATTGGTGAAAATGAGACCCAACATATTGCTATAACCTTGCATGGTATTAATTTATTTAGATTATGACAAATTTCTGTTTTAGATGAATTTATGTAAATTATATTCCCTTTATATATAAATCATTGCTTATTGGATTTATTAAATATTTCTAGCTCCAGCAGAACAATTACTCTTAAGTCAGGTCGGGTTCTTGCATTATAAAGGTTATTGTTACACTTGAAAAGTCGTTTTGTTCAATAAAAGCTTACTTTAGAAATTATATGGCAGTCGGACAATAATTGTCAACGTCAAAAGACTATGAAAGTGAAAAATCACTCAAAAGCACATTTGTTACAACTCCTATTATTTGATCAACATGAGAAATGTAAGTAATTCCTTTTTAATTATCTTATTCACTTTATTATAAGTTTTCACTTTTAGCTCTTTCAACAAATACCTCCAGCTGCCACCTCTCCTAGCACTTCAATCTGCCTCTTCCACCACGCCACGGCGTATTCCGTCTACTTACAGAAGTTCTAAGACACCAATGCAAGTACAGCCTCTTAACAAAACATCAAGTATAGATGCAATCAACTACCAGTAACTTGTTTTCTATATTGTTAATTTAGCACCATGTATACCCATTTATACACGAACCAGATTAATAAAAATATTTTTTAAAAAGGATATTATTTCTAAATGTTTACTTTTCACAAAATATGTTTTACATTTTAGAATTAAAAAAGTCGTTATTTTTAAAATCTTGCGTAGTAATATATTTAATGCATTTTCTTTTTTAATTAAACACTCCTAGATAATATACGTTATACGAGGGGTGATCCCATGCTCCGCCCCTGACCAACTTCCGGTTACAAAATTAAAATTGATTTCACCTTATTTTTCTAGATATTCTCTTTTAACACTAATGCATTTATCCCACCGATGCTCCAGCATTGTAACGCCTTCCTGGGAGAAGGATTGTCCAATATCTCCACACCACTGATTTACAGCATCTATTACTTCATTATTGCATGAAAATTTCTTCCCCCGAAGGAATTCCTTGAGTTTGGAGAATACTCTGTAATCGCTACCGGCGAGATCTGGAGAATATGTCGGATGTTCAAGTAGTTCAAAGCCTGGATTGGCTATGGCAGCCATAGCAACACAAGAAGTGTGGCTCGGTGCATTATCCTGGTGATACAGCGCATCACGCTTCAATTTGCCACGACGTTTTTCCTTTATAGCTTCGCGCAATTTTGATATTAAATTTTCATAATAGTTGCCTGTTATTGTACCTCCTTTTGTAAAAAATCAATTAGAATTACTCCCTGGCCATCCCAAAAAACAGACGCCATTACTTTTCCGGCTGATTGATAAACCTTAAATTTTCGGGAGGTGGAGAACCATGATGCTTCCACTCCAGGCTTTGGATTTTGGTTTCTGGATCATAGTGATGAACCCACGTCTCGTCCATCGCTACAAATCTGTACAAAAACTTTGAGAATTCTGTCTGTCATTAAGTGTTTACAAATCACAACTCGGAATCGTTTTTGTATTTCGGTTAACATCCGCGGAGCCAATCTTGCAGATATATTTTTCATGTCCAGATGATCTCTTAATATGCTGTGCACAGAGTGATACGAAAAGCCAGTTTCCTCAACTATTTCTCTTACAGTGACTCTTCTGTCTTGCATTACTAGATCATGAACTTTATCGGTTTTCCGAAGTTCTAACGGTTATTGGCGGACCACCAGCATGTTGATCTTCGCACGCTGTTCTTCCACATTTAAACTCACGACACCATCGTTTCACATAAACATAATTAACAGCACGCTCCCCTAAAGTGTTTATCAAGTCAGCATGAATTTGGGTGGGTGTCATACCCTTCTTTAACAGGTATTTAATTACCGCTTTTTGTTCACTGTGCTCCATTTTTGCAATAACTTGTCACTTTGTTTGGAACAAACAACTGCTGTGACCAAACAACGTTAGATACAGACTTGCTGCTGAGCATGCGCTGTTGACACATATCGGTAATGGCCATACTGCGGCATAAAGTTCGTATCTCCACTTAAACCAGGTCAGGGGCGGAGCATGGGGATCACCCCTCGTACGTTATTTTTTTAAATTAAACGCTCCTATAAAACACTGCTGGGGCCTGTGGTTTGAAAACTTCCATTTGTGATTTTTTCACGAGTATATCGTTGCTATTTTGCTGTGTACGTTTTTTCGTAGCTACTGATGGTGACAGCTTCGCTGTCAAAATACGTATTTAGCAGTTGTTAAATATTTGCGTGGGGAGGGGTTTCAACGAATCATGATAAACACTCCTAGATGATATACTGATACATTTATTTATACCTGACATATTGAATGACTTCTTCAAATCATTATTCGACATTAACTTTCCACCTTAATTCAAGTAACATTAAAATCATATATACCTTTCTGTTTTAATCTGCATTGTTTGGCTGGATTTGAATTCTAATTTACTAAATACAGCTTTGAATAATATTATGATGTTCTTCCTTATACTTAAATTCATCTTTGTATTTTTATAATTGAATATTTTTATCCTTCTATACATAATGTCATACCTAGGCATTAATTTTTACAAACAAACTATATGTCTTGATATGCAACCAACACAATATACATGGTAAACATCACAAATGGAACAGAATATTATAGTGCTTTATAAGGCAGCAGAACTCGAATCCCTGCGGTAGACATTTTTTCCAAATTGATCAAATTCGAGAGAAGTTCCCTGTAAACTCCTTTACAGAATTTTTTATACTTTCTCTGATTTGCTGCTTGATTTGTTCTAGCGGTAATATTCTTTAGTTAATCTTTGTTGTTCTTTGACCTCATTCATATTCAATCCAAGTGCAAATATGTATACTAATTTTATTTCAACGAGTGAATTCCAATGTGCAGTAAAATACTGCAAAGCGTAATAAGTTATGCCAGCAACTTAATCCGAATAATTCCGCAGAAGAGTAGAAGTCTCTTGCTCGATAGTTTGAAGGTAGAAGCGTTCGAAACTCAATTTAAATAACTAACGAGTGGGCGTCAAAGTTGTTCACCTAAGACTTAATCGACGACTCCTTTTGTGTTTCCCTTACTTTCGCTAGACTATTATGCCTTTTGGCGTTTTTCTTAGAGCTCCAATTTTACTCCGACGTAATTAATATGCAAATTAAATTTTCTTTAGCAATCAAATACCAGTTCTTCGGCGGTGCTCGGCATCTTTGTAATACCGCGAACGAAATGCGACAGATTCCGGTTTATTACTGAAATGCAATTAACCCACGGTTATACGATTATGTATTTCAGAAACTAAACGTGAAAGCTTTCCTTTTTTGGTATTTTGGCTGTCGTCTGCATTTATTAAACTAGCACAAAAGTTCTACAGATAGAACAAAATCTGATTCCATTTTACCCATGCATTAGCACCCCTTTTTGGTGGTTCTAATACAATGTTATATATTTTTCTATAGCTCCAAGTTACGAGCCAAGTTGATATACGTAATATACTTTTAAAATACTTACAATAGAAAAATACTATCCGTTGCGTAAATGCTCTCATATACCTACCTTATTGCTGAATAATATCGGTAGTAATTTACGTAATATAAATCAATCTGACATTTCAAATTATGTCAAGTGTTTAATATTATTATGCCACGACTAGTCAGTTTAAAAGCAGTGATACCCCTAACTCCCAGCTGAATGGGCTATAACCTTCAACTAACTTCTATATGTTTAATGATTGAATGTTCTTTTAAAGAATAATAATTATTTGATTTTATCAGTCAAAAGCACAATTTCAGGTATTTCATATACTTGTTTTGTATAATCAGTTTGTTAGTATGTAATAGAAGTTTGATTTGACATTACACAATTAAATTAAAGTTGTCAGAAATAATTTAATCAACTGTCGTAATGTTCAAACTTGATTAAATTAAAAATATAAAGTTCTAAAAGTTATCCTACTCCAAAACGTTCAAATTTTAAATTGTAGTAGTCGAAAACGTTGAGTACTCAAATCACAGGTATAATTTAGAAAAACTAATAATTAATATTCTATAATATTCTTCTAAATATAAATACGATGGTTTTAATAGTTGCCACACCAAACTCACTTTCTATTTCTTAATATTACTTAAAAAATTGTTCTATGTACCTGGACTTTCTATCTCGACTTCTAACTGGATAAAATTCAAGTTAGCAAATCCCTCTTGGTGGTTCTCGACCAACCTATAAGCTCGTTGTAGCTCGTAGGAACTTTGTTGTCTGATTGAACTGATATGCAGCACACAACACTTATTCACTGATTCTATTTTTTTCGTAATATTTTAGTAATCGAATTAAAATAACTTTGAATTATATATTTTTATAATAACTGTGACTTGAAGTGAAATTTGATCGTAGAGAATACTTTATTACTACTACGTATCAAACCAACCATTATTATTTTCTTACAATTAATGAGAATTTAACCCTTAACGTGAATATTTCTCGTAGATTCTCAACTCACCTTGTGGTTGTGGTTGCTCTTACTACCCCACCAGTCAAACATACAACTGTTATATCACATGATATCCATTAGGTATCTGCAGATAAATATTTAAATTAAATGTATCATACATCCTGTATGCTGCTTTACACCCACCGTGCGTAGTTATAAGATGTGCCAAGAGAAAATATTTTAATACTTCCTTGGCCCATTTCCGTTCTTTTAATAAATCCAACTTAAGTAAGTCAAATCGATCAGCGTAGCTTCTTGAGGTATACAAGGCGAATATCATGAGCACATTGCCCTGTGAATCAAATCGGAGTCGCCGACATTCCATTGTTAAGAGAAACTCAGTACATCAAAACAAATTAATCATAAAAAATAAGTGTTAACAATATGCTTTTAAGCTCAGCACTTGCTTGTGTGGGAACACATCGATATTAGGTTAAGAAAACATCCTTTCTACAACCCCGCAAATGCAGTTGTAAGTTGCAAAGCAACAATCCGATAAGCCACATAATAATGAACATTGGAACACAAAAACCGAGCCAGTAACAAAGAATGCAATTAACTGAGGGTAGATAACTTCTTCATCCCTCATCGATTACAGATATATTAGTGTAAATGGTGCGGACTGACTTCTTGCGCTATCGTGAAATATGGCCGATTGAATAAGGCCCCGCGCTGCCGTTTTACTTCTTATTACATTTACTGCTGTGTAATACGGAAGAGATATTGACTTGCCGTGCAGCGGATTTATTTCAATTATATTTAGTTTTTAGCGCCGAGCGTTTTTAATGACCGGCATGAATGCAGAGGAAAAATCTCTATATATTTACCGGTGTGCAGGTTTAGACAAATGCACATTATGACAAAAATTTGCCATCAAGAGGATGCGCACCTAAGACAGGGTGGGTTGAAATGCAACAAGCTAAAATTTTTCTTCATTTTGGTTTTAGAGAACTAGCCAGTAGGAGCAATGTTACGTGCACCCTTAAGCCGGATACTAATGTGCTTACTATAGTTTTTCACTACTTCCGCTTTCACCGGAAACGCTATCAACTTTTTATTTTTAAATGCAAATGGTATATTTTTACTTTGAACTATAAAACTACATAAAGTTAACTTTATATCAATACCAAGCTTCCATATTTCTTAATGTTTTAGAATTCAAAATTCAAAACTTACTACTCCATCTAAAAATCAAGATTTAACAGTATTTCCGGTAAATAAATAATAAAAATGTATAGTAAACGCGTTAATATCGTACTTAAAGGTGCACGCAATATTGCTTCTATACTCTACGTAGTTCCCCTAAAATCAAAATGAAGAAGATATTAAGACAACCCACTCCGTATAATTTTACTTTGGAAAATTACGTCGTTGCTCTTATAAATTTATTGGTAAGATTCTAGAATATATTGACTTATAAATGCTATTTATAATACAAGTGCAAAAAGTGACTGTTTATAGCACGCAACATGAAAATTATAAAACGAAGCCGTAGGTTGAGTTTCTTAACATGTCAAGTGCAATAACACTTTTAGCAATATTTTTTCTACGACCTTAAATTTACTGTTATTAATCCATAAATATCGATGTATCGAGGTTAAAATTGTTAAGAGTTATAATGATTTATGGCATAATCAAAATAGCAGTGGATAAGTAGCCGGACCAGTGACTAATTCTGTAGTCGGTATTTGTCAAAGTTAGTTATCCAAAACAATTAGTATACATTCTACTTTATTATATAAATTCATAATTTTACTATTAGCACACATATGTATAATATGTCATTTTTAGTTCTACAAGCTATTGCTAAAGGCCTACCTTTAGTGACGGCCATAGAAAAAAATCTGTTACTGTCCGAGTGAAGTGGTTGCTTCTTTGATTATTTCAGTATGCAACGGTTTTGTTATCCGCAAAAATGTATAAACACTTGAGTTTCAAACATAAATTGTTGGTTATATAATTCCATCCCTCTCTCAACGTTCCTTATTAAAAAGTAATTATATGGTATTTACATACATTCCATGGTTGTGAGGACATTTTTCGTTTTACGGCTTTAGTTCTAATATGTTGGATTTTCTCGTTTCTGAATTTAAAATCCCGCTTGTAGAGGAGTACTAAACACATACCTGTTCACAAGAATTTCTCGGCAGCAGTTTAACGCACGTGTCTTTTTCATCGATCCGTTTTGGTACGCGATATACGTCTCTAAAAGGAGTCATTTGTGTGAGCAGGAAAGTCAGGGAACGAACGGATTTATCACGCCTCCTCTAGCTGCAGACTAGACGTTAGAACATGTGTGTATCGAATGATGGAGTTTTGATGAGAAATGCGCATCCCCTCCTGACTTCGGCCGCGTGGCTTAGGGCTTCTTGAAGTATTCTAATGAGATCGTTAAACAATACAAAAAGTGGTTTACGGGCTGTGTACCGTGGAGTTGGCAGCTTTGATTAACGCTCTTGGGCGAATTATCTAACTGGGCATCTCTGTTGAGGCTAATTTGGCATAATGAAGTTTCGTTTGTCGTCTCGAATCCTTATCATGTTGTTACGAACTTTATGCTACCCTCCAGTGTGGGCTAGCTCTCGGAAGCAATTAGTATAATCGAGGAGCTCAGAGCTGCCCACGAGTTGGTGCTCGAAGTTTTGTACAAGGTGACAAAAGAGCCCAGAGAAGAACATATGCAGAGCGTGGCACTAACAAGACGCTAGGAGGTACAAGAAGGCCTAAAATAATACAACATCGAAGACGATTTCCAGAACGAAGAGGCAGAAACCTACCAGAGTTGTAAGACTGCCAAGCGTAGGTGGCTTCACAGAAATATTTTGTATTCCAGCTTAACCAAATTCATTCTAGCAATCTCACATACAATTCCTTAAGGGTGAGCGACGATTTTCATCATTAATTGGGAATTCTTATCTGCACGAAGCAACATCCAAAAATCACCGGCGCACACACACATGAAAACAATCATACACGATCAGCTCCATAAATGTAGGTTGCCCTAGAGTTCAAAAACTTTCAAAATACTGTGAGTAGGCAAGCAAACATACGGCAAGAAATTTCGGGGCACTCAAAACGTTTCCTGTATTGCAACTTAATTCCACATTAAGGTAAATATCATATGTAAGAAACAGTAGTAGAGAGAGTGTGTAGTGTAGGTAGGTCTGTAGCAAAAAACAGGGCGTCAGTTTGTAGGCAGCTCCGGCTACGTGTTAAGTTTTGCGTGTTGCGGTATCTTCAGAAGTGATATTTGCCGTGAAGGCGCGTTGGTTTATTACAGAATAATTACAATATACAACAATGCATAAACCTTAAGCCTATCCCATTTGTCATTAATTAAGTTGCCATCGGACTTCAAAGATCGGTATTGGTCGGGCCTGATTTTTTCATAGCCCCGAATTTTGAAGACGTTGACTTTGGAGTATATTACGGCTTCAGCTGAATTCCCCTTGGGTCAGCATTTATTGGACCAGATTCCAGCAGTTTTGTTGGGCAGGTCACCTTTTCCGTGAGCCAACTCTTTTCCAGCCTACTTGACAGCATCAGCTAAGCCTTCGAGAGCTCCCACGCTTCAAGCTGCAGATTTGCTTTCACTTGATGTCCGCATTGCTACACCGCTGCAATATCTTATAATCGCCTCGTCTGTTACATGTTAGTTAACTCTCGCTCGTAAATATATGGTTTATTTAAATTTACAGTTAAAACTGCCTTTATGTGTGTTTACGCATTCGTTTGCCTAATGGACACAAACTTTAAGCTCTCCCCCATATGGAAAGACTGGACGCCTTTCTTATACTTCGGATGGATTGTGTTCGGCCTAATTAATTACAGCATGTAATACTGTTTATTCGCAATCACATTGTAATGTGTCAATTTCATGACATGACAACAGCTGGGAACTAGATGATTACTTGAAACTAGCCAGGAAATTATTACATACCCCGAAAAATATTACATACCTGAAGAGTGGGGTGTTTCCATGGTAACAAAACATTGAGTGGGTTGTTTTCATGGTAACAAAAATATTAGCTACATCAAGATATCTATTATTCAGAATTCAATTGTAGTTATTTTTAAAATTAGATGATTGCGAATAAAATAGTATACATACCACGGTGAAAAGTTTCATCCCTGTCTCGAGATAAAGTTAACCTCGACGCTACGCGTCTCGGTAAACTACCTAATCTCTCGACAGTAATGAAACACTTCCCACCTCGGTATGTAATATACTATTCTTTACCGTTAGGGAATTTTCTCGCCCCCTTTTAACAAAAGCTTTATAGCCTCGTTGGTCTAACGATTTCACCTGTATTATTATATGCTCAATATAACAACTCAATTGTCTTACTGTGTATAGTGGTATACAGCTGCGTTTATAAATGATATACATACCAAACAGGAGAAGGTACGGTGAGTTCATGCAGCAAGTAAAACTCAGTAGCTCATAGCAAACACTTAATACGTACCTTCTACGTCTCTACTGAATTGCCCTTTAGGCAGAAACACCTACGCCTTCAGAGTAAAATCCCGTCCATATCCCACTGAAGGCAGTCGTATGCGATTTTGCCTTTGTTATCTGTCGTAAATGTTTTTAAAGTATAACAATGGATATTTCAATCACAGCGAGACGACATTTTACACTTTTTATTGCAGAGACGGTGATAATATCTGAAGAATATATAAAGGCGTGTCATGCTTTTTAGTTTTACATAGAATGCAGTAACTTACAGAAACGCTTGTAAGGAAAATGTACATAATTTAAGGCAAACAGTCACTATATATTGGGGCTTTTGAATGCGAAAAGCGTAACAATAAATTAATGAATTTGTAAATGAAATATTTAATTATTTCGAATGAAGCGGGCTCCTAAGATGTCCATGTAAAAGCGCGCTCTAGAACGCGAACTCTAATTAACCATTTTAATTAGTCCGATTGTAAAGAATGCCGCGTTTAAAAAATGGGGAAAGTCTCACAAAGCCGAAACACAAATAATTGTTGCTCGCCCGCTACAGCAGTGAAATAACCATAATGAGAAATTTAAGAGTTGCCTTTTTGATTCGTTTCATCTTTTTTAACACTCGCTTTAAACACAAAGAATGAAATCCTTTTAACTTATAATTAGCTTTCCAGACAGTTCCTTTAGCTGTTTGAATTAAACAGAAGGGACGGCGTATCCACAAAAAGTAGTTTTTCCGATGCACCGCACGGTGGACATTAAAGTTACCTGCAATTTTAATTTCGCTTCGACAGCGCGCAGCAAATTATATAATTAGCGGTAAGATGGTCTTTCCTGGAAGTCTGTTAATGATTTGTCCGAACGAGAAACGAATAAAGTTAGCGCGGCATTAAACCAAAATCCAACAGCGCCATTCCGTAACGAAGTTAAACTTAACCATTTCCGTGATTTAACACTGGTATTGAGTGACAAAGTATTAGCTTTGTATCCAACATTTCGGAATCTATGAGGATTCAAATAAATCGAGATTATAGCCATTTTATTTCGAAAATGGCGCATACACCCTTTAATGTACAATACCTGTTAGTGTTTCGGGTTAACCATATCGGTCCAGCTAGGCGCAGAAAAATTGTGAACGAGAAAATTGTCACAGCCTAGTTGGTCTTATAGGTATTTAAAAATACTGATAATGTAACTTTTGATCTTTTGCTTAAGAAATTTACAAAACTAATTAAGTTCTGTAATTACTTTCTTCGGGGAGTTTTCTTGCTTATCTGAAGTCACCATCAACGTCTTTTTTCTGATGGGCGCCATAATAAGGTTTTACAGCATGGTATAGCTTTCATCAGAAGATAGTCTGTTGCGCCATGGTCATAATAGTCAGTGGCATGAGAACAGAATAAAGAGGAAAATTCTACCAAATTAAAAATTTACGAACAGGATGAATGAGTAATTAAAGTAATTAGCAAAAGTAACACGATTTTGAGTTGTTAAATAAGGGATCATTGACTGTCGCTAAAAACATTTCTACAATAAATAAAATGTTTGAGTTGTTGTTTCTAGGTTCAGCAATAAACATAGATTGAGTAAATAAAAGTACGCAGTCACTAGATACTCCCTACAAGTTCTTTTACCATTTTAGTTTTCCATCAAAATTATCGTTAATTATTCAAGTATTCCATTCTTTACCATTGGATTTTACTTTGTAATTATACTTTTTAGTGCAATCATATACGTTTTAATATTAAATTTTTTATATTCGCCAGCTACAACTTTCTTAATGACTTTTCCTGCTTAACCTGCTTCCTTCAGTGGCCTTTGTAACATCCTTGGTCTCTTTAGCTACTTGTTTTAATTTTTCCATTTCAGCAGGAAGGCTCGTCAGTTCCGATCGTTTCGATTTGAAATCATTCTGCAGTTCTCGTGTTGTTCACACAATTCCCTGTTGATCTGAAAATTCTTCGTCCTTACTCACATATGAATGGTAAATTCCTTGACAAGGTTTCTTTCAACATGGTTGTTGTATACATGCTGGTGTCATTGCGCATGAACATGTTATCATTCTTCGATGTTGCTCCATATTTCGTGTCACTCTTTGTACAGCAGACAACTTTGACTGTATATTACATACTTCATTCTTAACTTCACTTAATTGTTCTTTACGTTATCAAGTTTCCTTAAATTTCCATCTTTTATTAAAATGATATTACTTTCATTCTTTGCCATTGCTTCCTGCATTTTCATTTTAATTTCTTCTGCCTTTCTCTTCATTAAATCTACCTTTACATCTATACACTTTATGTGTTCTTATACGGTCTTCCATTGCTGACTTCATTCCCTCTAGTTTTTCTTCAACCTCTTCCTTGTTCTTATTTAACTTTTCTCCTATCGTTTGTTTCAAAGTTTCCTCTAGTTTTTTGTTTTTTTCTTGCCTTTCCATCCTCTCTTCATTCTTAATCTCCTCTTTATAATTATCTAATATCTTATTAATATTATTTATTTGTAACTGCACTTCTTGTTTATTTTCTAATTGAACTTTATTAAAATTTTCTCTTAACTTGTGCAAGTAATCTTCCATCTTACCTGCATAAGCTTTATTTTCCTGGGTCATTTTCCCCGCATTTTCTTTCTGCTCTTATAACTTCTCTGCAGTATTTTAAATGACTGCCTGCAATCTGCTTTCCCTTTCTTCTGCATCCTTCTGTATTGAAGCCTGCAATCTACTTTCCCTTTCTTCGGCCTCTTTCCTCATTCCTAACATTATTTCCATTAACTGATCCATTTGTCTTTGTTTCTTCTACGTGTACTCTTACCTGATCTCCTTGTACACCTACTTCATGCTGCTCTTCTTTCATTTCTACCTCAGCACCACTCACTACGGCTTTCATATCCTGCTGTTCCTCCCCTTCAGTCCTCTTGCTTTTCCGTGTGATCCTTATATCGTATTAGCCATTTTATTTAAGTTTTAAATCAATACGTATTTCCCGTTATTAAGACCTTTTATCGACATATGATACTATTTATTCTGTCCAACAATTATTAATAATTTCCATAGTTCTGCTTTTATATTGTAAATAACCACTCCCTATATGTTCATCATCCAGTATTTCCTCTATGACAGTACAATTATTTATCACTATACCGTCCTGTATATTTTTACAGCTTTCCATTTGAATTATATGGTCTCCTGCACTTTTGGCTAGGCAACAACTTTTATCGTCTCCTGCTTTCATATCAGCTAGGCAACAACCCTTATGCTCCTGATTGTCACACTTAGGACTCAATCAAAGCTTTATCATATCATTTATTTGAATGCTCTTTTGCATCCCATCAATTTTTATCCCCATTTGCTGAATAATATCGACCCCTATGACGAATTCTCCATTTAAAGCTGATACTATGAAAAATCGGACATCATATTCCCTTTTATCTATCCTGATCTTTATGCATAACATTTTATTTGTCGTAGAGATCTTTCTTCTTGTTGCAGATAATAAATCGATTTTGTTTACTTTAATTATGTTGCTTTCTAAAACATTTACTTGGTTAATTAATACTTCTTTGACTAATGAAACCATCGCTCCACTATCAATTACGGCATAATATTCTTGACCTAAAAATTGGAATTTAATGAATGATAAAAATGAGTTTGTAATTTTGTCTTCTCGTTCTTCCAATAAGTGTTCACCCCGTTTTGTCGTAGGTGATGGCGAAGTTAGCTGGGTAATATTTACAAAGATTGAGGTTTTTTATCCCGTGAGGGCTCCTCATGCACCTCCGCTATCTCTATTCTGTTTATGCCGTCGTTATTATTATCCTATCGTTCTACAAACATGATATTGATAGTCTAAGAGCCAGCGACAAAAATAGTTACGTCATTTCATTAAATAATATTTCATCTTATTATACTCTCTTAACGTCGCTGATAATTAATTAGGAAGTCTGCCTGGTTTTAGATGATGGAAAGACGAAGAGATATATCTGTTTTTTCTGTTCTTTCGGAAAAGTATTTTAATTAGGTGAAACTGACTTGACAAAATGTCACGTATCATTTTTAAACTAGGTTATAATTTTTGATCTTTGACAAGCATTTTTAGCTATACGTGTATTTGTCAAATGTCACAAATTATAACCTAATTTTAAAAAGTATACCTGACATTTTGTCAGGTCAGTTTCACATAACTAAACATGACCTACTGAGGAAACTTTTCCCAAGAACCATAAGAAAATAAAATACCGCGAGATGGAATACATTTGTAATAAAAGAGGCCTGTGATACTTCTTATATGTTTGACAGTTCTGAAGTATATTGTTGGTAGCACTGTCAGTCTACGTCAAATTCGAGATTGATTGCCCTTCAGCTATCGCAATAATTTCTTCTGCTTGCACTTCTTCTTCCTTTCTCTCTTCGGTTATCTTGTTCCTTCGTGAACGCTTATCGGCCATTTTGATTAATTGTTGCTAAATTATATGTAAATCAGAGCATTTCTACTCGTGGATAAATAAATGCCCACACAAATAATGATTTTTATAAATTTTGTACCTCACAAATACGCTGTGAATAAATTATTGTTGATTACTGACTCTGTTGGTTACTTATTTAATTGTTTAAACAATTAGAAAAATCGATCGGCGCCCCATGTTTGGTCGACATGTAATAACCATTCCCTTTAATGATAAATAAATAGGGGTTTTTAAATAATAGTAGATTATATTATAAGTGAGAGAAATGCATCATTATTTGCGAGTAAGAATTTTTAATCCCGAGTGCCCCAGCACGACCGATACAATTTCTCACGAGCTTATAATGGCATTTCGCTCATGTGTGATATACGACGTTTTATCTTACAGCAGCAATTCTTGTGCCTAAATAGTTTGCGCAGTCAGAATATGTCGCGAAATAAATTTATAATTAGTCGCCTATGATTTATGATATAAGTACGTTTGACAGTACTGAAGTGTTTTGTCAGTCTATGTCAAATTCGAGGTTCGTAGGTTAGGTTTTGTTTATTATTTGACACAGACTGGCGCAAAACTTAAAATGAAAATTACGAATTTAACATAGCTTGACAGTGCTACCAACAATGCAATAGTATAAATAATGAAAACTCACTTGAGAATAAAACTTCATTTTGTCACTGAAAACAGTTGTATAATGTATGGTAATAGGCGCTACTGTAAGATAAAATAATTAAGGGGAGGAAAACTACACTTTCTAATTATCAAGTTTCAATTGAAATTCATCTGTCATACTCAGGGCAAATTAAAAGAGTGTAACAAAAATTACGACAAATAAATGATTTATTGTCATTTTCTTATTTTATCTATTTGCAATAAACATTGGCTAGCTCTGGAGACCATGAGACAATCTTCGTTCGCGGGTGCGAATTCATAAAATTAAGGAAAAACTTGCGTGACAAATAACTTGTTGTATGACAAGTACTCTCAAATATTTCGGGCAAATGCACAATTTTATCTGACATTTAACTAACCGCTAAATTTGCCTTACCTAATAACAAAATGATCTGCTAGTGCACAAAACAGCGTAAACTGAATTTTAAAACACCCAAAATGGCATAGACGTAGCTAAAGGATTTTCAAAATGTATACAAAATTTCAAAGAAGGTTCATGCAAACGCAAGTACACCAGCAAAGAAGTCCTAACCTACATCGTAATAGCTGAGAACCCCAAAACAATTCCTGAGTATTTCCTTAACATTAATTAATGTAAAATGGACAAGCAAAAAATTGCTATTCCTATGGGGTGGGGGCAGGTACAGGTACTAGCGATTCCACTTTCGACAACACTTTTTAGTGTATTAGTTCTACTCTTTTGCTTCTTCAGGTGTATAAATATAGCCTGCAGCTCTGAAATTGTTCTGGTTACTATGAAAATGCCATTAGTGTACGTAAGAATTTAATTTTTGATATAGTATAAAACCACGTTCGATGGGGGATCTATTCTGCTTTAAAACTCTTTGGTAATTTCCAACCTCCTTCTTCATTATAGCTGTTAGTTTTAAGACTGCAGTTTCACTTACGGTCTTGTATGCCTCATTTAATGTAAAAAATGCTATTTGTTGAAAATGTATTGTCTTATAGCTGTTTATGCAGATTATAGCGGTTAAATTCTCCTTTTAAGTTTAAAAATCTTCTTCTTCCCGCTATGCTTCAACGTATCTATTTTTAATTTTATCTTCTACGAGTGAATTTTTAATATTGCCTGTTGTCTATTTTCTTTATCTATATCTATTTTTTCGTGCTTTGCTATTTGAATTGCACATTCTTAGAAAAATATAATATTGTTAATATTACTACTTATTTGAAGAAAATACGACCAATTATGGAGTTATTCGTCCTACATTTAAAATAGTAATAGACAATAGACATTTAGAAAGTTCTAAATGGTAAGACATTATTGCTTTGTAGCCACAGTAATTAACTCAAACTACTACTATTAGTAGTTATAGTATCAAATTAGTAATAATACTATCTATTCCTTCTTTTATATAGCAGTGTCTGGGCAACAAACAGGGCTATGTTTATATTGGCCCGTTCATTGCATATGGCAAAGGACTTATTATTTGTTTAGTTTTACTGATTTACAAACAGTTTTGCAATATACGTATCTTGAGTAGATGCGAATTTAAGATTAAATACTGTTTTAAAACAAAATAACTAAACCCTTTTGTGAGAGTTGAGGGTGGGTCAGATAAAACTAGGCCCTTTATTTTATTACTGAAATCTACAAAGAAAATGGGAAAAGGGCTGTAATACTTGTCTATCACTTAAGACAAAAATAAAACATAAAAAACTCCTGCTGGGAAAATTTTAAAAAACAATACCAAAAATGCCTCACACCTCTTCTACGTATGTCATGACTATCTACGGGTTCTAAATGGAATGGGTGACTTATATTTCTGTAAAAATCTTTATTATACTCATTTATAAAGGGTAAAAAATCCATTAAGTACTCTGCTTTAACGTCAGCTATCGGCAAAGGCTGATTATTGAAAGCAGTTAAACGAATGTTAATATTATCTTATCTCATGCGCAATGATCCCCTTCGTAAATCGACTCTCTTAAAAATTTCAACGTGTAAATTTGTCTTCTAATGGAATTGGATTTCGAAATCTCTTTTATATTGTATCAATATAATTTGCAGCCATGGAATCGGATTACTTTTCTCATCTCTTTTTCGGTGAACAAGACTTGAACTGAAAGGCATTACAAAATTAACAAAATCCGCTTCTGACATTTCAAGCACCTCTAAAGGCGTCTTTCTATAAAAACTCCTAATAACATTACACCAATCATCAGGTACTTCAATGTTTTAATTTTCTTCCTTGACATTGATATTGCCATATATTGAGATGGTTTAAAGCTCACAATTAAATTCTGTATGTAGAGACAAATATTGAACAAAGTCAATTAAAGCACAGAGTTGAAATATATTATTTAATTGCAATCTAAACAGTGGTTGAAGTTATTAAATGCATTGGTAATGAGATGCAAGAAGTATAATTAGAGGAATAAAGGCTAGCATAAGCAAAGCAGATTTCAGAAGGATTGAATTTGAAGTTTGCGTAAAAGAAAGAGGTTACAAGTTTTTACGTGTTAATAACAACCGAGCCGGTTGCATACGGCATTAAGTACGAAAATTGCGCGGTTTATTAATAACGCTACGACGTAGCAAGCAAACTTAGAGCAGTGATAATAAAGGTCGAGCGATAAATAAACACGTGTTTACATTCTTGCACATGTATCCTCATATTATAATAACAAAGAAAATTGAAAAATTTAATATTTAATAGCAGGTAATAAAAGAAACTAGTGATAATTCATATACGTAACGGCTCGGGGCGGCAAATAAATAAAGCGGGATAGAACATTAAAAATCACCGATTAAAGATAAGACGCTGCAGAAAACCGATAAAGTCATAAACTTAATCATGGGAGAAAACGACGCCGACGTACAACTAGGGAAAATAGGGGAAATGTTAACAGCTATAAATAACAAACTACAAGGGATAGAAGACAAACTGGAAAGCTTCACAATAGAAATGAAGGTAATAAAAGGAGAAAACGAACAGCTGAAAAAACTGGTCTCAAAGCAAGATATAAAAATAGAGTTTTTGGAGAGAGAAACTAAGAGGAGAAACTTAGTAATAAAAGGAATAGCGGACGAGGAGGAAGAAAAAGAACAAGGCACTACTAACAAGCTAAGAAGCCTATTCTGCAAGATGGAGGTCGAAATTGATATGGAAGCGGAAGTTGACGAAGTTCTAAGGCTGGGGAAGTTTGACCCTGCAAGAAAGAGACCAATACTGGTGAAACTAACGTCGGGAAAAAAGAAGATAAGTATCATGAGGCAATCCAAAATGCTAAAAGGCACTGATATATGGATTGATGAGGATTTCACAAAGAAAACACAAGATGAAAGAAAACTGTTAATACCCCATCTAAAGCAGGCGAGGCAGAAAGGCTTAAAAACCCAATTAAGATATAACAAACTAACCATCAATAATAAGTTGTACGGAATAGATGACCTGAAGGAGCTGGAGGAATTTAATAAAAATAACGAAGACAGGAAACGTACGGTAAGCGAGAGATCTCCCGAAGGAGATAGCTTTGCTGAACAGATGAGGAAGATAACACGTACAAGTCGACAAAAAAAGTAACAAGAACTGCCGGTAACTCCAGTAAAGATGACGAAAATGGCAATGAAAATGGTAATGATGCTGGAAAACAAAAAAAAACAAAAAAAGAAGAAAAGAAGAAATATAATACTTGGCACATGGAATGTACGCAGCCTCGGAGTGCCCGGCAAATTACAGAACTTAGTAAAAGAGATAAAAAAATATAGAGTAGACATTCTCGCCATCCAAGAATAAGGGTGGAAAGATAGTGGCATAACAGATTTAAAGGACTATACAATATGTTATAGCGGAGGAAAAAAAGGCCAAATTGGTGTCGGATTTATGATAAATAAAGAACTTAAAAGCACTATATCTGAATTTAAGCCAATAGATGAGAGACTAGCAATCTTAAAGCTCAAAGCAACATTTTGTAACATAGTCCTAGTCAACGTTCACGCACCAACTGAAGAAAGCGAGGATGAAGCTAAAGAAATGTTTTATGCAAAACTTGAAAATGCAATGAGTGATACAGGCAACTATGATGCCAAGGTAGTAATAGGGGATTGGAATGCTAAAGTGGGTAGAGAACAGGCGTATATACCAACTATAGGGAAACATAGCTTGCATCCCACTAGTAATGATAATGGAATGCGGCTGATAGATTTTGCCTGTGGCAAAAATATGGTGGTGGCAAGCACAATATTCCCTCATAAGGTGGCCCATAAAGAAACATGGATATCACCGGATAAAAAAACCCGAAATCAAATAGACCATGTTGTAATAGATGCACGACACGCAAATAACATTATAGACGTTAGAAGCTACAGAGGGGCCGACTGTGATACAGATCATTTCTTGGTAAAAACCAGACTGTGGGAAAGAATAGCATGCGAAAAACAAGAGAGAGCAGTGTGTAATCAACATTATAGTTTAGATAAACTCAGAGAGAGCAATGAAAATAGGAAAAAATACGCCAACAGTATACAACAGAAATTCGAAGAGCTGGAACGAACAAAAGAAAAAGAAAAAACGAAAAGAGAAAAAATAGAGAAAAATTGGGGTAATATAAAAAGGATATTGACTGAGACAACGGAGGAGATAGTAGGAAAACGCAAATTGAGTAAAGGGAAAAAATGGTACGATGAGGAATGTGAGCGGGTAACTACTGAAAGAAATGAGGCAAGATTAGAAATGCTAAGGGATATGAAAGATGATAAAATAGAACATTTTAAAAATAAGAGAAAAGCTGTCAAACAAAAATGTAGAGAAAAAAAGAGAAAGTATGAACAACAGAGGATAGAGGAAATGGAAGGAGCAGGAAGGGGGCAAAACACAAAGTGCTTTTACAAAGAGGTTAAAAGACAAAAAGGCGGGTTTCAGCCAAGAACAGTACTCTGCAAAAATGAAGAAGGGAAACTGTTAGGAAGCAAACAAGAAATAATGAGGAGATGGAAGGAGTACTTTGAGAAATTACTGAACCCGGTACAGAATAGGGAGAACCTGATAGATGAAAGATGGGATGACCAGGAGGAAAAGGACACAGTAAACCCACCAACGAAAGAAGAAGTAGAACACGTAATAAAAACATTAAAAAAATTGCAAGGCCCCAGGCGAGGATGGCGTGTCGGCAGAAATGGTCAAATATGGAGGAACAGCGGTAAATGAGGCAATGTACTCCTTAATAGTAAATATTTGGAAATACGAAATTATCCCAGAGGAATGGATGACGGCAGTCATATGTCCCATATTTAAAAAGGGAGATAAGACAGTATGCGACAATTACAGAGGTGTAGCCCTACTTAATATAGGATACAAAGTGATAAGTAAGCTAATAGAAAGAAAACTAAGTACTTGGATGGAAACCATAGTGGGTGATTACCAATGTGGATTTAGAGCAGGCAGAGCAACCACGGATCAAATCTTTATAATTAGACAAATCCTTGAAAAATTTTAGGAATATAATATTGAAACACACCACCTATTCGTAGATTTTAGGCAGGCTTACGACACAATAATAAGATCGGAACTACTACAAGGATTGAACGAGTTTGGGATACCCAGAAAAATAATAAGATTAGTAAAAATGTGCCTATTGGACACAAAAGCAAAGGTAAGAATTCAAGGACAACTAACGGAGAGTTTTATGATAAGGAATGGACTGAGACAAGGAGATGCAATGTCAACGACGCTGTTTAATTTCGCTTTGGAAAGGGTAATAAGAAAGGTACCCATTAACCCTGGGGGCACAATTTATAACAGACAGTGTCAGCTACTGGCATATGCCGACGACATTGACATAGTAAGCAGAACAACAGAGGAGTTGAAGGAGGTAGTTAAATATTTGGAAGATGCAGCTGATACCCAGGGCTTAAAGATAAATGTATCTAAAACAAAATATATGATCACCTCAAAGAATGCAGATAGATACAAAAATGTCAAGGAAATTACCGTAAATAAAAAACGATATGAACGAGTTAGAAATTTTAAATTCCTAGGCTCCATAATCAACGAAAGAAATGATATCGAGGAGGAACTGAAAGCGAGAATCTCGGCAGGGAATAGGTGCTATTTTGGGTTAAAAGACATAATTACCTCAAAAACGCTCTCAATAACGAATAAAATCAAAGTGTACAAGACAGTAATAAAACCGGTTGTGACTTACGGGGCAGAAACTTGGTGCTTCACACAGAATGGGCGTAAACAACTGGACACATGGGAACGTAAAATACTTAGAAGGATATACGGGCCAGTGAATGAGAACGGGTTGTGGCGGGCCCTAACGAATAACGAAATTAAGGCACGGTATGGAGAAGCTAGTATATCCAACGAGATTAAAAGTATGCGGGTAAGGTGGTTGGGTCACGTAGAGCGAATGCAACAAACAAGAGGACCAAAGAGAATTCTGCAAAATAAACCGGAAGAAAGGAGAAGCAGGAGTAGACCGAGGTTAAGATCGAAGGATGAAGTCGACAAGGACCTAAGAACAGCCGGAGTCACCCAGTGGAAGCGGAAGGCAGCTAATAGAAAAGAATGGAGAAAAATCGTGTCCGAAGTTAAAAAAGGAGGAGAGTAGAACAATCCCCCCTCTGGCATATATGCCAAAGGTTGAGGTGCGAGCGACGAACGCACCTTGTAAAACAACAGTCTAGGAACCCCGATGGGAGGCCATGGCCCCACGTGGACCATAGCGCCATGGAGTAAGTAAGTAAGTAAGTAAGTAAAAGAAAGATGTAAGATGGCTAATATAATATAAGTAATATGATAGGTTTGAGTATATTTGAAGCCAGACCAAATGAAAGTAAATAATACCAAAGGTTGGTTATGTGCATATAGAATATGAGCGTAGAGTTAGTAATAAAAGTACAGGCCAGTGAAAAGCAAGCAAACTGAAAAGTAGATGGAAATCGAAGCAAGATAAGATAGAATTTGCAAAGAGCAATACAGAACGAGGGCAACTGAAATAAAGAATAATCAGTGACGTGTTTAATATTGAAGTCGAGTGTCGATGCATTTTAATAAGTGTTCATAGCAGAGCAGTGATAAATAATGTTTTATGTGAAGAGAAATTACAATTTTTATGTATAAGAAATAACGACAATTTCTAGTTTTAAGCAACCGACATGTTAATCAAAGGTTATTCCTTTATGTAAAATTTTAACTAATACTTGTTTCCTTTAAACAATATCAGATCGCGGTTACTAGGTAACGCGATGCTCTTTTGTAAAATAATAAGAAATAAATTCCTGTAATTGTCAAGTTGTGGGCAAATGGTGCTCCTGAATTTTAATGTTTTAATATAATAAAAATTATTTGCCAAGTATAAAAAGTATACCAAGTTATTCTACAAGTTACCGGCCACCGGATTGTTAGTGAAAGTTTCCCCAGTAAAAAAAATATAAATTTGTGCAAACCAACTTCGGCTTTGGACCCGTGCACCTGGATATTTCGAGCTGCGACACCGGTCCATTTGAACTTCAGAAGCCAGCAAGTCCTATAAACCAGGAAGAGGTGTAAAAGCATCCCAGAACAAGATTTGGGGCCAGGGAAGCGACTTCCAGCGAATAAGGACATCGGCGTCACCTGCACCAGCTCCGAGGCGGGATCGGCGACAATTTCAAATGTACGATTTGGCATGTTTTTATGTGATTGGAGTCGGAAGCTAGTCTACTTCGAGAATACACCTTGCTGAAAAGATTCATCGTGTTTCCGAGTGTTCAGACCTGTCACAGTTCGAGTAAATTGCGTGGCGTCACCAGAATGTGCGATATTGGATTTGGCGCTATCACGGGAAGTAGAACAAAAGATAACTAGCGTCGTTTTACGTCACATCTAAAACAAAATCAAGTTAGTTGTTGCTAGGTGGGAGATTTACTTCAGTTTACTTGTGGTTTCTTGCAAATTTCGCTTTTGCATATCAAAAGAAAACGCTGTATGCCACCCGCAAACCTTTTGTGGTTAAGTCTATCTTGTACTAAAATTTGGCATATTTGAGCTACTTTGAGTTAAATATTCTAAAGAATAATTTTTAAATAAAACTTGTAACAAACTAAGCCACTACCAGTGCCACCTACCACCGTGAGCGCACACTAAACACAACACGCCGAAGTACGCGCTCCACTTTAGTGCGGCAATCTCAAGTGAGGTGGCATTGTCGGGTGTTTGTCGCCGTTAAAACTAAGACAATTCGTGCATATAAGCAGCGGACATTAAACGTCACGGCAATAGTGCGACAATCACAAACGAGATGGCGTTAGCAGTAATTTATCCCCGTTTAAATTAGCATACTTATTACATATAAGCTGCAGGCATGGCACATCACGGCAATCCAAATCCTTGTATTGTTATACCTCGGATTGCCCTGTGTGCTTTGCCGTGCAACTTATCTGCATCTTGCCCTAAGATAAGTGTAGTTGCTCGTCAATTTGGTCATACTTGGCATTTTGTGTGTGTAATTGTCTAAGGAGAATAAAAGTGTGTAACCTTGATTTTGTACTTTATTTTACTGGATTCGACACCACCCTCACAAACTCAAATTTGAACCTAACCTGCGATATTAGTCTTGTGTTTTGCCTGACTGTACGCGCACACGCGAGTTACCTTTGCTCTACAGACGATCAATAATTTCGCATCAGAACGCCGCCGATAACAAGAAGCCGAGCGCAGAAGATGGCCGAAAAAGAACATGAAATGTCCAACCCCCAGCAACAAGTAGAAGAACCGTCCTCAGCAGCGTCCGGCAACCAAACCATTCAACTTACGATGGACCAGTTGCGGATGATATTGGATGGACTACGGTCTGGTCCTGCTCAACAGCAGCCTCAAGGATCGTTCACCAGATGCACCGCTCGTTTCTCGGGATGCACTAACGTCCGGACATTCATTGACACGATCCAAATCTACAAGGAATGCGAGAACATCCCGAATGCTCATGCCATCAAGGGACTGCAACTCCTCCTGGAAGGACCTGCCGCAACATGGTGGAACGGTGTCCGAAACACAGTGACCTCATGGAAAGAAGCGACGGAACTCCTACAGAGTACATATGGACCCATGCGTCCTAATCACTCAATATTAAGAGAGATCTTCCGTAGTGAACAGCAAGACGACCAAGCCACGGAACTCTTCATCTCGGAGAAGCGAGCCTTAATCGCTGGTCTTTCTCCCGCGGCTATGCCCAATGAAGAGCTGCAGCTCGACATAATATATGGGCTAATTCACCAGAAGATCCGTCAGGCTATTCCAAGGACGTCATTCACCAGTTTCAACGAGTTCCTGGAGCAAATGAGAAAGACAGAAGATTTGGCAAAACCGGCATATCACAGCAAACACGATGAAACCGCACCGTCGAAGAAACCCAGATGTGGGTACTGCAAATACAACGGCCACACCCGCGAGGAGTGCCGCAGACGTAAGCGGGACGAGAAACCTCAGCCCAAAGAAGCACCAAAAACTCCTGGCGTAAGCTCCAAACCGCCTTCTCTCGCTTGTTATGGGTGCGGTGAGCCAGGATTCATTAAAAGCAATTGCCCTAAGTGCAACAAAAGTAGCAACGAAATGGGATTGTTCTTGGCTGACGCTAAACCAATTTCCAAGCCCGCGGAACGCCCCATAATCAAGATCCAAGTATTCGACGCCACCGGAGGCGCCTATGTGGACACCGGTGCGAAACAAAGCATCGCTGGCACTGTGCTGTACCAGCTGCTCCAAGAACAGGGAGTCACGTTCAATCTCCTCATGGTCGAGCTCACGTTGGCAGATGGACAACGAAGGTTGCAAGAGACGTTGGTCGCCAAAGTACCGATTCGAATAAACAATCGCATTGTCCCCACTCGACTCACGGTGCTACCTGGTGCAAATACCAAGACCTTGCTAGGTGTAGATTTCCTACGAGATGCTGGCATGGTCCTCAATCTTGCCAAGGGAACCTGGCACTTTCATGACCAGCCAAACCAAGTTTATCGCTTCCGTCCGGAGCCGATCACGAGCTACAATGGAAAGGTCGCCAAATCTACTGATCTTAGTAACACCATGGAAAAGCGCTTTCATCTCCTATTCGGCCCCGAGGAGGACGACGTGCAAGTGATGGGAAATCCATATGACATCTTTGCAAACAGTGCATCACAATTCTACACACCACTAGAGGATGCCCCACCTCTTCCAAAGGAATTTATATTCCCACATTCACCGAAAAGAAAAATTGCACGTTTTGACATCGCAATGATTCGCGCCGACCCATGCACTCTACGCAATGATGAAGGAACCACACTCACCCCATCACAGAGGCAAATCTTAAACCAGCTTCTAACCAATAACGCAGCCAGCTTCCAACCAGGGGGAGAGCCAACCCCATATGCAGAGCACCGCATCGACACTGGGGACCACCCGCCGATTGCAGTTCCGCCATACCGCATGGCGCCCGCTAAGCAATCGTCCCTTAAGGTGGAACTGGACGAGATGCTCAACCAAGGAATCATAGAAGAAAGTGATGCCCCTTGGGCTGCCCCCGTGGTACTTGTACCGAAACCAGACGGTACCACTCGTCTATGCATTGACTATAGGAAACTAAATAGTGTTACCAAAAGTGACCATTACCCACTGCCTCGTATGGATGACCTACTGCATACCGCTAAGGCCGCCTACATAACCACGCTTGATTTAAAGGCGGGGTATTGGCAAGTTCCGGTACACCCATCCGACAGAGATAAGACGTCTTTTGTGTCACCGTTAGGGCTCTATCGATTCACCCGTATGCCGTTTGGTCTTAAAAACGGCCCCGCCACGTTTCAACGGCTGATAGATCGATTCCGAACAGGACTACAGGGGATAACCGTACTAGCCTACCTAGACGACATAATAATCCTCTCCGAAACAATAGAAAAGCATCTGCAGGACCTACATACCGTATTTGAAAGACTACAACGCTTCAAACTCACCGTCAACAGGACCAAATGCCGCTTTGCCGTCACCCACGTCAAGTACTTAGGGCACATCATTACCCCCAAGGGACTTCAGGTCGACCCAGACAAAACAGCAGCCATTTCCCAACGTCCTGCGCCGAAGAACACAAAACAGTTAGCATCATTTTTACAAACGTGTTCTTGGTATCGGCGATTTGTGAAAAACTTTGCCGCCATCGCCAGGCCTTTAAACAACCTCCTCAAGAAAGACATCCCCTGGATCTGGGAAGACACTCACGAGAACGCGTTTCAACACCTCAAGCAATGCCTTGTTACAACCCCAATATTGCGACAGGCCGACTCAACAGCCTCTTTTACTATTCGGACTGATGCCAGTAACTATGCCATAGGAGCTGTGCTGTTGCAGGGAGAAGGCGCCGATGAACGCCCAGTTGAATACGCAAGCCGACTTCTGCTCCCTGCTGAGCGGAACTACAGTACCACAGAGCGTGAAGCCCTCGCACTGATATGGGCACTGGACCGTTTCCGAGGATATGTTGAGGGGACATCGGTTACCTTGGCTACCGACCACCAACCTCTCAAATGGTTAATGTCTCTAAAAACCCCTTCAGGACGCCTGGCTAGATGGGCACTAGCCCTACAATCCTACCAAATACGCATAATATACATTCCAGGGAAAAGTAACGTCGTGGCAGATACCCTGTCAAGACCACCGTGTGAACCACATGAAGAGGCTAGTGGTGAACTGTGTACAGTTACAATAGACGTACCAACTCGACCCGCCAGCGACATCCGCAGAGGACAACTTGAAGATCCTGAACTAAGGAAAATCATCGAGTGTTTCGAGGATCGAGATCCGAACAATATAGACTTTGCAAGATGGACATCCCGAGGATATCTCATGTCCCAGGGGATCCTCTACCGATACGCACCAGACAGTGAATCAGAAGATGCTCAACAAGTTGTTCCGACTAGTGAACAAGCCGCAGTACTCGCTGCCTACCACGACGCCCCAACCGCTGGTCATTATGGAGGCGAACGGACGTACCACTACATTGTCAAACGATATTTTTGGACCGGGATGAAGAGAGCTATACTGGACTACGTTAAAAACTGCCCAGATTGCCAGAGGTATAAAGCATCAAATATGAAGCCAGCTGGACTCCTACAAACCCCTGTCGCGGCACAGCGCTTCGAGCGTTTATCAATCGATCTGTTCGGACCACTTCCAGAAGCTGAACAGGGTCAAAGATGGATTTTTATTATAGAAGACACTGCTTCGAAATGGGTGGAACTATTCGCTCTCAACCAAGCCGATGCAACTACCTGCGGGACTATATTAATTAACGAAATCATCTTGAGATATGGAACGCCCCGCCGAATCAGCAGCGATAATGGCACTCAATTCATCAGCGCTGTTATGCAGCATCTTACAACCTGCTTTGGAATAAAGCAAACACTCACTCCAGTTTACCACCCGCAAGCAAACCCGGTGGAACGAAAAAACCGAGACCTTAAAGCTCAACTGGCGATCCTCGTCAAAGGAGACCATAAGCGATGGCCTGAGAAGCTAGCTCCAATCCGCTTTGCAATGAATACCGCTTTTTGCCAGACCACAGGACACAGCGCTGCCTTCCTGACCTTTGGGCGAGAACCTAGAACTTTCGACGACGTTACAAGGGACCAAAGAGCGATCATCCAATCAGAAAACTTTGTTCCTGAGATAACACCGCTTCTCCTGAAACTTACCGATACCGTCCGAGAGGCTAAGCTACTCCAGGAACAGCAGCAAGATCAAAGCAAGGCATACGCAGACAAGAAACGTCAAGAAGGACCAACCTACCAAATAGGAGATTATGTATGGGTACAAACCCACACAAGGAGCAACGCTGCGAAGGGTACAACTTCAAAGTTCGACCCCAAACGAGATGGACCATATGTCGTCATCCGGCAACGGTCACCTACCAGCTACGAAGTCGCCAGCCCTGGACAAACCATACCAGCAGGTGTATTCCACACGTCAGCGCTCAGCCCACACTATGGGCCACATGACCAAATACCTCAAAACGCCATCCGAAAGCGAGGCCGTCCAAGAAAGAACCAACCAGCCCGGCACCTGGACCCTCTGTCGGGACGCCTAAAGGATCCAGAGGGGGAGGATGTAACAAACTAAGCCACTACCAGTGCCACCTACCACCGTGAGCGCACACTAAACACAACACGCCGAAGTACGCGCTCCACTTTAGTGCGGCAATCTCAAGTGAGGTGGCATTGCCGGGTGTTTGTCGCCGTTAAAACTAAGACAATTCGTGCATATAAGCAGCGGACATTAAACGTCACGGCAATTGTGCGACAATCACAAACGAGATGGCGTTAGCAGTAATTTATCCCCGTTTAAATTAGCATACTTATTACATATAAGCTGCAGGCATGGCACATCACGGCAATCCAAATCCTTGTATTGTTATACCTCGGATTGCCCTGTGTGCTTTGCCGTGCAACTTATCTGCATCTTGCCCTAAGATAAGTGTAGTTGCTCGTCAATTTGGTCATACTTGGCATTTTGTGTGTGTAATTGTCTAAGGAGAATAAAAGTGTGTAACCTTGATTTTGTACTTTATTTTACTGGATTCGACACCACCCTCACAAACTCAAATTTGAACCTAACCTGCGATATTAGTCTTGTGTTTTGCCGGAGCAAGCCCAAAAAAATATTGCAATTCGATAAAATATAGCAAGGGGTAATTAACCATTTTATTAAAGATTAATGAATGCATTTCATTTTGATTAGCCTAAGAGACTGACAGGCAAAGTTTATATTTTCACTAAAGCCTTTATTAGTTAAGGGAGTCATTTCAAACAAGCGCCGCAACGTGGAGCCTTTACAGTCATTACAATATATAGTGTAGGTTTTCATATGGGTGTTACCTGGATTTATGAATTTGTGATTTATTTGTATTATGAAACTATTTTCAGCATGTTCTTTCGTTATGTCGCAAAACATTATCGACATATAAATATTCCTATTTTATGTAAAACCCTGTGTTTTCTTCAGGCCCCAATGGTTCACCGTGAGCTGCAATAGTTCCATGTTAAGGAAAACAAATACAAGTATCACCTGACGTGTTATATGGGTGTATACTGTATTCCACGATGACATTGCAGCTGCAGGGGAGAAATTTACACTTGCCTTATAATGTAGAGTACAAAATTCAAGACGCTCGATAAGTATAGATAGTCACTCTATAATAGCTTGATCAGTAAGAAGCAATTACATTCTAAATTGTGCTTAGCAGTTTCGCCCCATACAAGTATATCAGCTGCCAATCTAGCAATAGATGGGTAATAACTTAAGAGCCAACTGCCTGGAGCTGGCAGTTAAGCCTCGTAACTTCCTCCGTAGATAAAGTCTATTTAGTTGACTAACTTCGACTGAAGACATAGTAACCGGTATTTTACAAAACATTTTGCCCAAAATTGAAATTTTTTAAAAATCTGTATCATTCCAGAGAGCAGGATTCAGAAATTATTACGTTCAGAAGAAAAATTATAATAACAATTGTTTATTTAATAGTCTATATGTTACGGTATTAAGAGGACTTTACGACACCCACCCAAGGTGAGCATCGCACCACGGAATCAGTCCTGAAAACCTGACACACTTGCCCTGAAATCGGTTCGAAATAGGCTAATAGGCCACGGCTGGAACGCTCAGGGAGTCGGGCGTGAGTCACACGATACGTTCTGGGCAAGCGCGTTGTGGCATAATATATACAGGGTATGTCGAAATTATGAGGGCGCCACCAAGCCTGTCTTAACCCGGCTAACCGGGCCTGGACGGTTAGACGGGAGCGAAGCATGCAAAAATACTCCGCCAATAAGATTACTCAAGAGTTGCAAGGTCAAATAACAATTTCGGGATTGCCTTAAGCAAGGATTGTGATTAGGTGTCAATCCGACCACGACTACGCAGCTGTCTCACTCACCTGCACGCTCACAGCTTCCTCGTTCCGTCGTACAATAATCCGTACAATCAAGGGGCGTCTATCTGTAACAGAACATGCACAAGCCGAAACAAACAATAGTTCCCTTAACTAACCAATCATATATTTCACTTCGGGTTACAATGGGGTAGCAGAATGCGTCGCCCTGTATCTAACCTTAATCTATAATTAAGGGCACCAGCTGGCACGCGCGCTCTAAACTTAACGACAGATGTTGAACATTAGTAAACAGCAATAATAGGTAGTAACGAGTAGGTACAAAGATACACGTTGCCTTATGCAAGGGCAGCGACGATTTACATTAGCCTTCACGGCATGAACAGTCTGCAAGTCTGAATGAATACACTAGCGTAGTAATAAATAGGTACAAAGATACACGTTGCCTTATGCAAGGGCAGCGACGATTTACATTAGCCTTCACGGCATGAACAGTCTGCAAGTCTGAATGAATACACTAGCGTAGTAATGAGTAGGTACAAAGATACACGTTGCCTTATGCAAGGGCAGCGACGATTTACATTAGCCTTCACGGCATGAGCAGTCTGCAAGTCTGAATGAATACACTAGCGTAGTAATGAGTAGTAATGAGTAACACTCGCGTTCACAGCGGTAATCAGGTTAAAGGCACATACCTTAATGCGTAGGCGGCGAGGGAGCCTGGTACAGTTGAGTTGCGACGAGCTGCAATCGTAGGTGGCAGGTACCTTCGGTGTTACAACGGCGAAAGGGGGTGAATGCATAACCGCCTCAATGGCGACGGGAGACGCGTCAGGACGCGTACAACGGGACGACGAAAAGAATGGGGGCCTCACTCGTTCTGCTGAACCAAATCCTCGTAGGTCGAGATGAAGGGGGCACGACCCCTCGCTAACAGTAGCAGGAACTGGGCTCCAAAAACACCCACGTTACGCCGAAGACCACTCGACAAATTCCGACTCACAACCACCACACAAGCGCTCTCTGCAACGGGCTCCGGACGACTGCCACTTAAGGCGAAACAGTCTATCACAAGATTGCTGAAGCAGCACTTGACGGGAAAAAGGGCTGACGCCCCCGCCGAGGGCGGAAGCGTCGCACGAACTCACACACACTATCCGACCTCTTACTTGTTTGACGGCTCTCGGCTGAATGCCACGAGGGAAGCGTTGGCAAAAGGTCACCTTGGCCGCGTCCCCCACGTGACTAAACCACAGCGAATCGCAAGGCGATGAAATGAAACCAACCAATGCGGGCCACGCTGGTATCACGCCGCCACAGCGTGCTAAATGAAACAAACCAATGCGGGCCACGCTGGTATCACGCCGCCACAGCGTGCTATTCAGAATTCGGAAAAACGCCATCAGAGGAGAGCTCCAACCGACGGAAAATACTGCTTTTGGGGCTAAATATGTGCGAAATCGTGATTCTGGAATTAGGCGATGGAGCCAAATAAAGAGCTAAAAGGGCTTAGCATACGGGCACGCTGCTCTAAGCTTAGGCGGCTATTCAAAATACCAAAATGACCTAACTAAAGGCGTGAAATGCGATTAAGCATCTGCGACAGCAAAATGACTTAACATATAATAAAATGCCATGGAAAGCAATCCTAACAGTAAAACTAAAAATGTTGTAAAACGTTATTTTACTAATATAAAGGTTCTCAATGGTAATTTAAGTAAAACAGCTTTCATTGAAAGAGTTGCTCCAATCTTTGATGTAAGTATTTATTAAGAATTAAACAGATAGGTATTAATTTTTATAATGCTAGATTTCAAATGCAACTGTGTTTAACATTTTAAATAAAGTAAATTCACACCTGCAAGGCATGAATAAAGAAAATGAACCTGTAACATGGAAGGAATGGAGTTTCAGGGAAGATAATAAGAAGAAAATTGGAGATTTTAACGAAAAAAAAAACGTTTACTTTAAACATTTCATTACAGTGTGCAAGGGAGGAACTAAATTATAGTGGGAATCGTTCAAAATTATACGTATATACTACACAATAAAAATGTGTTACAAGTACAAAATTGTGAAAGGAAAGACACTAGTGTGTGAGAAGAGTTATGTTATTATTAAGTTGGAAGAATCTAAAGAATCGGAAGACAGAATCCTCTTTTAAATCAGCTTCCGAATAATTATCCTGTGCATTCATCTGAATTCCAGTAAATTTCCGTAGATCCTTAACAAAGGTCCTACCAGAGTATTTCGTATTATCTTTTTATTTGGAAATATCTGTTATGTCTTTACCATAAATAATATCTTATACAACAAGATCTGTAAAAAATCAAGTAGTTAATTCTAATATATGTTTACATAATATATTGCTATGACACACCTTTTAAATGCCAAGCATGTATTTCGTTAGATAATCAACCATTAATTATGTTATAGCTTACCAAGTAAACTATGCCTTGACTCTTTGAATTAATTAAATATCACAATGATATTTATTTTTTTATCGAGAACTCTTATTTTTCAGGGCTGGGTTCATCAAATCTAGTCTGCTACTTTTTGAAGCATTAAAAACTTTAACCTTAAATTCTCTGACTATCAATGACGTTAAATGTCAAACTTGACTTTAAAATTAATTCAACAAGGTGTACTGACAAATGTATCTCACATTGACAATTACTACCATTCAAATACGTAATGCAATTATTAACCTCAGTTTATGTCACTTGCTTTCAAAATTGATAGTTATTCAACATTTATTTATTAACTTATCTTAACAAATCTGTATTAGTTGCTTATGTCTTCACCAAAAACAACACTCACCACTGTATTCCGTCTCGAACAAACGACAGCATTCAACAACAGCAAACCCCTTTTTGACCTGTCAAACTGACGTCGGCTCCAAAATTCAGGCCTGACTCGTTCTAGATATCACTGTTCCTCCTAGCTGCTACTGCTCTTTCTGGATACAACCATCACAGCTATTACTCCTCCTGGATGTCTTCACCACAGATCCAAGCCCTGTCAATATGCTACCGGCTCCTTCAAAACCAAACAACTACCCGGCTCCTTTCTTCCATCCTGGTCTCTGCTGTAAGTTCCTGATTTTCCTAGCTGCTACTGCTCTTTCTGGATACAACCATCACAGCTATCAGCAACCCCTAGATATCCTCGTCACACGATCTGTTGTCCTGGTAAGTTTGTCTCCTTTGATTGATTCCAATTATAACTTTGTCCTATTTATTTTCAGATACCCAAACGTCTCAAGCACCATGCACCAAGTATCCAAATCAATTAATAATTATTGTAAAATTACCTCTTCTTATATGTCGCTTGTACCAATAAATCCAATCTTCATCAACTATTATTATTTCTTGTATTCCAATATTCAAATAACTGTATTAATAACTTCTCATTCACCACTTCATATTACCATATCAAATTATATAAAAATCAAGCAGAAATTCGTTTCATTTTCAATATTGCTTTAGCCAAATTTTACATTACATCTGTTTTCTTGAGTACTATTTATGTAACTGTTTTAAACAAATTTTTATATCTCATAGTAACGATTATTTATGCACACTATTTTAGTTATTTTTTTTTAAATATTACTAATACAAAATTTGCTTAACAAACACAATTGTCAATGTAACCTTGGCTTGATTTTATTATATCCAACTATTAATTTCAATACATTCAAATTAGCCTACCAGTATTTAATGAATCACAATGAATAACGCAACAAGAGCTCTGTTTCTATTACTTTCATCATTGAAATCTAAAATTTTTATATCCATTAAGATTTAATTATTGTAACTGTTCAAATTTATTAGTTCATTTGTTTTATATTTCTTTAATGTGATTAAGCTTCCTGCATCATGTATCATAACAATATATAATAAGATAATTGGGTGTCTACAAGTTTTATGACGTTTCTGTATACTTAGATAAGAATCATATTTATATACAACTTCTTGAAATAAAATGATACCTTATATAATGACAAATGTTCAGTAATTTTAGCCCTTATTAATTATAATGCTGTCTATAACCTAACATATTGACAGGTTTTTGACATTACTCTTTGCAAAAAACTAGTACACTGTTATAAAAATGCAAATGCAAAGCCTGCTCTGAATCATAAAGCAAAAAAATAGACTAAATTATAGTCTACAGTTTTTATTTGAAACTTCTTTTATATCTCCAACGATTAAGCAATTATATTTAAAATAAAGCAAAACTGGGAAGCCATTTTTCAATATGGCGGCCGTAACACAGCTAGTTCAGGGGACTTGTAGTAATTTTAGTAAAACGATATACATTTGTAAAATCTCCATCAAATGCGTTGCTTGCACTAATTTATTCGAGATCAAAACCTATCTTTCTTGCATTACTCATTAAATGTTTCACTGTTTGAAATACTTTCGCTAAGACGCTCTCTAGATCTTCTTCATGACTGCAATCCGTCTCCTTATTAACAGAAACGTTTTCGCTCTTTTTGCTTTCGTGGTTATTCTAAAAAACATTTTTTTTTACTTTCCTAATATAATCAGATAATAGTAATACCAAATAACCATTAATTTCCTCATGTTCACTGTGGCCTGCATCAACAAAAGATGTTGTAGAACAGGATTTTGCAAAGGTCCAACGTAGTCATTCATCTAGATATACAAGAAAAGGTTAAATCAACCAACAGAATTTCTTAAGATTTTTACCTAACGAATGGTTCTCGACACGGAAAGCTAAAATAGGCTATAGATCATGAATGATGAATAAAGCATTATAGAATTATCACCTTCCTACAGTTATTTCATCAACTGCTGCTATAATTTTTTTTTTGAAAATCCCATACAACAATATTTTTCAGAGGTCTAACAACGATATTATTGTGAATTAAAAATACTGATTCTATCTACACCTGCACTGAAAGTGTTTTGAGCGTTCGGTTCAATAATTTCGTCGGAATCTGCTGAAATATATTAAGAAAAATTAAAATAATCTCGCAATATATGGTGTTCTTTAGCTTTGCTTCTACGTACATTTTTTAAATAATACTAGGATTTTGACTACATCTTTATTATTTTTGTGTTGAAGCTTACGGTTAGAATGAAATGTAATAACATTACAAAATTACAATTTATAGTAAGGTAAAAAGCTACAAAAATTTAAAAGCCAATCTCCGAAATGCTTGGACTTTGCATTTTCAAATTTCCCACGCACAAAGTTATAAAAGCCAATGTACACCAGTGGCCCTTTTAAAATTAGAATAGTATATAAATTTGGGCCTCAACAAAGAATAAATTTAGAAGAAAGAGGGGCTTTGGCGTTTGTCCTTTTTAGATAGCTAGGTTGTGATTAGATTAGAAGATATTAGAGACGTGTAATATGTGGGGAATATTATCAGCCATTTATAATTTTTAAAGATGAAATTTACAGCATTTGGTTAGTAATTAAATATATTTTGTTTTTTTTTAACTTTCCTCAGTAATTATTTTTTAATCAATGGACATATTGTATGTCTGAAAAAAACATAAATAAATAGACAAGCGAAGAATTCAATTTTCAATATTACCTGAGAGAAAATATTTTTTTAAATAAGATGGTGGTCCATTCCTTTAACACTAAATTTTTGCAACATCAACAAAATTTTAAAATAGATTAGATGAAAAGAAAACTTCTTACTACAGATTCAAACATTAACATCTTAAAAATTGTCTAGATTAGGAAACAGCTTCAATTCAATTATTTATGGACCGGTACATGTTTATTTATTTATTTTATTTTATTTATTTAAACCCAAGGCTACCCAACAGACAGTCATAGCTGCTCAATAACAGAGCAGCAGGATGTTAAAAATGTCAGCTTCGAACATGGCTAAAGTTGCGAGAGCGTAAGATGATTGTTGTGGAAAGAGAAACATTCTCATACTTTCAACTTTTATTGTACACAAGCAAACTGCGCGCTACGCGCACGTGAAATAGGATACACAAAAGGTCAAGCTCCGATCCGAGCGCTAAGATAAGAAAAACAAAACCTAAACAAATATAAACATCTGTGAAGCCGGAACGTGAGATTTTATTTTGTGCCACAGACACACAGATACACATTAAGGAAAATTATATTATAGATACAATAACCATGCAAGTTATTAAAAAAATTATTATAATTTATTGACTTTAAAAAAGACATAAATATGAAGATTTTTTTTTGAATGTTTTTTGTTTTAATGTAGTTATGCTAGATTACATCGTACACAGTGGGCCAAAAAAACCGGTACAAAATTTAAATACTCGTATTTCCAATACTAATCAATGACAGATCGCCTCCACGTGGTGCCTCCTGGGCAACGTCTCTGACGGCTAAAGACCTATCACAGCAGGCTGCCAAACTGTTCGAAGCATTCAGATCTCCTGGCAATACATATACACGCACATACATACATATATATACGACACGGCTATGCCAAACACGACAAACGGCACTTATCAGAGCCATCAGACAAGGATTCTGGGAACTATCCTACGAATCTGCCAAATAAATGTGGAAGGTATTAGCAGAGCTAAAAGCGAATGCCTTACCAGACTCCTTATTGATAATAAAATTGACATTGCTTGGTACAAGAAACGCATACACTTGACGAAGCTCAATTGCGTACAAGAGGAACGCTCCACGGATATAGTCTAATAAGAGCCACCCACCATCACGCTCATGGGATACCAACGCATGCCAGGAATAACCTAAATGATGTCCACCTCGGCCTCGTGGCCAATTCCATTCAAGATGGAGTACACACAGTAATAATTGCTGTCAATGACATTAAAATAATAAACATATACAAACCCCCATCAGTTCATTGGCCAACCAACATCATACGAGCAATTCCCCACCCTGCACTATATGCTGGCGATTTTAACAGCCACCACGTTCAGTGGAGATATAACAAAAACGATGGAAACGGGCTCAGACTAGCTGAATGGGCAGAAACTCACAACATGTTTCTTGTGTGTAGCGCAAAAGATAAACGCACTTTTAATTCCGCAAGATGGAACACCGAAACTAACCCTGATCTGAGCTACGTAACTACTGATGATAACGGAAACCACCTCCTAACGACTCGCTACGTATTAAACCAGTTTCCACATAGCCAACACCGCCCTGTCCTTCTTGAAATCGGAATACAAATCCCACTTGTTAATTCTACACCACTGCCCCCTTGGAACCTTAGCAAAGCAAAATGGGAAGAATTTAAATCTGATTTGGATGTCAACATAAGATGGATACCACCCCGTGCTGATAATTATCACAGATTTCAAAAACTAGTAACTGAAACAGCTAAAAGACACATGCCAAGAGGACTGAGGAAAGAGTACATCCCGGGATGGAATGAAACCAGCGATCAATTGTACAACAGCTTTCTAGAAAACGGCAGGAGTGAAGTAGCAGATGAATTACTGCAAAGCCTCAACGAAAACAGAAGAGCCAAATGGGTTGACACGGTCCAGAATATGGACTTTAAACGCTCTAGTCGAAAAGCATGGAACTTACTTAAAAATCTGGGAGGCAGCGCACAAGCCCCCGCAAACAAGACAGAGATAACGCCTAACCAGATCGTAAATCAGATAGTGAACACGTCCCGATCAACCGTAGATAAAACTTACTCTAAAAAGATTCGAAAAAAACTAGCAGAACTCAAAAGACAGTACACTAAAGACAATAATGTATCAAGACCGTTTTCCGTAGATGAAGTCACCGAGGCTCTGTCATTAGTAAAAACTGGAAAAGCTCCCGAAACTGAGGAGATACATGCAGAATTTCTTAAGTATGCAGGAGACCGAACCAAAAAATGGCTAGTGAGTTCTACTCTGATATCTTACAAAGAAACCAACTCCCTCGAGAGTTCAAAATATCTAAGATTATTGCAGTTCTAAAACCGGGAAAATCACCCGATCGCCCCGAAAACTATAGACCCATAGCTTTGTTAAGTGCTTCGTACAAACTCCTGGAACTGCTAATCCACAACAGAATCAGTGACTGTGTCTTGGAGCAAGTCCCAATAGCACAAGCTGGTTTTAGACACAGCCGAAGCTGCACCGACCAAGTGTTAGCCCTAACCACTCACATCGAGGCTGGATTTGAGAAAAAAGTTAAAACTGGAGCCGCATATGACACAGTCTGGAGAGCTGGAGTTATATACAAACTACTTAGGACTATAAAGTGCACACAAATGACGTCGCTTATTAATAACCTGCTGACAAACAGGACTTTCCACGTGGTACTAGGCAATAAGAAAAGCGACACCAGAATGCTAAATAATGGTCTCCCGCAGGGATCGGTTCTGGCCCCGCTTCTCTTCAATCTGTATATTGCAGACATACCACCTACCATCTCTAGACAATTTGCATATGCTGACGACCTGGCTATAAGTGTACAACACACTAGCATGGCTGCCATAGGGGATACCTTAACTCAAGACATGAAAACAATATATCAATACTTTCGACAATGGAGACTAACACTAAGCACTACTAAAACAGAAACAAGCTGCTTCCATCTAAACAATAAGCTCTCAAAACATACTTTGAAGGTGACTCTAAACGAAGACACACTCCCATTCAATCCAAACCCAAAGTACCTGGGAGTTACTCTGGACAGGACCTTGTCATATAACAAGCATTTAAGTAATACTGCTGCCAAACTAAAAACACGGAACAATATTCTACATACACTTGCTGGTACATCTTGGGGAGCTTCAGCAACAACCCTACGGATCACGGCGCTTGGATTGGTATATTCCGTTGCTGAATACTGCTCCGCAGTTTGGTTAAACGGTTTGCGGAAAGTTCGTTCCCCACATTACGTTCCCCACATTTCGTACCCCACATTTCGTCCCCGGGATATTTCGTCTCCCCACATCTCGTACCCGGAAACTTCGTTCCCGAGCGAGCTCAATTTGTCTCCTAGATTACAGGGTGTTGAAAAACGAGTGCAGCGATCTGAATACAGTTAGAAAATGAAAGATATTTTAATTGATTTATTTATTATAATAAACTTATAAGCACAAAATAAATTGTATTTATTAAAAATGACGGGTTAATCTAAGTATGTTCCTGATATTTTGTATAGGGCCACAATTTCTCATTCTGAACAACTTGTCTCAGTAATATTTTGCCGTATCATAAACAAAAGGTGTAGGTTACCCGAAACGAAAATAGTTTTTGCTTAACTGTCATGGCCGACTTGTTTTTGAAAAACTGAAAATTTTCTTAAAATTCTCTACAAACCAAGCAGAAATTTTAATTCCTATAACATTTTTATATAAAAACTAAAAATAAAATGTAATTTCTTCCTGTAAACTCAATTCGGGGACATACTGTATATAGTTCTTATAAGTTTATTATAATAAATAAATAATTTAAAATATATTCTATTTTTCCAACTGCATCCGATTGCTGCACTCGTTTTTCAACACCCTGTAATCTAGGAGACAAATTGAGCTCGCTCGGGAACGAGGTGTCCGGGTACGAGATGTGGGGAGACGAAATATCCCGGGGACGAAATGTGGGGTACGAAATGTGGGGAACGTAATGTGGGGAACGAACTTTCCGCATCCCGTATTTGGTTTGTTAGGAGAAACTACTTTTAATTTTATGGAATTTCTATATACAATTATTTTTTAAAATCTTGTTTAGTATCACTTATGTGTTTAGTTTCGTAGTCTTCACAGTGTAATTGGTACATTAAATTAGATTCATTACTAACGTCCGTTTTGTCTTTGACATTAGTTGGACAAAAATACCTAATATATTTCGATTTTTAAATGTCTTCGCAAGTTATATTTTTAAATTCGCCTTAGATTAATTGTAAAAGTATAGGAATGTAAAGAAGTGTAATGAAAGTTAACTCTTCATTTTTATTATTATTGAATTCAGTTCCAAGAAAGTTTGGTTGTGGGTTAATTGTTCGGTTTTGTTTTTGTTTTTTAATTCTTGTAATCTGCTATTGATATTACTTTAAATGAGAAAATATAAAATAAAATTATGTAAACAGCATGTAATATTTTAACTGACCATAAACATAAGCAAACACTATTAACACAAACTGAAGAAAAACTTAATAAAGAATGCTTACAAGAAATCAATAAATCCAATTTTTTTTTAAACCAATATGAATATCTTAGTAACTAAAGCTGATAAATAAAATAAAACACTGCTAGAGCCTGTGATTTGAATCTGACATAATTCGTTAGAAACTCCGAACCACACAAATATTTAACAAACGCTAAATACGTATTTGGACAGCTAAGCTGCCATCGTCAGAAGCCTTGAAAGGAAAAAAGAACACGACAAAGTTGAAGGAAGAAATGCTCTTCACCAAATCATCGGTGAGAGTCAGCACATTCTAACGCTATTTATACTGTCTGATTCAAAGAGCGTGTTGTCCACGGCTGTTCAAAATGTGGCCCGCGGGCCGCATGCGGCCTGCCAGGATATTTTTGCGGCCCGCCTATCTATAGATACTATACTTTCAGGAAACATGAACCTAGAATATACATTATAAATAATTGAAAACAATTTAAAATAGATACATAGGGCACAGGTATAAAAACATATCATTACTAAAAGAGTTTTCACTTGATCGTTCAACATTGTGATAGGAAACAGTCGCGCCCACCTTCGATGTAAGGCTTGTCTTGTCCGTTGTTTCAGTCTGGCAGTTGCCACCAACGCGAATGGTGCTGTAGCGATCAGACACCTGTTTTTGATTGTTTTCTAGCAGTTTTTAGTTTTTCTAGTTGTTAATTGTTGTTAACTAATGATTACTTTGACAGGTTTTACTTATCAACGAATGTCATTTTACCTTATCTCTGTAACGCTTGCTCCTATATTAAATTGTTATTATACATGAAATGCATTTAAATTTGATACATCGCCTAATCAAGCGCTGCATCAATTAGACGCGTGCACTGGTGATAAGATATCCTAGCCACGATGGGCGTGGCCGCGAATTATGAGCGACCGCTTCGTTCCGTTTCCAGTGGAAGCTAGGGCAAGTACCCCGATAACGCGGTAGAAAAGGTATAAAAGAAGATTCCACTACCAGTTTCAGTAACTTGAGATTATTCCCCCTTGAGTCTACCAGTCCTGATCCTGTCCTCTCCTTTTCTACATGGGCCCTCCGGTCTGACACGTTGAACTGTCTAACGGAGTAGGTTTCCAACCCTTATCAGACCAGGCTTCAAGGGAGATGACGTGTTGTACTGTCAGTCCGAGAAGTTTAAACTTGATTGTTGAACTTTCTTGGGAAATCGCATCCCTGAGGCATCCCTGACTTGATACGCTGCACTGTCTTGCAGGGCTAACTGCTTAAAAGCCATTTTTTAAAAGCAAATCTCGGCTCCCGAGAGGTGAAGTACTCCTCATAACCTCATTTTACTAATAATTAAACCTGTAACCTGTAGGAATCGCACCCTCTACCCCGCTTGTGAGCGGCTAGGGCTCTGTAGCCGCCCTTTATACACCTGCAGGGCCTCTTTTTGGCCATTAAAAGGCGAATTCCTGGACTTCGACGTTCGACTCCGCAGTCCGCAAATTTCCTACCGGGGGCTTGTCAACATCATTTTCCGGCTCAACGCGAATAAATTCCATCTGCAGGATTTGACACCGCGTTCGCTTCCAAAAGCGACTCCTAGCCGTCGTAAGGTACCAGCAACCTCTGCACCAGAATTTAGGCACTAACTCCGGCCTCACGTAACCCTTAAAATCGCTAAATTCACCGGAAAATTACAGCTTAAAGCCACTGCTGAGTGGGAGGTCAAGTTTGCAGCAACAAAAGACCTAATCAGCCCATTTCCCGAAGAATCGGTGTGCGTACCGGCGGACTACCAATAGGGACCCGCAACGCTCGTCGGTGCATTGGGTTGCAGCTCTACCCACGAAATCAGACACCGTTCCAGAAGAACGTTATTTTTAATTAGTCATTGTAGCTAGCTAAAAACATTATATTTGTTTTGGTAATTATCTGGTGTTTTACCTAATCGAATATATATTGCAATGGTATTTCTAATTAGTTTTGTATTATGTTATTAATTTAATTTTTAAATAAGGGTACCACGCAAATATATTTTTGTATTCGTGTCGTCAAATCTTAGGTTGATTAAAACTTACTTGTAAATTGATAGATAAAAATAAATAGTTGTATGCCATTGATAATATTTTATTTATCTGCAATTAATCCAATAATACGCTAGCTCAAATCGATAAAGCAAAGACTCGTCTCGTTTGGGTCCACCGCTGAATGCAAACTTTGTTAAAATTATTAAATACGGACCTGTCTGCGCATAAGCTCAACCGCGCACAATCGAAAACTGAAATTGGGTCAAATATAAGCCAAGATGGACGCCGTTTGCCAGATCGCGTCAAATTGAATAAACAAAACAAGTGAAATCGATCACAGTTGTATTGGTAACTATTTAAATTAGTTGGTTTTCGCGGCATTAATCCTCATTGGTTTCTAGCATTTGTTTATGGGGCCCGCTTCTATCTCCCAATTGTTTATTTTGGCGTGGGTCTGGGATCACACTAACGGATAACCTCAAATAAAGGGTTTTGAGCTTCCTGGCAGACTAGAGAGTACGGCGATGAAACTGGCCTGGATTGCATTGAGTATTGCTCTTCTTACGCATGCATGAATTTCCTGGTGCTCACTTAATTATTTTTAGGATTTAGAGTACCTGCACTAGCCGATCTTATATCGGGGTGTTCGTAGGCTACGCTGACCTCGTTGTGGGGCTGCTATGGGCCGGATCCTGTTGTTGGGGCACGTACACGTACCCCACGGTCTGCTGAATGGCACTGGTGTCTTCCCCAATGGGCTGGCTGGACTGGTAGACCTCCTCGTAGCCGTCGGAACTAAAGCTGCTTCGGATCGAGGTTATGTCAAACAGCATCGGACACCTCAACAATTTTTGGTGGCGGATTTTGTTAAAAATAATACCACATGGACACAAAATTTTGCTCGACACACTGGTAAAGTTTCACACATGTATTTTTATTTTTTATATCAGAAATTTTAATTTTAATACAGAGCACAATTTTACACGTCAAACCATTAATTCATTCATTTGTCTTCTCCCTTTTTTTTTATAAACAAAAGCTAGCTAGTTTCAAATTAATTACGGATATTAACATGGTTTAAAATACTGACTTTTAACAATACATTCTACTTAAAAATAGGATTTTGTACACTAATATTACATCTAAAATAATTGTTTACATTTATACTAATTTTGCGTGTCTATTTGTCACTGCACGTCTTTTTAATTTGCGTTTAAATATTCACATGTCACTGCACTGATTAGAGTATTTAATTCGCGGATTTCCTGCACTGGCTTCCTTTGAATTCACTGTTTTATTTTCTACACACTTTTAAGTTCATATGATGTCTCCTTTTCTGCACTTTCTATAACCCTTGCCTTTGGATTCTTACGGTTTCCTTCAAATGCTCTAATGCCTTCATTCTTATCTGCTCGTTGCATGTTCATAAGCTTATCTATCTTTCAATTACCTTTCTTATAAAACCCTGACTGGATTTCACTATTAACTGTACCTGAATTCTACGCTTCATTCCCTTGCGTTTGTGATCCATCTTGTAATTATTAAATTTCATTCGGCTTGGCATTTTATCTGTTTGCAATAACCTATGGCAAAACTCCGGTGTAGCATAAGAAAAACTCTAATCTCAGGGCTAGGTTCAACAAAAAACTTTGTATTACAAATGCTTTGGTGTATGACAAATTAACCAGTGTAGTATGCCAAACGCTCAAATTCGTTCTGACAGCTCTTTAACTTCAATATTGACTGCAACAACAAATGATCTGGAGGTACAATAAATTAGCGTAATCTGAATTTATAAACACCAAAAATTACAAGAATACATTAGGTAAATACTGCGAATTATGTAACGTAGCTTCCGGATAATCTTGTATTGTTGCAGATGACTTAACCGACGCTCTAATCTTCTTTTTTTTATTTCCGGTAATGTCGCAAAATCAGCTCCAATTCACAAATTTAAGGGACGCTACCTCGATAATTGTAATCTGGATGGATCTGGGCAGCTGAAATCACGTTTAGCCCCTCGAGCTTAGTCCAATCTTGGAGAACCCCATGGTTTATGGGGCTTCGGCAACTCTTTCCTGTGGAATCCTACCTTAAACAGAGAGCTTCATACACTGGATTCATTTTTTAGTGACGCCACGGCAATTACACACCTGGGAATGACTTGTTGGTTCCAATTTCTATACCCAGGCACTCCTGAAGGTTTTCTTTAAACGTAGTACACACGACTTTCCGTGGCCGATGTCACCAATCAGTTGATAAGAGGCTCCGAAGTTGATCGCACTTGGGCAATTCTTGCAGCTGGCTGTCCCGCTTCGCTGGGCACTGTTATTACTTGAAAACTTATTCACAAAGATATCTTGCACACTGGTGAATATGAACGATGCTATTTGGTTCTCACAAATAACTTTTGATTCAACATTTTTACATTAAACTGTGCAGCTCAACTTGCACACAATATAAAATTTTCAAGCTTGTTTGGATATTATTAACAATAGACATTCTCGTTACCTAGTAATTACGATTTACATTTGTTTTCAAGAAATGAGGTTTGATATCATGTTTTAACTTATGAACTATAGTTTTGATTTACTGCTTTTGCTTAAATACTAAACTGCCTTTTCTTGAGGATTGTCACTTTAAACTTTGCTCTGCTTTTAAGCACTTATTTTAATTGCACTGATTCACATGAGTTTATTTAGCACTGCACTAATTGTCTGTATACACTAGATAAGTTGCCTTATGCCAT